>CM056049.1:218666407-218988236 GCA_029574335.1 Rana kukunoris | reverse complement strand
AGCCCCTGGCCGCATCCGTGAACAACTCCATGTCCAAGTTGCTGACCGACCGGACATCCACAAGGCCCTTCCATTAAAGGACTCCAAAAAGGAGTGCCACATCAACAGGTCATCCCTGTGATCTTGCACCAGACGGACATAGTGCCTCGGGGACCTGACCCCCGCTGTACTCGCCGAGAGGCGTCTGCAAAAGACTCTCCCCATCGGCAGAATGCGGCACGCAAAATTGAGCTTACCCAGGAGCGACTGCAGTGCTCGGAGCTGCACCTTCCGCAGACCTAACATCTCGCTAATCTCCGCCTTGAGGCCGTTCAGTTCGTCTAGCGGCAACCTGCACTCCATCGCCTCTGAATCAATCACAATTCCCAAAAATTGAATGACCGACTTAGGTCCTTCCGTTTTCTCGGGCGCCAGTGGCACGCCGAAGCGCTCTGAAATGTGTTCCAGCGTGGCTAACAATATTGCGCAAATGCGCGACCCCGCCGGGCCAATGCAAAGGAAGTCATCCAGATAATGTATCACGGAGCTCACTCCCGACACATCCCTAACCACCCATTCTAGGAACGAGCTGAACTGTTCAAACAAGGCGCACGAAATGGAGCAGCCCATCGGTAGACACTTGTCCACATAGAACTCCCCACCCCAGTGGCAACCCAACAGCCGGAAGCTAGCCGGGTGAACCGGGAGTAGCCGAAAGGCGGCCTCAATGTCCGACTTGCCATCAAAGCCCCCCGGCCGTACCGCCGAACCCATCCCACCGCGGCATCAAAGGAAGTGTAACACACTGTACAATCCCCCACGTTGATGGCATCGTTGACCGACCCCACCTTCGGATACGACAGGTGGTGAATGAGCCGAACTTGTTCGGCTCCTTTTTTGGCACCACCCCCAACGGGGAAACCACCAACCCTTCCAAAGGAGGGGAGACAAAGGGGCCCCCCCATACGGCCCAGCGCGACTTCCTTCCGCAGTTTCTCCGAAACCACTTCCGGACATTGTAGCGCAGAACGCAAATTCCTCGCCACCGGAGGGACCACCGCCAAGTTGCATGGAATCACGAAACCCTCAGAGAAACCCCTTTCTAACGACAGCGCAGCCGCCCTGTCCGGATACCTACAGAGAAAGGTCGCATCCTTTCCACCATCACGGGAGTCCTCCCTCTTACTCGCAGAGTCTCCGGGACGTCCCTTGCCTTGCTTAAAACAACGGGAAGAGGGGTGATTACCCCCACAGCCAGAGCACTCGTGCTTGAACCGGCAGGACCCTCCGAACCTGCAGTTACCCTCGTTGAACTGCCAGCAAACCCCCTTTTTCTTTCCGGCCGACTGTCCTGGGGAAGAGGTTACGCCACCCAACCCCCCCTGAAAAAACGGAGCGACGTCCGTGGAGCCGACATAAGCCGCATCCAAAGGCCGATGTCCTTGGTATCCCACCTAATGTCCGGCCTAATTGCCCGGAATTGCTCATCGTATCGGAGCCACCCCGTGCCACCGTAACACCGATAAGCCTCGCTGATCGCTTCTTGGTACGTATTCGCTTCAAATGTGAACCCAGGGGTGCCTCATAACAAGTGTAAACTTCCCCCTTTGCCGCATCCGCCAACCGGACCAGATCCTTTTTTTTTTGCAGAGTCACCCACCGCATCCCCCTTAGCACTTGCCTGTGCGGCCGACACTGCCCCATCCACCGCCAAACTCATCCCTCCGTCCACGCGCACCACTGTCCCAGTCACGGCAGACGCTTCCACGGGTCCTGTCGCCCGGCTCCTAACGCCGGCACCCAGGCAGCAGCCGGGCCAATGGCGGGGCTCTCCCCCCCCTTCAGCTGGCTCACTAATGCCTCCAAACCCACCAAAAAACGCTGCAACCCAGCGTCCTCACCTGATTGCGCCCCCTGGGCCCCAGACCTCACCCCACTTCGCCCCGCCACCGCGGGCACTACCAACCTACCCCGGGAGCCCCCCCCCGCCCCCAGCCAACACACCAGCATTGTGTAAAACATCAGAAATAACCGAAAACTACTTACCGGGCTGCCTGGAAGCAATCCCACCAGCCGCACGACTCGTCTCCCGCGCTGCGACCTCCGTCCTGGGAACGACCTCCTCTTCCGACTCGGACAGCTCACCCTCCGAAAGAACACACGGCCGGACGTCCTCTCCAGATTATGGCCCACCAGGCGACTCGGGCCTGGCAGCCGAGGGCCCAGAGCTGGCCTCGCTCACCCTGCGCACTCTGGACCCGTACATCGATTTCCCCGACGCTTTTCCTGGGTGCCGCACACTCTCTGCCGTCTTCCACTCCCCCACGCCCGCTTTCCACCGGGCTGGATTGGTGGTAGCTAGCCGCGGATGGCGAAAGGCTAGCCAACGCATGGACAGGCCTCCCTCGCCGAGGCTCCCGGACCTCCGGTGCACAACCGGGGTTGGAGCCCGCATCCAACTGATCAGCACGCTGGGCGGGCCTGGCCGCCGCCTTGGAGCCCCCTGGCTGCCCCCCCCCTGCACCCCGCTGCTGGTCCGCTGCCGTGTTGTGACCCCCCCGCCGCCCTCCGCTTGGACAGGGGGGGCCAAAGGGGGACCGAATGGGGCTCCCTTCCCGCCTGCGGGATCTGGTGGACGGGCCCGGAGAGTAACGGCTCGGGGGCCGAGAAATACGGTGACATTACCACCCCCCCCAGACCAGAGAATCCCCCGACACGTCCCCCCGTGGGAGAAGAAGCCCCAGTGCGGTCTGCAGCCACCCCTCCCTGCGACGCTCAGCCTCCTCCCGGAGCTGGGGGAAAAAAAATCCTCGGTGCCTGACATGGCAGAGCAGGCAGCGAAGTGGCAGGAGAATCGAAAAAAGTCAGAAAAACGAAAAAATGTTACCCCCTATTTCAGGCAGAGCACTAAACCCCCAGCAGTACGTCCTACCTAGAAACTTTTTCCACGTGTGTTAGCCCGGGAAGGAGGAGGAGGGGAATTTAAAACCTCCCCTCCATCAGCTACACACAAAACCACTCCTACCGACCAGACCAGGGCTTAGTTAACCCTGTCATGGCCGGCCCTCCACTTAATGGCTTTGCCATTTGCTCCGTGCCTTACTGGAGTAACGTACAATATAGTGTATAGACAGTAGTGATCCGGGCTATGTAGCATATAACATAACATGTAAAATGCAGTGGTCAAGAGTATGTAACCTACAAAATAATCTACACAGTATAGTGATCACGAGTATGTAGCGTATGCACTGGATTGCTAAACAAAAAATATAAATAACATTTTTAAATTTCAGTATCAGGTTGTTTCTCAAGAAGATGTTGTCATCCCTGTGGTCAAAAACTAGAGCCTCTAACTCCTAATTTGCTGGTCCATTAAAGGACTCCAAAAAGGAGTGCCACATCAACAGGTCATCCCTGTGATCTTGCACCAGACGGACATAGTGCCTCGGGGACCTGACCCCCGCTGTACTCGCCGAGAGGCGTCTGCAAAAGACTCTTCCCATCGGCAGAATGCGGCACGCAAAATTGAGCTTACCCAGGAGCGACTGCAGTGCTCGGAGCTGCACCTTCCGCAGACCTAACATCTCGCTAATCTCCGCCTTGAGGCCGTTCAGTTCGTCTAGCGGCAACCTGCACTCCATCGCCTCTGAATCAATCACAATTCCCAAAAATTGAATGACCGACTTAGGTCCTTCCGTTTTCTCGGGCGCCAGCGGCACGCCGAAGCGCTCTGAAATGTGTTCCAGCGTGGCTAACAATATTGCGCAAATGCGCGACCCCGCCGGGCCAATGCAAAGGAAGTCATCCAGATAATGTATCACGGAGCTCACTCCCGACACATCCCTAACCACCCATTCTAGGAACGAGCTGAACTGTTCAAACAAGGCGCACGAAATGGAGCAGCCCATCGGTAGACACTTGTCCACATAGAACTCCCCACCCCAGTGGCAACCCAACAGCCGGAAGCTAGCCGGGTGAACCGGGAGTAGCCGAAAGGCGGCCTCAATGTCCGACTTGGCCATCAAAGCCCCCCGGCCGTACCGCCGAACCCATCCCACCGCGGCATCAAAGGAAGTGTAACACACTGTACAATCCCCCACGTTGATGGCATCGTTGACCGACCCACCCTTCGGATACGACAGGTGGTGAATGAGCCGGAACTTGTTCGGCTCCTTTTTTGGCACCACCCCCAACGGGGAAACCACCAACCCTTCCAAAGGAGGGGAGACAAAGGGGCCCCCCCATACGGCCCAGCGCGACTTCCTTCCGCAGTTTCTCCGAAACCACTTCCGGACATTGTAGCGCAGAACGCAAATTCCTCGCCACCGGAGGGACCACCGCCAAGTTGCATGGAATCACGAAACCCTCAGAGAAACCCCTTTCTAACGACAGCGCAGCCGCCCTGTCCGGATACCTACAGAGAAAGGTCGCATCCTTTCCACCATCACGGGAGTCCTCCCTCTTACTCGCAGAGTCTCCGGGACGTCCCTTGCCTTGCTTAAAACAACGGGAAGAGGGGTGATTACCCCCACAGCCAGAGCACTCGTGCTTGAACTGGCAGGACCCTCCGAACCTGCAGTTACCCTCGTTGAACTGCCAGCAAACCCCCTTTTTCTTTCCGGCCGACTGTCCTGGGGAAGAGGTTCCGCCGCCCCACCCCCCCTGAAAAATGGAGCGGACGTCCGTGGAGCCGACATAAGCCGCATCCAAAGGCCGATGTCCTTGGTATCCCACCTAATGTCCGGCCTAATTGCCCGGAATTGCTCATCGTATCGGAGCCACCCCGTGCCACCGTAACACCGATAAGCCTCGCTGATCGCTTCTTGGTACGTATTCGCTTCAAATGTGAACCCAGGGGTGCCTCATAACAAGTGTAAACTTCCCCCTTTGCCGCATCCGCCAACCGGACCAGATCCCTTTTTTTTTTGCAGAGTCACCCCCCGCATCCCCCTTAGCACTTGCCTGTGCGGCCGACACTGCCCCATCCACCGCCAAACTCATCCCTCCGTCCACCGGCACCACTGTCCCAGTCACGGCAGACGCTTCCACGGGTCCTGTCGCCCGGCTCCTAACGCCGGCACCCAGGCAGCAGCCGGGCCAATGGCGGGGCTCCCCCCCCCCTTCAGCTGGCTCACTAATGCCTCCAAACCCACCAAAAAACGCTGCAACCCAGCGTCCTCACCTGATTGCGCCCCCTGGGCCCCAGACCTCACCCCACTTCGCCCCGCCACCGCGGGCACTACCAACCTACCCCGGGAGCCCCCCCGGCCCCCAGCCAACACACCAGCATTGTGTAAAACATCAGAAATAACCGAAAACTACTTACCGGGCTGCCTGGAAGCAATCCCACCAGCCGCACGACTCGTCTCCCGCGCTGCGACCTCCGTCCTGGGAACGACCTCCTCTTCCGACTCGGACAGCTCACCCTCCGAAAGAACACACGGCCGGACGTCCTCTCCAGATTATGGCCCACCAGGCGACTCGGGCCTGGCAGCCGAGGGCCCAGAGCTGGCCTCGCTCACCCTGCGCACTCTGGACCCGTACATCGATTTCCCCGACGCTTTTCCTGGGTGCCGCACACTCTCTGCCGTCTTCCACTCCCCCCACGCCGCTTTCCACCGGGCTGGATTGGTGGTAGCTAGCCGCGGATGGCGAAAGGCTAGCCACCGCGCATGGACAGGCCTCCCTCGCCGAGGCTCCCGGACCTCCAGTGCACAACCGGGGTTGGAGCCCGCATCCAACTGAATCAGCACGCTGGGCGGGCCTGGCCGCCGCCTTGGAGCCCCCTGGCTGCCCCCCCCCCTGCACCCCGCGCTGCGGTCCGCTGCCGTGTTGTGACCCCCCCGCCGCCCTCCGCTTGGACAGGGGGGGCCAAAAGGGGGACCGAATGGGGCTCCCTTCCCGCCTGCGGGATCTGGTGGACGGGCCCGTGAGGAGAGTAACGGCTCGGGGGCCGAGAAATACAGTGACATTACCACCCCCCCGGACCAGAGAATCCCCCGACACGTCCCCCCGTGGGAGAAGACAAGCCCCATAGTGCGGTCTGCTGCACAGCCACCCCTCCCTGCGACGCTCAGCCTCCTCCCGGAGCTGGGGAAAAAAAAATCCTTGGTGCCTGACATGGCCTGCAGAGCTGTGGAGGCAGCGACGAGTGGCAGGAGAATCGAAAAAAAGTCGAGAAAAACGAAAAAATGTTACCCCTATTTCAGGCAGAGCACTAAACCCCAGCAGTACGTCCTACCTAGAAACTTTTTCCACGTGTGTTAGCCCGGGAAGGAGGAGGAGGGGAATTTAAAACCCTCCCCTCATCGGCTACACACAAAACCACTCCTACCGACCAGACCAGGGCTTAGTTAACCCTGTCATGGCCGGCCCTCCACTTAATGGCTTTGCCATTTGCTCCGTGCCTTACTGGAGTAACGTACAATATAGTGTATAGACAGTAGTGATCCGGGCTATGTAGCATATAACATAACATGTAAAATGCAGTGGTCAAGAGTATGTAACCTACAAAATAATCTACACAGTATAGTGATCACGAGTATGTAGCGTATGCACTGGATTGCTAAACAAAAAATATAAATAACATTTTTAAATTTCAGTATCAGGTTGTTTCTCAAGAAGATGTTGCCATCCCTGTGGTCAAAAACTAGAGCCTCTAACTCCTAATTTGCTGGTCAAACAAGGGGAGGAATGTGGAAAATGTATCTAAGGAAATTGATGTTCTGGGAGATCCTCGGCTGTTAATTAATATCCAAGACCCAATGTAGCAGAATTAAATGGTCACTAAAGGATTTTTTTTTTTTTTAGCTAAATAGCTTCCTTTACCTTACTGCAGTCCTGGTTTCATGTCCTCATTGTTCGTTTTTGCTCTGATGTTGCTGTAATTCCTCTCTGTTCTGGACAATTCCTGGTTGTCTGTTTCCTGATGACCACAGTAAAATTACATGCAAAAACTAAGCTAGATGCAAAAACGAAAGTGAAACTAGAGACACATTATATGATTGATTTTTATCTGTTTTTAATCATTTTTAAAAAGGAATCAGTAGCATAAAACTATTATGTCTCTAAACCCTGTAAACAGTCATTTCAGCAAAAAAAAAAATGTTTTCCTTTAGTGACCCTAGTGTCATGTAGCTCCCTCATTGGGGTTCTGACTCTGATGGTCAGAATCTCATTTAGAGAGACCAACGGTGTTGGTGGTTACTCAGCTGGACCAGAGGAAATACCCTAGTGGATGACTAGAAAATACATTTCCAGTACAGTCACAATAGCAACAGAATTAAGCAGGCATAATGGAGTAGGAAAGGACCAAATGTAGTCAATAGCCCTGATGCATGTGCCCTAGATGCCTGAGTCTAGTGATGTTCTTTGTTTTTAAAATGACAGCCGCTGATTCTTTTAAAGCATCCCAGAAGAGCCTTTACCTTGCTCATGTATTTCCATTAAGTTATACTCAGATATTTAGTGTTTTTACTAGACTTTTTTCTCTTGCCAGATTTTCTGAAGGCTTTTTAGGGATCAATCATATTGATGCATCAACGTGCATTATGGGGCTCATTAATGACAATGGCAGCACATGAAAGGACATGGATAATTGACAATCCACGTAAAAAAACACATAATATTGTGGATGGAAATGCATAAATCTAGCCTAGTACACACTATTAGTTGTAGTAACTAAAGAGCTTGTGAGGGGCCACTGTACTAACTGTAGCACTACCCCCGCAGGAGCTGCTGGTTAGTTTTGGGTGGCATGTTACCTCTATTCCTTCGCCTTCTAGGGTATACGATGAGAGTTGAGAAGAACTGCAATGTCCACACTTTTTCTGTGCATTATTACCCAATGGGGTAGAAGAATAAAAGTAGTAGCTGAAGAGGTAGAAGGATAATAGGTGGTAGGTTCAGGTGTAAAACTTTGTTCAGAAACAATCCTGCTTCCAGCAATGTAACTCTCGTCGCCACTCTAGCCAGAGTGGGTATTGCGCACATGGATAGGCCTCTCTCACCAGCCTAGCAGCCAAATGCCACACGCAAACTTCAGCAAAGTCTCTGCCACAGACCTTCCCAAAGAGTAGAGATGTATTCGGTCCAGAATCCTTCTCAACACAGGATTAAGCACCCGGATCTCTCTCTTGAATTAACTTCAGATCTCAAGCTGACAGGCGACCTGTACTCAGCCTTTCAGCAATCTTGCGTCCTTCGATGAAGTTCAAGGCCTCTCCTGAGATACCAGCTTCATGCTCAGTGCTCTCCAAGACAGGTGCTTCATCGCGTGGCTTCCTCTCTCAGGACTGACAGCACAGGACCACTCTGGAATTGTAGACCCAATCTGACTACCAGGCCTACATAGTAGATCACAACCCCAGACCAACGTGGTCCCGGAGCCAGGAACACTTGAACACGCACCTCCGGCCATGAGAGCCACACACGGGGGGTGGTGGGGCGACAGACACAGGATGGACGACGACCCCGAACTAGTGGCGTCTGTCCCTTAAGTACTCTCCCCCAGCATGCTCAGCAAGGCAATCAATCCCTGCTAAATTGGCTCCTGAGGAAAAACACCCAATACATCCTGACTTGACTGCTGCCACCCTCGGGCCTGTGGTGGGACCAACACCCCAGTCAACAATAGTGGTCACTCACAGTACAGCCATGGCTGGGATAGAGGCCCACATTTGGTAAAACAATACAGTCAGAGGTAGTTAAATCTCTGACTACCCTCTAAATTTAAGGCAATGCCAGCTATGGAAAATAGCAGGGCGCTACATAACTATGCAATGTTAGTACAGCGATCTCTCCCACTGAGCTATTTTGGTCTGATATTGGCTGAGATTGCTGATTGGATGCAGATCAGCAGACCTTTTTTAGTCATGTCCCATTTGAGTTGAAGGGCACCAGAGGATCTGTCTAAAGACCCCAGAAGGTCGGGCAGACCCCACAAGCTTGCAAGATCCTTCCTGCCGTAAGGTAGCGGGATCCACATCATTTGGTGAATGGACATCTTTACTTTAACCCATTTTATGTGACCCACGTAGGAAGTTTTTCATTTTAACTACACAAGATCCTGTGATTTGGACTTTTGTGATTTGTGGGTTTTCTAGGATATTGGACAATCAACTATTATTACTGTATCCATTCATCATATTTTTTCCTTGTTCTCACATTCATACTATTAGATACCTCATGTTAGTCATTAATTTCAATCCATTTTTAACCACTATTCATTTAATTCACCACACACTTACACCATTGGTTATTCATTATTCACATATATTTGTTATTTCATGTTTAATTATTTATTGTAATCACAGCAGGCACTGTTTTTGCACATTAGGTTGTGTGCATGTTTTTTAATCCCCCCTGAGACTGCTGGTCCATTGTGATGACATTATCCTTCTCTAGATCCTGGGAAGATCCATGCAGTCTGTGACATAGGCACTCGAAAAAGGACCCTTCCACAAAGTAATCAAAAGAGAAGAAGACTCAGGGCTGTAACTTGTAACTGCTGGTTAAAGGGTCACTAAAGGAAAACATTTTTTTTTTGCTGAAATTTCTGTTTACAGGGTATAGAGACATAAAAGTTAACTGATTCCTTTTAAAAATGATTAAAAATAGATAAAAATCAATCATATAATGTGCCTCTAGTCTCACTTTCGTTTTTAAACTGGTTTCATTTTTCTGTGAAGTACAGAAGACACACAGAACAAAAACAAACAAATCCAGGGCAGTGTTTTTGTTTTTAAAATGAATCTGATTGGTTCTGAGGAGTTTTAGACACACAGCTTAGACCACAGTGAAAATCTGCCATGAGATTTTTCATAAAGAGCCAGACAAGCAGGAAGTGTGGAGATCAGAGTAGGAATTACAGCAACTTCAAAGCAAAAAACGAACAATGAGAACATGAAAACAGCACTGCATTAAGGTAAAAAAAAATGTTTCCTTTAGTGACCCTTTAAGGTTAGTAAAAAAGAGAATTTAGACATGGAGTTTTTTTTTCTTTCCAGGAATCAGCTAGAGAGATGGGAAAAGCGATCCCAAAGTGGCGCTTTAATCATAAAAGTTCACTTGCTCATTTGGGTAGATACAAATTATGTTTATCACTGTTTTTATTGTGCAAAGCATTTGTGAAGTGGTGAGCATTCAGTTGTGAGTAGTTGTAAATTCATGAATGTATGTATAGTATTTAGAAAAATGTAAGCCCCATTCACACCTCCATTAAAAATAATCATTCACAAGTTTTTTTTTTTACAAATTTGAACGCAGCTGCTGTGTTTACAACGGATGCATTCACACAGGTGGGTAAACATGCACAGCACGCAGATCCATAGCGCAAAATCCAAAATCTGGAGGATTTACATACACCTGTATGCCAGATGTAGGTGTTGGAGAAAAAAACAGGACAATTTAATGAACAACCTTTGTTTTATTTTTAAACTGCTTTGTCTTGCTATGCACTCCGATGTAAATTGCAATACCAACGCTTACTCTATAACCAGTGCCCAACAAAATTCACAAGCAACTTGGCACTGGACAGATGTTACCATAACTTTCTATTTCCACATGTGGCATCGGAATAGCTTAAGCCAACATCTGCTAGATAACTTAGAAATGTTTAAAGGAAACAGCCCTCATGTATGCCTCCTCTTCTTTAAAGTGGTAAGGTAGGTCAAGAATGAGGTTAGTGTAATTCCCCAAGCAGCTCATCATCATATAAAATTGCTGACAACATATGTGTCACTCACTGCCTGTCTGTTATGATGTCATAGTTTGAGTAAGAGGCAGATCTTATCAAGTAGCATTCTTGTTTACTTCATACATGACAAAGGACTCTGGATCCTTATATGGGGGAAACGATGTAAAGTGACATATGTTAAGTAGATAAATATGTGTGAAATGGACCACACTATGGGGAGAGATTTACTAAAACTGGAGCGCTCAGAATCTGGGGCAGCTGTGCATGGTAGCCAATCAGCTTCTAACTTCAGATTGTTTATTTAAAGTGGATGTTATGTTATGTTTATCATAATATTAGGTGATCCACAGTATAAAAAGTGAGAAATCCACCCCTCCCCCACATAACACATCCTGGTAATATACAATGAACTGTGGATCACCTCATATTATGATAAACATAACATAACGTATGGTAAACATGTCCAAGCTAGATATGTAAATAACCTGTCACTGAAAGCACGGAGGGAGGAAAATACTTTTTATTTGGACAGGTTTTTATCTGGAAGTCTGTTAATTTTCACCGAACAATAAAAGAGGATTGCTCAGAGCTGGATTAACTCTGTGTGGCAAGACTGGGCACAGATGATAGAAAATCGTATACTCTACATTGTGACATAAGAAAAAAATCGGGTTTACATCCACTTTAAATGAACAATCTGAAGTTAGAAGCTGATTGGCTACCATGCACCATTCTGAGCGCTCCAGTTTTAGTAAATCTCTCCCCATAGTGTGGTCCATTTCACACATATTTATCTACTTAACATATGTCCCTTTACATCGTTTCCCCCATATAAGGATCCAGACTCCTTTGTCATGTATGCTACTTGATAAGATCTCCCTCTTACTCAAACTATGACATCATAACAGACAGGCAGTGAGTGACACATATGTTGTCAGCTATTTTATATGATGATGAGATGCTTGGGGAATTACATTTCTCCCCTCCCCCCCCTCCTTTCTTCCTTCCATTCACACTTTCTGCACCCATCTCACCACTTTCATGTGTTCATCATCACTACCTTTACCATTTTTCTCCTGGGCTTTGCCCTTCACCCCCCCCCCCCCCCACACACACACACACACACACACACTTTTTTTTTATACATGGATTACCACTATTATCATGTCTTAATATTTGGCAACTTTCACCTTGGTCACGCCCCTGTACCACTACACGCTTTTGCTATTAGCACATTCCCCTACCATCACCCCTCCCCACTCACCTTCACTTGTCCCCATCCCTGGCTATTTATACCAATTGTTCTTACTACTATTGATATATCTTTTCGCCCACTTGGACAGTCAGCCCACTCATGGCACGTCCCGCCCCACCATGTCCGCTGTGGTGGGACCTCCTTTCGTGGCACTTTGATGTCCCACGTCTGGCAAGGGTTTTAGGTAGGCAGCTTTGACTTAACCCTTTCCCCTTTAATATATTTGTTGGTTCTTGTTTATATATATGAGACTGTATTTTTGAATTGTTAGTTCTCTGATCAATTTATTAACTGTTTGCAGACATTCTCCTGATGAAGCGGTTCACACCGCAAAACTAGTAGAGATGCCCTCCGCGACCCATGTCCCATTGGGATATCTCCCCCATGTGGGGACTCTTCTTATGGTGATCCATGTGGTCTGCCACTAAATGGTTTTAATCACCGTATTTATCGGCCTATTGTGCGCACCCCTACTCTGGACGTGAAATTCCTGATTTTTTTTTATTACTTACAGTTTTGGTGTCTTGCCCAGTGTCCATCGGCGGCCTTGTCCGGTCCGGCGTCCGTCTGCGTGGTGTTCTCCCCGCTTCTCCCGCGCTGTCTCTGAAGTCCTCCCCGCTTCCCGCGCTGTGTCTAAACGTCGCCGCCGCCGCCGACATATACCGAGCGCAGTACACTCGGGCACGCTCAGGCACATTTGGCCACGCTCGGCTCCTCTCGCATAACCACGAGGGGAGCCGAGCCTGGCCGACTGTACCCGAGTGTACTGCGATTTTGCCCTGATTTTAAGGGCAAAAAAGTGTGCGGTATACGCCGATAAATATGGTATGTATGAATGTCATTGTCATTTATTGATTTTTATTAATAAAACAGATTTTTTTTTTTTTTTATAAATGTGCTTCATACTTTACTTTATTTATGTATCTGTACCGTGATAGTCCAATTACCCACTTCTTCCTTGTTCTTCGGAGCTTTTGATTTTGGGACAAATCCTCCGATCCTTCTATACAAAATTTTCTGGATGACCAATTGTATTATAGTTTATCTATTTATGTTTGAAGAGGCTATTTTTTCATTTTTGTATGTAAATGCTAACAATAAATGTCTTTATTTGCTCCCTTTTGCTCTGTTAAATATGCCATTACAAATTATTTATAATATCTATTCAACACGTGAAAAAAAATACAGTAAAACCTTGCTTTGTGAGCATAATTCCTTCCAGAAAGATGCTTGTAATCCAAAGCACTTGTATATGAAAGCATTTTTTTACAGGATATAAAAGAGAAGAGAGGCACCTCTAGGTGTAGCAATATGTTGCTAAATGTTGTACCTTAATTAACCACTTAACCACCACCCACTGCCGAATAACGGCGGCAGGGTGGTTCCTTAACTCTGGGAGCACGTTATATAACGTCCTCCCAGAATCACGCTCACGCACGCCCCCTGGGGCACTCACACGATAGTCTCCGCGACCGCCGGGTCCAGAGGACCCAGCACATCACGGATCACGGTAAATCGCCGCTTATAACGGCCGTTTACCACGTGATTGCTTCGTCCAATGACGGAGTGATCACTTGTAAACAAACCAATGTCATACAGTTTGAGAGGAGAGGGGGGAGAGCGAAGGCAGCAGCACTGTGGGCTGGGGATCTGTGACAGTTGCAGCCACAGATCCAGCCATCCTTGCCCATACTGTGCAATACCCTGTGCAATACTCTGCTATACCCAGTGCAATACTCTGCCATACCCAGTGCAATACTCTGCCATACCCTGTGCAATACTCTGCCATACCCTGTGCAATACTCTGCCATACCCTGTGCAATACCCTGTGCAATACTCTGCAATACCCTGTGCAATACCCTGTGCAATACTCTGCAATACCCTGTGCAATACTCCGCAATACCCTGCAATACCCCGCAATACCCTGCAATACCCCAGATTACTCCGCAATACCCTGCAATACCCAGCTATACGCCGCAATACTCTGCAATACTCTGCAATACTCCGCAATACTCCACAATACCCTGCAATACTCCACAATACCCCGCAATACTCCACAATACTCCACAATACCCCGCAATACTCCACAATAACCCTGCAATACTCTGTAATAAAATAATTCACAAAAATATAGCCATTGGTGACTCATCCAGTGCAGTCAGAGGTAGGTGACAAAGAGCAATCCTACATTAGTCACACTAACCAAATCATATCCGATTTGATAGTAGTCATGAATATAATATTAAATACTACTATCTGCATTCCTCTAAATTAATACAGCATATCAAAAATGTGAGGGAAAGAATTAGTCAAAAAGGAATACGGATAAATAGGACTGCAATTTATTAATAAATTGCTGTCCTATTTATCCATATTCCTTTTCGACTAATTCTTTCCCTCCCATTTTTTATTTGCAGTACCCACTTCCCACCCGCCCGCCATCATATGACGTCCTTGACTTTGTGCGAGGATATCTGAATGATAGGCTCCTCTCTTCTTCTTTTTTTCCTTCAATAATTTTTATTAGATTTAACACAAAGGTACAAAAGTATAAAAGTGATGAGAACTTATGCATCTTGACAAATATCGATACGTTTTGCAAGTAACGTACAAGCATCTCCATCAAAGGGATATTGGTACAGCAGGGATTACAATTACAGTATTTGTGGGCTCCTCTCCTCCAGAACCACCCCAATTGGGAGCACTTTTGTGGCCCTGGAGGCGAGCAGGCCCCTAGAAGAATCGTATTATTAACCAATAGAAGTAGTGACAACAAAGCAACGCAAAAAATCTGGGAAGAAAATGAACACACATACTGCACGGTCAAGAGGATTAGGAAAGAAGATTTGGAATCTCCAAATATCGGCACATCTCTAGCACCTGATGACCAGGGGTGCCAAGCCCCCCGGGTTTTTTTACACAGATCATTGCTGGCAGCCAGTAAAGATTCATGTCAATAGTGTAGGTTAACAAGGTCAATCGTTTGGGCTACCTGTGGGACCTCTTCTGATTTCCACATACATAGTCTGGATGGCAGAAGAATGTGCGAGGTTACACACCGGAAAGGGGGGGTATATCCTGAATCTGTAGGTTCAGGAGCGCCAGTTGTGGAGAGGGGTTCAAGTGTTAAGTGTGTGTAGCGCCCCCTTACTTTCAGTATGGGCGCTACGCGAAAGTTAATGAGGAATGGGGGAGTTATTTTTTCTCCCATTTATAATTGTGCAAAATTTAGGCTGCTGTCATTCAGAACTGTCCTGTGGGCTAGTCTGCGCTCCAGGGGTGATGTTTACACCCCTGGGTGGCAGATGGCGCAAGAGGGGTTCTTAAGGAGCCACTTTTTCCCAGCAGCCAATTAGAGGAGTTTTCCCTCGCGGGGTATGCTGGGGGAGGGTATATTTGTGGCAGATGCCATTTTCTTTGGTGGTTCATGGGTTCCAGGTTCGGCACCCACCTTTAAAGTGTGCGCATCCAACGGGCCCCGGCGAGATGGCCTACCAAGCCGGGGCCACATGCTACGCGGAGTTCCATGCAGATGCTAAAAGGGGCCCCAGTGACTCACTGGGTCCCCAGCTAAACTAAGAAGGATCTCAGGCTGTGTGCCGCTTGGTGGGGGAACGGCTTAAGGAGAACCCGGAGGCAGGTGATCCAAAAGGGCAGGAAAGAACCATCGGGGATCCGGTGACCGGGAGATTGACAGGTGCACCTCAAACTGTCAACCGGTGACTCTGACTGAACTTATTGGAAGGATTCGCAGAAGAATCCATTTAGCTCACTCAAGTACTAGGTCTGTGGCAGAGGCCCGAGCTAGGCCTGTGGCAGAGGTCTGTTCCTCCCAGCAAATCTAAGTGACACTTCGGCTGCCAAGCGTGTGGCAGGAGTCTGTCCGGAGGCGCTTCACCCACTCTGGCTAGGTGGCGAAGAACTGTGCTATTGATAAAAGCAGACTTGCTTTCCATAACTATCCTGGGCCTGATACTGCAAATGTTCTTCTTCTGCTTCACCAACCATTTCTATCCCACTTCGTGTTGATGTTGGCCGTGTTGGGCCTTGGGAATAAAGCATTTGAAAACTCCATTGCTGACTACTTGTACTCACTGCTATCACCCTAGAGAAGCCACAGAGGTAACTTAATATGCCGATCCCAAACAACCAGCGGCTCCTGAATGGGCTAGCGCTACATGTGTCAGACAAGAGATTAAAAACCTCTGTCCAGAAGGGTTGGACATGGGGACAGGACCAAAACACGTGTAACGTGTTACCTGTAGAGGATTTACACCTCGGGCATAGGTTGGAGGATTGTGGGGAGAACGACGCTATTCTAGCCAGGGTCATGTACCACCATAGGGTGATTTTTTGCGTGAGTTCCCAGAGGACCGTGCATTTCGTGGAATTGTAGATGGAGCGAAGGGCAGAGGACCATGGGTCATCTGAGAAGGAGATAGACAAATCCCTCTCCCACTGGAGACAAGAGGGCAGTTTAGTGAACTGTCGTTTGGAGTGGAGGGGGTTGTGAAAATGGAAGATACCTTTAACCTTGGGTTTATTGTTTGTGAGGAAGACCAAGTCCTTAACGGGAGTGGTGTATAGGGGTAAGGGGACCTTACGCAGGCAATGACATATCCATAGATGGGAGAAAAAGTCCAACTTGGGGAGGCCAAACTCCTCTTGTAGTACTGAGTAGAGTTGAGAAGCAAGCTTTGTATGGAACTTATCCCTTTAAGGGACCACTGGGAAACATGTAAATCCAGGGAAAGGAAATGGAGGGATTCTAAGGGTATTTGGTGGCATGAGGAAGCGGGGACACAGTCCACGAGGGAGACAAGTTTTTGCCATGATAAGGCCTAGATGGGAAGGAGGATGGAATTTTCGCCCCCCAGCGGAACCCTCATTAGCCAGGCTTTCAAGCTGGAGCGCTGGAGATAGGAACTTTCCAAATGGGCCCAGGGGAAGGCAGGCTGGGGACTGAACCATTCTGGCAGTTGGGCCAGGACGGCAGCAAGGTAGTAGTCTTCAAAGGCAATTGAGCCCACCCCGCCCGCTAGTTTGTGTTTAATCAAGTTGGAGTGAGCACATCTTGGTTTCTTCCCTTTCCATAGAAGGGTGTTCAGAACAAATTGGAGACCTAAAGTACGATGCAGGGATCGGGATAGGTAGGGTTCCAAAGTAATACATCATTTGTGGTAGACATTTCATTTTGAAGGCCGCTAATCTACCTGTCCAAGAAAGTTTGTGATTCGAGATTTGCAGGAATTCCTCTCGAATCTTAGAGAGCAAGGGAACAAAATTGGTCGAGATCAAGGATTTGGTATCTCTGGTCAAGTGTATTCCTAAATAGGGAATTTCTTTTTCTGCCCAATTGAAGTCATATTGCATTTGTAACAAGTTTTTAGTAGTAGCATTTAGGTTTATATCCAGTATTAGTGATTTAGTCGAGTTGACTTTGTAGTACGAGATTGAGCTAAACTGTTGGATCACCTTTTGTACCTCCACCAGGGAAGAAGCCGGGTTTGTGAGAATCAGGATTACATTGTCCGCGAATAGAATTTGAATGCCCGAGATAAGAGGGTTGTGTCTAATGTGGGCTGCTAGAGGTTCCATGAGTAAATTGAAAATAAGGGGGTTTCGGGGCAACCCTGACAGGTACCATTGGTTATAGGAAATGGATGAGAGGTCAAGTCCTCCACGAATACTAGTGCCGAGGGGGAGGAGTAGAGAGCCATGATAGAGTAGAGGATGCAAAGCACTGATCTAAGGTATGACCAATGCACTCTATCGAACGCCTTCTCTGCATCCACGCCTTCTCTGCATCCAGGGAGAGGAGCAGAGAAGGCTTTCCCGTAGATTCTGCGTGATGTACAATGTCGATAAGCCGTCTGGTGGCATCTGATGCCTGTCTTCTTTTGTAAAGCCTGTTTGGTCCCTATGTATTAGGGTGGGCATTATATCCATCATCCTCGTCGCTATCGTCTTGGAATACATTTTGATGTCTAGATTGAGTAGGGAAAGCGGCGAAAATTTTGGGGGGATGTTGGCTCCTTTCCTGGTTTAGGTATAGTAATAACAAGAGCATTTAACATTTCATGCCGGAATTTCGAAAAGGAGGCAGCGATATTAAAAACTTCAACTAGGTGGGGAGTCAGTTGGGCAGAGAAACTTTTATAGTACTTTCCCGAGAAGCCGTCTGGCCCTGGGGCTTTGTTCAAAGGGAGAGAGCGAATTGTCTTCAATATTTCCTGTTCTGTAAAAGGAGCATTAAGGGACGAGAGTTGATCAGCGGTCAGGGTAGGTAGATGGAGGTTTCGAAGAAATTTGTCTATGTCGTCTTGTGAGGTTTGGAAAGTAGAGGGATCGTTCTTTAGGTTATATAGGTCTCTATAATAGTCGCTAAACGCGTTGGCAATGTCCTGGGGGTTAGTAAGTGGGGTGTGGTCATGGTGATGGTAGAATCTATCTATCTTGGTCTTGGCCCTTTGGCCCCTAAGGCGCTGAGCCAGGCGTTCACCTGCTTTATTGGATGTTGAGTAGGTGGTAGCTTTCAGTCTCCTCTGAAGGTGATCGTAAGAGTGGAGAAGCAGAGACTGTAATTCTTGTCGTAGCTCAGAAAGTTTAGTAGGGGGTGGGGACCATGGGTCAGCCTTATGTTGTGATTAAAGGGACGCAATTTGGGATGTTATCTCATCTAATCGCTGCATCCTCTTCCTTTTATACATTGCACTAAACTTCAACAGTACACCTCTCATGAAGGCCTTGTGCACACTCCACACCACCCCAGGGTCGGACACCGAGCCTTTGTTCAGTAGAAATATTCCTCAATGTGTTTTGTGATTTCTGGAGCATAGTCTGTGTGTTGTAAGAGATAGTTGTTGGCCTTCCATATGCGCAAGTTGCGGGCTCGCATGGAGTTGTCTATGGTGATTGAAATCGGGGCATGGTCCGACCATGTGGCAGTGTGGATCACCGAGGCCAATATATTTTGTAATACCCATTTGTCAGACAAAGACAGATCGATTTGTGAGTAAGAGTTGTGTCTGGAAGAAAAATAGGTAAGGTTTTGCAGCGGGGAGGACTTCCTTTTCGCAGCAGATGTAGAATCCATGTGAGGGTCAGGGACAAGGTTAACCACTTAAGACCCGGACCTTTAGGAAGCTAAAGGACCCGGCCAGGGGTCGCTTTAACAGACAATTGCGCGGTCGTGCGACCTGGCTCCCAAACAAAATTGGCGTCCTTTTTTTCCCACAAACAGAGCTTTCTTTTGGTGGTATTTGATCACCTCTGCGGTTTTTATTTTTTGCGCTATAAACAAAAATAGAGCGACAATTTTGAAAAAAATGCAATATTTTTTACATTTTGCTATAATAAATAACCCCCAAAAATATATAAACATTTTTTTTCCTCAGTTTAGGCCGATACGTATTCTTCTACCTATTTTTGATGAAAAAAAACGCAATAAGCGTTTATCTGTTTTGCGCAAAATTTATAGCGTTTACAAAATAGGGGATAGTTTTATTGCATTTTTATTATTTTATTTTTTTACTACTAATGGCGGCGATCAGCGATTTTTTTTTCGTGACTGCGACATTATGGCGGACACTTCGGACAATTTCGACACATTTTTGGGACCATTGTCATTTTCACAGAAGAAAATGCATTAAAAATGCATTGTTTATTGTGAAAATTACAGTGTAGTTTGGGAGTTAACCACAAGGGGGCACTGAAGGGGTTATGTGTGACCTAATGTGTGTTTACAACTGTAGGGGGGTGTGGCTGTAGGTGTGACGTCATCGATTGTGTATCCCTATAAAAGGGATCACACGATCGATGACGCCGCCACAGTGAAGAACCGGGAAGCCTTGTTTACACACGGCTCTCCCCATTCTTCAGCTCCGGTACTCTAGCGGCGATCGGGTCCACGAGTCCTTCCGTCCCGGTCCCGGATCTTCGGACCGGGTCACAGGAGCGTGCCACGGGCATGTGCCTGCGATTAACGGCTGGGTACTAGCACAGCATGTATCTGTACGTGCATGTGCCCAGCCGTGCCATTCTGCTGACGTAAATGTGCAGGAGGCGGTCCTTAAGTGGTTAAAGTCTCCGCATATGAGAAGATGGCCCTTTTGAAGCGCAAGAAAAAAATGCTGAAGGGGCAGCGATTGGGCAGACTTTAGAGGCAAGACAGGAACAACAAGTTTAGAAAAAATATAAATTTATTACAAAAATATTAATACAAAAGATATAAAAAAATAAACCATATAGGATATATATTGAAGAAAATATCCTCTGTGCCCTTATGAAGCGGTTTGGCCAGTCTGAGAACTTTACGGATGAAATGGGTCTGGTGTGTGTTCGGGGCATATAGGTTGATGAGTGTGTATGTCTCTTTGTTGATGGTGCACACTAGGGATGAGCTCCGCGTTCGATTTGAACGTATGTTCGACTCGAATATTGTCTGTTCGTACGTTCGACGAAATTTGAACAAAACTGGTCGTTCGCGCCAAATTCGAGTGAAGCGCAATGGCCCATAATTCACTGCGGCATTGCGCGCTGATGATTGGACAAACATGCATTATGACCCTGCATGCTTGGCCAATCACAGCGCGCAAAAAACGGAGAGCCATAATTGGCCAAAGCCAGGGTGGCTTTGGCCAATTATGGCTCAGGGCTTTAGCACACGCCCCACACTATATAAGGCCTAAATATTGTACCTGCTGGGTGTCTATAGTTTGCCTGTGAAAACGTCTTTGAGAACCCGGGTCTGCTCCTGAAAAAATGACCGTTTTTAAAACTTTTTTCCAGGCAAACTATAGACACCCAGCAGGTACAATATTTAAAGGAATTTTTTATTTATTTTTTAAATTGTAATTAGTGATTTTAATGATGCTTAACCGCTTGCCGACCAGCCGCCGCAGTAATACGGCGGCAGGTCGGCACGGGTGCGCGAGAGCCCGTAGCTCTACGTCGCGCCTTTCGCGGCCACTAGGGGGCGCGCGTGCGCGCCGCCGGCGGCCCGCGCGCGTGCCCCCCGCTCGCCCCGAGTCCCGTGCGTGTGCCGGCGGGGCGCGGATCGCCGCCGGGCACACGCGATCGCTCGTTACAGAGCGGGGAACGGGAGCTGTGTGTGAAAACAATACAATGTATGAACAGAATCAGTGATTCCCCTAGTGAGGCCACCCCCCCCCATACAGTTAGAACACACTAGGAACACACTTAACCCCTTCCCTGCCCCCTAGTGTTAACCCTTCACTGCCAATGGCATTTTTATAGTAATCCAATGCATTTTTATAGCATTGATCGCTAAAAAAATGCCAATGGTTCCAAAAATGTGTCAAAAGTGTCCGAAGTGCCCGCCATAATATCGCAGTACCGAAAAAAAACGCTGATCGCCGCCATTACTAGTAAAAAAAAAATAATAATAAAAATGCCATAAAACTACCCCCTATTTTGTAAACGCTATAACTTTTGCGCAAACCAATCAATAAACGCTAATTGCGATTTTTTTTTACGAAAAATATGTAGAAGAATACGTATCGGCCTAAACTGAGGGAAAAATTTTTTTTTTTAATATATTTTTGGGGATATTTATTATAGAAAAATGTAAAAAATATTGCATTTTTTTCAAAATAGTCGCTCTGTTTTTGTTTATAGCGCAAAAAATAAAAACCGCAGAGATGATCAAATACCACCAAAAGAAAGCTCTATTTGTGGGAAAAAAAGGACGCCAATTTTGTTTGGGAGCCACGTCGCACGACCGCGCAATTGTCAGTTAAAGCGACGCAGCGCCGAATCTCAAAAAGTGCTCTGGTCTTTGGACAGCAATATGGTCCGGGGCTGAAGTGGTTAAAAAAAAAAAAATCCTTTAAATATTGTACCTGCTGGGTGTCTTGTGAAAACACTTTGAGAACCCGGGTCTTGCCCGAGGGAACATGTATCAATGGAAAAAAGTTTAAAAAACGGTCATTTTTTCAGGAGTCCTGCTCCTGAAAAAACAACCGTTTTTAAAACTTTTTTCCATTGATACATGTTTCCTGGGGCAAGACCTGAGTTTTCAAAGACGTTTTCCAACAATAACTTGAATATTGGGCTTTAAAATGAGCACTTTTGAATTCGAATGTTCGAGTCCCATAGACTTCAATGGGGTTCTAAATGTTCGCGCGAACGATTGGTCTGTTCGAACGTTCTGGTGCGAACCAAACGCGGGGGTGTTCGGCTCATCCCTAGTGCACACTAGGATTATGTAGCAACCTTCAGGGTCTAAGGAGACATTGGAGGGTTGGAAATCAACCTGGTCAGAGATTGCTATCATTACCCCCCTGGCTTTAGAATGGTAAGAAGCATGGTAAACGTGTTGGAATTGGCGATTGGTGCACAGCTTCCAATCAGGTTTAAGCAGGTGGGTCTCCTCAATACAAATAATGTCACTGTAGAGAGCCTTGACGGATCTCCAGAGTGAGTGACATTTGCGGGGTGGTTAAGCCCGTTAGCATTTAGTGACAAAATTCTGAGTGACATTATGAAAGTGGGTTGAGTGTCAAGGGTCCGGTAAAACACTTACAGTTGGTCGAGGCGTTGGCAAAGGGTCAACACTGGCGAACGGTCAGGGGAACATGAATGTCAGCAATAGATCAGAGGTCCTCTTTGCATGGGTACGAGTTCTGTGAATAGACCAATATGATGGCTATAAAAAAAGATACTGGTTAAACATACAGTGGAGAGCAATAACAACAAACGGAGAAGCACGCACTACACAGAAACAGGTTAATGAGCTGATTCAGTTATACTAATGTGGGGTGCATGCAAACCTCGGAAAAACTAAATGTGGGAGGTGGAGCGAGGTTGAAGGTTTTTCCATCACAGCACTGCCCCATCAAGCCAGTCCACCGCCAAATGTTGCTTAAGGTACTGTCACAGCGAGGAGCACACTTTAAAGTTGGTCCATCTATGCAAGGAGATGTCTAGATAATTTTTCATCCAATCATATGTTATTATTAAATCGGCACATGCTTTTTTCTCATTGAACGTTTTAATTATTTGACTGTTTGTCCTTTCAGGACTGTCTCGATCAGCGCTTTCAATTGTGGTTGCTCCTGAATGTTTTTACTAGACAACATATAACCACATATGCCACGCCACTTTTTGTGCAAAATGGCATGCAGACCTGATCTGGACTAAATCCTGTAAGTGTGATTTGTTCAACTTAAATGAGCAGTGCAGGATTGGAAAAAAAACAAAACATTTATAAACACCTAGATCTGATCTGATGCTGCAGCTGTCACCCACATATGACCGGTTATTGCTCAGGTCTCGGTCTTCAGTGACTTTCAGTCCCCTGCCCTCTGACTTGCCCCTGCATTGCTTACTGGAGCGCTGGGCTGTGGAGGGGATAGGAGCTGTTGGCTCAGGCTCTCAGCAGAGCGATGAGAGGCTGAGTCAGCTACCAGTCAGGCATCCAAACACATCCAAACATTATTGTCATGATCCCTGCAGAGCCTGGACTTGCTCTGTAAAACCAGCGAAAAACAGGCTTTAGACCACTGTTGGCTGAATTTGGGTCACAGGAGAGCAGAACTAAGTGCAATTCTGTGACCCACATTTGAACTATACCCAAAAGAACTTTGGCCACACTTCTCCTTAAAGTTGCCCATACGCATTAAGATATCTCTGCAGGGTCCTTGCTAGGTGGCAAAAAGACCGGGGGCTTCAGCCCGAAGTCCAAGGCCAGAAAGGGAGGGGTGTGTGTGTGTGTGTGTGTGTGTGTGTGTGACGCGCGTGGGCTTTTTTGGGCTGGCTCATGACCTACATACACTGATGGTCGTGACCTACATACACTCATACACTGACCTACCTGACCTACCTACACTGACCTACCTACATTGACAGTAGTGACCTACATACACTGACCTACCTGACCTACATATACTGACCTACCTACACTGATGGTATTAGTGACCTATATACACTGACCTACCTACACTGATGGTATTAGTGACCTATATACACTGACCTACCTGATATACACTGACGGTAGTGACCTGACCTATATACACTGACCTACCTGACATACACTGACCTACCTACACTGACCTACCTACACTGACGGTAGTGACCTGACCTATATACACTGACCTATCTGACATACACTGACCTACCTACACTGACCTACCTACACTGACGGTAGACCTTATACACTGACCTGACATACACTATACCTACACTGACCTACTACCTGACGGTATGACCTGACTATACCTACCTACACACTTACCTACCTACACTGACGGTAGTGACCTGACCTATATACACTGACCTACCTGACATACACTGACCTACCTACACTGACCTACCTACACTGACGGTAGTGACCTGACCTATATACACTGACCTATCTGGCATACACTGACCTACCTACACTGACCTACCTACACTGACGGTAGTGACCTGACCTATATACACTGACCTACCTGACATACACTGACCTACCTACACCGACGGTAATGATCTGACCTATATATACACTGGAGGGTAGGAGAGCCGAGGAGCCTGAGGAGAGCCGCCATTCGAGCGCCGAGCGATGTGGCGCGGCAGCCGCATTGTGATTCCTGCCTTCTGGAGCCTTCAGAGCCTATGATGAACGTCACACGTCCCGTGGTGTGGTATTGGACCAGTGGAACGTCCATCACAGGCTTCAGAAGGCGGGACCTGCTGCTATGGCACTCAGCCGCATTCGGCAGGACTTGGGATCAGATCCTCCCTGGCGCTCGCCGATCAGGGCTAACAATGGAGAGCCTGCATGCCTGAGACTCTGGGCTTTTCGGAGACCCATTCGGGGCTCCAGCCACCCAAGCCCGGGCCTCCCGACGCCCCTGTTATCTCTGGTTCTGCCCTACATAGCTAATAACGGAAATCACTTCATTCTTCCATCCATGCTAAATAGTGTGGATGAACAGATCTGCAGTGTTGGCCTATTCTTTTCTGACTCCTGGCACCTACTGCTGTCCGAAAACCTGAACAGTGCATGTAACTGATTGGATGCCGCCACTGTTTGGCTTAGAAATTTCCACCCACCTCCTCTCAATAAACTTTTGTAAAGCAGGGTGGCACCGAAAGGGCCACCCATGGAATAAATGTAATCTGAAAAGGATTCAGAGGAAGTTCGATCCACACCTGGCCAGCTTTAGTCAGCACAATGGTTGGCCATAGATTGTCACATAACTCCCTAAGAATGGCTGCCAGCAGTATTGCCCATCTGTAAACAACTTATTAAAGTGTAAATCTGAGGTTCCCAGATGGATACTCTTCTACATACCAGGATCTATTTTCTGACAAAAGCACCCCCTTCAACTGCATATTATTAGGCCGCGTGCACACGATCGGTCAAAACCAATAAAAACGGACTGAAGGTCTGTTTCATCGGTCCAAAACGATCGTGTGTGGGCCCCATCGGTCAGTTATCCTTTGGTCAAAAAAATGAAAACTTGCTTTAAAATGTTACCGATGGACGCCTAACCGATAGGTCAAAACAGATCGTTAGTATGCAAAAGCATTGGTTAAAAAGCCGCGCATGCTCAGAATCAAGTCGATGCATGCTTGGATGCTTTGAACTTCGGTTTTCTCAGCACGTCGTTGTGTTTTACGTCACCGCGTTCTGATACGATCAGTTTTTTAACCGATGGTGTGTAGGCACATCAGACCATCAGTCAGCTTCATCGGTTAACCGTTCTTATCGGATGGACTGATCGTAAGTATATTCTCTGAGAGGTTAGAGAGGTTTTTTTGCAAGGGATAATTGTATTTGAGAACAATACATGCTTTCAGGGCCAGCCTAAGTGTATGGGTCATTTGGGCTCAGTAGCAATTGTCCTAGAAAAATACATTGCATAATACTGAAAAAAAAAATTAAAATTTATTTTGTATTACCATACTGGTTTGTCCTGCTGGGCACCAGTCTGTCATAGGCTGCTTTATGATCTGCTATTGGATTCTCCCTCTTTTCCATGAACACTTTTAATCGTTATGTACATAAGGCATTGACCTTCGAAACTGGGTTTAATTTTCCAACTGTTTTTCCATATCCTGCTCCTGCATATGTTAAAATCTTGTTTTGTTTGTTTTGTTTAGTTTCTTGGCCTCTTTTTTTTTCTATTCGTTCGTTTATATGCCCTCCTGGCTGTCTATGTGACTGATGTGGTAGCAGAGGCAGCTTTGCAGTCCACCCTGGACTTGCCTTGACGGCACTCCCCACCTGGTCCACCTTTTGGTCCACCTTCTGGAATTTAACAATTTTTGGGTGTGTTTATAGCATACATCTGTACCCCTTAAAGGTTTCCAGTTAGCTGTACCACTTTATGTTGTTTGCACACATTTACATGTTCTTATGTACCTATTTTTCCAATATGCATTTCTCTTTTCTTTTTTAAGTACAATTGTATTATATATAAATAAAAAAATATAGATTGCATAAAAAAAAAAAAAAAACACATACTGGTTTGACAGCAATTGCATTATCCCTGCATTATAGGAAGAGAGTTACAATGGGTTAAATTTATAGGTACACTCTTACTGTGGGTGGTTAAAGGCCTGGAGGTCTTTGCCTTATAGGCTTCTCACGGTTTCTTATGGGAAAACAATCCTAGAAACCATAAATCATTGTACCCATACAATCTATGCCACACCCTGCTAATACATAAACTTCACTGCAAACTCAAGCTACAACACACAGTGCTGCACAATTTCCTTCCCACCTCTTAGCCTCCACCATGCACAGAATATTCATCATAGGCATGACAACCTGAGAAGAGTACCCAAAGATGAGCTGTATGCAGTATGATCCCATTACAGAATAGAAATAGGATTGGTACCACACAAGAGGGTCTAAAGTGTTATTTGCTAACTGTGGGTAAGATAAAAAAAAAATCAACATTGAAAGAGAAGGAGTTTAAGAAAACAGTTCCAACTTATTAATACAGTATGTGAAAATTAGTTATTCATATGTCCACTCCTTCAGCAATTCTAATAATAATAAAACATACATCTGTTTGCCCTCAAAACTCATTAATCACAAAGCATTGCCATTTCTGAAGAAAAGGTTATAACCACATCAAAGTTCTCTGGTTATAGTTTACTTTCTGATGTCAAACCTGAATATAGAAGAAAAGCATTATATTGCAGAAAAAGAAATCAACTGTTTAAAATGTACCGTATGTTGCTATTTTACTTTACACTGCCAACGTGGACCTAAAGCTGAACGTCAAGCAGGTGTGAAAATACACCACTGAGTGCAGTTACACAAAATTCTTAAAAGTATTTTTATCTATGGAAACTTATGGAATACCATGACTTGTATCTATGATCAAATGTTACTCTGTGTGTTTCCATGGATTTCTTATCGGAGAACACTGCTTCAGGTGTGAGCCTATAAGTCTGCAATGGTAATATGTATTTGTGATGCCTTTACGTGTTTCCTACTACTGATCTGGAACATCTCTTGTAATTGCACAATGCTTAAATTAAGAACTTTAAAAAAAGTACTTTTAAACGCAAACTAGTGTTTTTTTTTACTGGAATGTGACTTTATATCAATCTCCTCTTTTACCCTGCGTTGTAGACCTCAGAGAGGGGTACTAACAAGGAACTTTGCTAAATGAAACTTAGAACAGATGGACTAAAACTGGCCAATGAATGGTAATTTTTCTTCAATCATCCAGAAAGTTGATGAAAAAAAAAAGGAAAAGGGAAAGGAGGTGGATGTAGGAATCCTCCCCGCTGTGGTATCGAATTCTGACAGTTCACTAAAATTAATTTATTGGACTAAAATGTACTGGAGATTTTAGTAGACTAAAATAAGATGACTAAAATGGGACTAAAACTAAAATGCCATTTTAGTCAAGATTAAGACCAAGAACTAAATCGAAATTCGCTGCCAAAATTAACATTGTTTCTTGAGAACCCTGTGTGCCATTTACCTCCTTTTTCACAGTGACAGGACCCAGCACTGTTACACTATACTGTTAAAATGAACACCATTATTGTGTTGTTCTACTGGCCAAATGTTGTGGCTATCCTCATTGTCAACTGCATTCTTGTATCAAAAATAAAATGAAAAAAAAAAAACAAGAATTTAAGGCTTTTGTTCCACTTTGAGGGCTCATTCACATGGGGCAGCAGGCTCTACTACCCCTCTGAAAAGTGAGAGGCCGTGTACACACGGCAGAGAACCTCGACGGGCAGAACACATCGTTCAGCCCGTCGAGGTTCTCTGACGGCCGTCGAAATCGGCGACCCGCCCATCGGGAATGGCAACCAGCCATTCATCCAGGCGGGCCGTCGAGCAAATAGAGAGCGTGCTCTCTATTTCTGCTCGACGGGCTTCCCGACGGGAAGCTCGCCGAGAGCGTAGACACGGCCGAGGTCCTCGCTGGAATGCAGCTTCCAGCGAGGTTCTCGCTGGTTTCCAGCGAGAACCTCGGTCGTGTGTACGCCGCCAGAAAGTTTACAGGCAATCAGGAGACAATATTGCCACCTACCGAGTGCCAGTTTTTTTTCAGTCCCAATCAGTATTTTTCATTGCCGTAACCCCTATAGCTACTGTACACACACAGTTGCTTTGCATGTCAAACCATAAAGCATCATGGCCTTGGCAATGTAAACAGACCCAAGTGGCCACTGTGTCCACTTGCATGTTTTTACTGCTCCCCGGCCACCCGCATGAACATATCCTAATTTTGTTATTATCTTCCTTAGTGAACCTTTTTATTATTGTGTCTACCAAGCTTTATTTGGCTCTATAGCTATTACTACTAAAATGAAACAAATAAAAATAACATTTACAGCATCATTAACACTTATACATGTATACCCAGGTTAATGGGATTCAAACACTGTAGGATAAATTCAAGACAGTAAAATATCATTAGCCACTTGCATACTGGGCACATATACCCCCTTCCCGCCCAGGCAAAATTTCAGCTTTTGGCACTGTCACGATTTGAATGAAAATTGCGCGGTCGTGCGACGTGGCTCCCAAACAAAATTGATATCCTTTTTTTTCCACAAATAGAGCTTTCTTTTTGTGGTATTTGATCACCTCTGCGGTTTTTATTTTTTGCACTATAAACAAAAAAAAGATCGAAAATTTTGAAACTTTTTGCTATTATAAATATCCCAATTTTTTTTTTTTCAAAAAACTTTTTTTTTCTCAGTTTAGGCCGATACGCATTCTTTTACATATTTTTGGTAAAAAAAATCGAAATAGGCATATAGTGATTGGTTTGCGCAAAAGTTATAGCGGCTACAAAATAGGGGATAGAATTATGACATTTTTTTCATAATTTTTTACTAGTAATGGCAGTGATATTGTGGCGGACACATCGGACACTTTTGACACATTTTTGGGAGCATTCACATTTATACAGCAAACAGTGGTAAAAATATGCACTGATTGTTGTATAAATGTGACTATCAGGGAAGGGGTTAACACTAGGGGGCGAGGAAGGGGTTAAATGTGTTCCCTGGGAGTGATTCTTACTGTGGGGGGAGGGGACTGACTGGGGGAGGTGACCGATCTGTGTCCCTATGTCCAAGGGACACTTATGGAATACCATGGAACATCCCCGCCAATAGGCACGCGCATCGGCATCTCAGGCCCCATACACACGATCGGACATATCCGATGAAAACGGTCCGCGGACCATTTCCATCGGATATGTCCGATCGGGAGTTTGATCCGATGGCGTGTACACACCATCGGATCAAATTCCCCACCGCCGGACGGCGCGGTGACGCGGCGGTGACGTTGACGCCGCCACGTCACCGCCACGTCACCGCACCAGGAAGTTAAACACTTCCACGCATGCGCCAAATCCATTCGGCAGCGGCGCGGCGGCGGTGGGGGACGACATGTCTGCTGGTAAGTGTACTAACCAGCAGACATGTCGGGCGGATAGATTCCACCGGATGGATTTCAAAGCATGCTTTGAAATCTGTCAGTTGGAGAAATCTGTCCGCTAGCCCATACACACGAGCGGAGATGTCTGCTGAAACGGTCCATCGGACCGTTTTCAGCGGACATATCCCCTCGTGTGTACGAGGCCTAAGTGACGCGCCAGTCATGCGCAGGGCGGCGGCGCTAACACTCCCCAGTGGCCGGAGGAGCCGAGGACATAAAAAGACGGCCTCCCGGACCTTGTGGCCGTCATTTGTCAATGGACCGGGCTCCAACAAGTTTAAGAAACCCTTATTTTAAAAAAAAGTGAGTTATTTTAGGCCAATTTCAGATTCTGCATCTGTAAAATACTTCTACCCAGGATCCTATTTAATATAGACATGAACCATTGGGTGTTTATTTGCATGAATTGGTGATCATAAATGATCTAATACTGTTCACTTGACTTGAATTACTTTACTCTCTGCATAATAAATATATGTAGTGCTACCCCCAAAGGGACTGCTTTAACTGTCCACAGGTTATTTCCCCAATCAGTGCAGGTAGCCAGGAACTTTATTGCTGATTAACTGTTAACTTGGGTGCAGTGCTGGGACAAGGCCATTTGGTGCCCAGGGCGAAGATGGCAAACTGCACCCCCCCCCCCCCGTTTGATGGGCACAGTGGCGACAATTGATGTCACAGTGGCTGCGTGTGATGGGCACAGTGGCTGCGTGTGATGGGCACAGCTGAGTCGCTATGTTTGATGGGCACAGTGGCTGCGTTTGGGCACAGTGGCGTCAATTGATGATGGCACAGTGGCTGCGTCTGATGGCACAGTGGCTGCATGTGATGGCACAGTGGCTGCATGTGATGGCACAGTGGCTGCATGTGATGGCACAGTGGCTGCATGTGATGGCACAGTGGCTGCATTTTATGGCCACAGTGGCTGCATGTGATGGGCACAGTGGCTGTGTGTGATGGCACAGTGGCTGCATGTGATGGCACAGTGGCTGTGTCTGATGGCACAGTGGCTGCGTCTGATGGCACAGTGGCTGCATGTGATGGCACAGTGGCTGCATTTTATGGCCACAGTGGCTGCATGTGATGGGCACAGTGGCTGTGTGTGATGGCACAGTGGCAACAATTGATGGCACAGTGGCTGTGTCTGATGGCACAGTGGCTGCGTCTGATGGCACAGTGGCTGCATGTGATGACACAGTGGCTGCATGTGATGGCACAGTGGCTGTGTTTGATGGGCACAGTGGCTGTGTTTGATGGGCACAGTGATGGCACAGTGGCAACAATTGATGACACAGTGGCTGCGTGTGTTGGCACAGTGGCTACATGTGATGGCACAGTGGCAACAATTGATGGCACAGTGGCTGCGTCTGATGGCACAGTGACTGCATGTGATGGCACAGTGGCTGCATGTGATGGCACAGTGGCTGCGTTTGATGGGCACAGTGGCTGCATGTGATGGGCACCGTGGCGTCAATTGATGGCACAGTGGCTGCGTTTGGTGGCACAGTGGCTGCGTGTGATGGGCACAGTGGCTGCGTGTGATGGGCACAGTGGCTGCGTGTGATGGGCACAGTGGCTGCGTGTGATGGGCACTGTCGCTGCGTGTGATGGGCACTGTCGCTGCGTGTGATGGGCACTGTCGCTGCGTGTGATGGGCAATGTCACTGCGTGTGATGGGCACAGTGATTGCGTTTGATAGGCACGGTGAGGCTACAATTAATGTTTTTTTTTTTTTTATGCAGACATTGAAGGCAAGCTCAAAATATAAAAAAATGATGGTCACCTCAATCCAGAACCCCCCCCCCTCCCCAACACAGAGTCATCTTAGTTGTTTCTTACTTTGTACACATAGACACTAGTTCTTCTCCACACACTCTGTAGACAGACTCAGGCAGGCTCCTCGTGTGTTGTCCTTTTTTTTTTTTGCAGTTGCAGACAGCTAGTGCGAGTCCTCCCCTCTGTCTCAGTGAGTCACCTCTCACCCCCCGGCGTGACGTCACGCGGCGCACGCCGGGAATAATCCAATTAAATCCTCGATGGGGGGGGCGAGAGGAAGCTCACAGGAGGAAAGGGAGCCAGAACAGAGGAGCGCAGTCGGCACACAGTAAAGTCAAGTGCCAGTGTGCCCCCCTCCTGTTAAACTTGGTATCGCCAGGGTCACTCGCCCCTCCCGCCCCTGCCTTGTACCGGCCCTGCTTGGGTGGGCAGCAGGCTAAGAGATGCTCCAAAACGTTTAATGTACAACTTACAGAGAACTCTTCTTTACCTCCAAGCAGCAGCAATACTGTATCTTCTCCCAGCTGGGGACCAGGGGGGTTGCTGGATAAGTTTAGCATAAATAGGATGAAATGGTCTAGCTTCTAACAGCTGCAGGACCATCAGACACTGCACACAGAGATTTTGATTGTCCTGGCAAAGATCAGTCCAAATGTGATCTCCCACAGAGTAGCCCATGAAGGGGGGTACAGAGGCAAACAGTCCCCTTTCCCTTAAACTCCTGGATAAATCCCCACAGGGGGGAAAAGAACAGACTCTCCAGGGTTCCAGCCTATATAACAGTAACCCAACCACCATCTGGGTACACCTCAACTGGGATTGGCTAGGCTGTACTAAATATACAGACCAGGAATTTGAATCCTTACCCCCTCAAACTGGCAGCCCCCCAGCTGTTGTGGAACTACAAGTCCCATCATGCCTCTGCCTGTGGGAGTCATGCTTGTAACTGTCAGCCTTGCGATGCCTCATGGGACTTGTAGTTCTGCAACAGCTGGAGGGCCGCCAGTTTGAGACCCTTGCTCTAGAAGCTTCACCTAGAGGCAGGGGGAGGTAATCAAATTCCCAGCCTGTAAAACCCCCAACAGACTGTACTAAACAACTACAGGTTTTGTGACTACAGCAGAAGCTAACACTAGATTTAGCCTCCTCTTCAGAGAAGCCTATCCTGCTCACACCTAACAGCTGTACTTTGTCTCCATCAGCTCATTCCCCACAGTTATTACCTTTTGTATCACTTGACCCTTCCTCCTAGCCACATTAGCCCCGGACCATATTGCTGTCCAATGACCAGAGCACTTTTTGTGATTTGGCACTGCGTCGCTTTAACTGACAATTGCACGGTCGTGCGACGTGGCTCCCAAACAAAATTGGCGTCCTTTTTTTCCCACAAATAGAGCTTTCTTTTGGTGGTATTTGATCATCTCTGCGGTTTTTATTTTTTGCGCTATAAACAAAAATAGAGCGACAATTTTGAAAAAAAATCAATATTTTTTACTTTTTGCTATAATAAATATCCCCCAAAAATATATAAAAAAATTTTTTTTTTCCTCAGTTTAGGCCGATACGTATTCTTCTACATATTTTTCATTAACAAAAATCGCAATAAGCGTTTATTGATTGGTTTGCGCAAAAGTTATAGCGTTTACAAAATAGGGGGTCGTTTTATGGCATTTTTATTAATATTTTTTTTTTTTTTACTAGTAAAGGTGGCGATCAGCATTTTTTTTTTTTCAGTACTGCGACATTATGGCGGCACTTCGGACAATTTTGACACATTTTTGGGGCCATTGGCATTTTTATAGCGATCAATGCTATAAAAATGCATTGTATTACTATAAAAATGCCATTGGCAGTGAATGGGGTTAAAACTAGGGGGCAGGGAAGGGGTTAAGTGTGTTCCTGGGTGTGTTCTAACTGTATGGGGGGGGGGTGGCCTCACTAGGGGAAATCACTGATCTTCTGTTCATACATTGTATGAACAGGAGATCAGCGTTTCCCCCGCTGACAGGACCGGGAGCTTTGTGTTTACACACAAAGCTCCCGGTCCCCGCTCTGTATCGAACGAGCGTGTGTGCCTGGCGGGCGAGTGGGGACGGCTGGAGGCCTATTATGATGAAAAAGGTCCCGTAGTGTAGTGGTAGATTATGGGCCATATTCAGGTAGAGTTACGCTGGCGTATCAGTGATACGCCAGCATAACGCTCACTTTGAGCCGGCTTATCTTTTTTCTGTAGTCGGGATTGAGTTCAGATACGAGCGGCGTAATTGTATTTCGCCGTCGTATCGGAACTGCAATTTTAAAATGGGCACTCGGGGCGTTCCCGCTGATTTATGCCAAGAATATGTAAATCAGCGAGAGACGGAAATTCACGATTATACGCGGGCCCGACGCAGTGACTTTCCGACGTTTCCGTAAGTGATAGGCGGCGTAAAGAAAAACATGCCCCCTAGGTGGAGTATCCTATGTTAAGTATGGCCGTCGTCATCGCGTCGAATTTAAAAAGTTTAGCGTTGTTTGCGTAAAACCTCCGTGAATGGGGATTGACGTCATTGACGTTCACTGACAGAATTTGAAAGCATGCGCACTGACAGTCGACGCATGCGCAGTACGTTCGCCGCGGGATCGCGTCTAGTTTAAATAATACACGCCCCCTACCCGCCCAATTTGAATTTCGCCGGCTCATTTTCTCTACATCGCCGCAACTTTAGGAGCAAGTGCTATGTGAATAACAGTACTTGCTCATAAAGTTTTGGCGGAGTAACGTAAATGACAAACGTTACTCCAAAATAAAGATTCGCCCATCTACCTGAATCTGGCCCTATGTGTTTAAGTTCGGAGTCCCGTCAAAGACCAACAGACTGATTAAAAAAGTGGTTACAGATGTTATATGTTAAATATTGGAATTATTTAATATTGTGTTAATAAAAAGGCTGCTATGGCCATTTATACTCCAAATTCAGGTGTGATATCATCATTTGAATGGTAAGAAAAGGGGTTTGGGGAGTATGAGTGGTCAAGCAGTGAAGGAAGGTTGGGTACATCTGGACTACACTGTCATGTCTGTTCTCATGTTGTAAAGCACTGCGCAATAATAATTTACCTGACAGCCTCTCTATGAGTTGTTATTTTAGCGTGCTCCTTAAACCACCCATATGTAAGCACGCCCCTAATATGTACAGTTCACAATGTACAATAACATTTACTGCCATCTGAGATATCCAAGGCGTCCACAGTTTTTGACAATTTTATCACTGACCCCTTTACCAATAGTCTGCTCCTAGAAATTCATAACTGCAACCAATTAAGTAAATGCTTGACTAGTAAGATACATTGGCCTGTATCAACACATGGGTTTACCGGTATGTCATAAAACATCTTGACGTTAATTTGTATCGGGTCAAATTCCTTATTGTTTTTACTCTCGTAAGTAAATGACAAATAAAAGAGTGCATTGTGTGTTTCATACAAGCTCCTCTACCTGTTACCTATATCCCAGAAACTCTGAAGCAGAACATAAACAAGACATTCATTTCTCCCGGTTACTGTACTTCGGAGAAGGGAGGTGACTAACTGACAAGGCTGCTGAGCAGGATTTTTAGAGTGACAAAGACAGAGTGACAATCACAGTAAGCTCTTTAGAGCAAAGCAGACATTTATTTTGCTAGCTGGTGGCCTGTGATTAATGACCTTTAATGTTTATGCACCGAAACACTGTCTGGGATACAGACATCCCAGGTGCTCAGAGTCTATGTATGTTGTTGTGGAACCACTAACTTCTAAGACCTGTGGCTTGGTAAAGTGATGTCTGAGATTATTACTGATCAAACTTCTGTACATCAGTATGAAAAACACAAAAAAACATGACTTTTCAGAAATATGTAAGCTGTCTCTAGTGCTGTATTTACCACGTTGGCACTTTTGGGGCAGTGTCTAGGGCAGAAGGGTAGGAAGGGGCGTTCTTTCATAGCAAACCCAATAAAATTACTTTTCTTTTCTTTTTTTTTTAAGAATTTGATACTGGTGTAAAAAAGGTAAGCAAAGGTGCCCAGTTGGTGAGTTCATAAAATAATTAAATAGAGAATTATGGGGTACTGGGAAAGAACTTCCAGGGAATATTCTTAAAAAAAAATAAATATTTATTGAATACCAATGACGTGTTTCATGACTAGCCGTCACTTCCTCCGATTATAGGCATAACACAGATTCTAAAACAAACAAGCACACAACATTCACCAACTGAGTATGATGCAAACCATTAAAAAAAGAAGAAATCTAATTTATTCATTACACTTATTTATATAGTGGCAACAATTTACGCAGAACTGTCCTTGCTCTCAAGGAGCTTACAAAATTAGACCCCTATCCCATAGCTCAGTAGCTGGCATACATTCCAATGGTCCCTCTGTTTCTGGTTAAAGTGCATTCCAGGCTCGAATGTGCAGACCAGTATTGGCTATGTTTATTGGTTCTTTAAGGCCCCGTACATACGAGCAAATAGATCTGTTCAAATCGGTCGGACAGACCGATTTGAACAGATCTGTCTGCTGGGATGTATTGGTTTGATCGTGTACACACGATCAAACCAAACTCCCCGCCGGCAGACAGCGTGCTGACGTGTCGGTGACGTTGACGCCGCCACGTCACCGCACAAGGAAGTAAAACACTTCCGCGCATGCGTCGAATCCATTCGACGCATGTGCGAAGCAGATATGTCTGCTGGTTAGCGTACTAACCAGCAGACATATCGGTCCGACGGGTTCCCAGCCGACAGATTTCAAAGCATGCTTTGAAATCTATCAGCTGGCCAAATCCGTCTGTTTGCCCGTACACACGATCGAATCTGTCTGCTGAAACGGTCTGGTAGACCGTTTACCGCAGACAGATTTGATCGTGTGTACGCGGCCTTAAAGGAGCAACATTGTATCATAGTGGGGAATATCTTTTTTATTTGGGGTTTTGGAGTAGAGAAGGATTATAATGCTTGATGGTTTTTGCTTCTGTAAATGCCCCCCGTTAAGAATATTCACTGTCTGTCCTGTTTTAGACCCCTTTCACACTGGAGGCATTTTTTCAGGCACTTTAGCACTAAAAATAGCGCATGTAAAGTGCCTGAAAAAAAAGCCTCATCTGCAATCCCAGTGTGAAAGCCTGAGTGCTTTATCACTGGGGCGTGGGCCTGGCAGGACGTTAAAAAAAGTCCTGCAAGCAGCTTCCTGAGGGTGCTCTAGGAGCGGTGTATACACTGCTCCTAAAGCACCCCTGCCCATTGAAATCAATAGGCAGCGCTGCTGAAGCTCCTGCAATGCGCCTTGGCAGTGGCGCTCTGCGGTCGCTTTTAGCCCTTTATTCGTCTGCTAGTGGGGATTAAAAGCACCCCTCTAGAGCCTGAAAACTCTGCAAAAACAACGGCAAAGCGCAGCTAAAACTAGCAGCGCTCTACCAATGCCAAAATAAAGAAAATTCCAAATTTTGGGTTGTGCCCAGAAAAGTGATAGAGGGGAAATCTTCCAATGAAGACACTAGTTCTGATGACCTGGGGGTCCCCAAGGAGTTCCCTTAATTTGCAGGAATTTCCTCTCACTTCATGTTTGGCTATGGGACAGGAAGTGAAGGAAAATCTGCGCAATAGGACAAAGATGATGAAAAAATCTATTAACAGGGTTTATAACGCTCCCTTACTCTATCCAAAATAAATGTTCTACTTTAAGGCTAGGTTCACACTACTGCAGCTGTTATTTGATCAAACTTCCAGCATAATTATGTAGTGTGATTGGTTGCACTATTTTGATGCGTTTTTGATACAATTTAATGCCCCTGTGTTACCAAATAGTATTGTAACTGTTATGAACTGTGATGTCTGCCTTCATTTTGTAAAGCACTGTACAAACTGTTGATGATATATAAATCCTGTATAATATAAATAATAATAATGATAAGCATATTTGGTGCGACATAAATTATAGGTATCCTCTTCCTTTTTTCCTCCTTGTTTGTCTGTTTTGTGTGGTGGTTAAGCAGTCATGTCTTCTCTGTCCTTGGTCATGGCAGTAGTCATTGGTTGAAGAAGAGGAGGAGCAGATGAAGATTAAGGGCCAGATTTACATACAATCTGCGGCGGCGTAGCGTAAGCCATTTACACTACGCCGCCGCAACTATGGAGCAAGTGCCGTATTCCCAAAGCACTTGTCCGTAGTTTGCGGCGGTGTAAAATGGCCCTGCGTATCCCCGCGTAATTCAAAGGGGGCGGCTTGTATTTAAATTAAGGCCCCCGCGTCGATCGAACTGCGCACGCCGGCCAGGAAAAAAGCGCGCATGCTCCAGCTCATAAAAGCGTCGTTGAAACAGTCAAAACGACGTGATCGTCACTTACGCAATGCCCTATTCGCGAACGATAGTAAAACGTCGTACCGACGACGACGCTGACCCGAGGCCATACTTAACATGGCAATGACGGAACTTTGTAAACCTACCCCTCATATAGCAGGGGTAGGTTTACGCTTACGGAAATGACGTAAACGACGATGGGGGCGGCATAAAAACGTTCGGGAATCAGCGTATTAGGCTCATTTGCATAGGCAAATGAGAAAACAACGTAAAGGCCACCTAGCGACCAGAAAAGTAATTACATCTACGATCCGACGGTGTAAGTGTTTTACACCTGTCGGATCTTCACTGTATCAATGCGTAAATGATTCTAGGAATCACACGCATAGATACCCAGTAAAAAAAAACAGAGATACGACGGTGTTTCCTGCGATACACCGTCGTATCTCTTTTGAGAATCTGGCTCTAAGGCGGCGTACACACGATCGGATATATCCGATGAAAACGGTCCGCGGACCATTTCCATCGGATATGTCCGATCGGGAGTTTGACCGACGTGTACACACCATCGGATCAAATTCCCCGCCGCCGGACGGCGCGGTCGTAACGCGGCGGTACGTTGACGCCGCCGCGTCACCGCCACGTCAGGGAAGTAAAACACTTCGCGCATGCGCCGAATCATTCGGCAGCGGCGCGGCGGCGGTGGGGGCCGACATTTGCTGGTAAGTGTACTAACCAGCAGACATTCGGGCGGAGATCCCCACCGGATAGATTTCAAAGCTTGCTGAAATCTGTCGGGTGGAGAAATCTGTCCGCTAGCCCATACACACGAGCGGAGATGTCTGCTGAAACGGAGGAGTTTTCAGAAATCCCCTCGTGGACGCGGCCTAAGGTATATACAGGTTGATTGCAAATAGGGAAAAAAGAGGCCAGCTCTGTGTCATAAATGAGGAAAGATTCTTCATTTACACATGCATGTCAATAAAAAGGTAAGTACATATGTTTATACTCATTAGATTTGTTTGAGGAGTAATGTGCCTGGGAGGAGGAAAGTGGATGGGGTTGAAAGCACTGAAATTGCATACAAAATGCATCAAATCACATGTATTTTTGGTGCTTTTCCATTGGTGTCTATAGGGGGAAAAAATCGCACCAAAGGTGGTACAGGACCCTTTTCCAAAATTGGGCCATGCTATTCTGCATTGATCTGAATGGACACCATTGAAAACCATGCGATTTTCATTGTCAGGCAAATTCAAGTCACATCCAAAAATTGCACTAGTGTCAACCAGGTCTTACTTGTTTTGTTTATTTATTCTGGCTATTTGCTGCTAAATTCAGCAAGAAAATGATATGGGAAGAAGGTGTAGGTAATAGTGAGAAGAATCGGAAGACTCATCTGCAATTCAAGAAACATGAAACCCTCTCTCCTTTCTCAAGTTCAGTGGTCTGAACAGATAAAATCTAGTGCATTTCCCATTTTCTCTATAAGCAGTAACTAACAGAACTTTATCCTAGTTTATTTAGCAAAGTATATAAAGGAAGCTGCTGTATTTTTCCAACCTACCAAATTTCGTGACATGATATGTCTTCCAAATATAAGTATTGCCCATTTAACGAATATGTAAATCCAAAATGTTATGTTGCAGATACAGTATGTGCCTGCCGTACCATGTGCTTGTATGAAAAAAATCCTGTTCTCTTTGTATTGTTTCCTTTGTGTGAAATGTCTGGTGTTCCTGCCATTCCCTCTGTTTTTTTTTTTTTTTTTTTATTAATAATTAAATACACTAGGCCAGTGGCGGCTGGTGCAACCACGGGCGGCTTCACCGGGTCTCATCCACAGGCATTACGAGTGGGCCTTCCCCTATTTGGCGGTTTCCGTCTCCTTCATCCTGCTCGGCGGCCAATCAGAACACTTCTCTTTTTGGTCAATCGGGAAACATGTCTCACACATATGCTTCCTGATTGGCGGAGAGATGATTCAGTCTTAGAATAGTGAATATTCATTCGCTATTCTAACACACCTGGGTGGGCTCCGAGCGCAATGCTCTACGTACGAGCCTACCCTATTTTGAAGCCTATTAGAGCTCTAATGAGGTGCTTAAAAAAACTACAGCTGTAAGGGGGTGGCGCCGGTGTGCCCTTAATGGATGGGCCACCCCTGCACTAGGCATGACAGCACAGCATGGTCAGTTTTCTATCTTTGCTGGGAACTCACCTTGTTCCCTCCAATGATCAGACTTATCCTGACACGGTTTTTCTCCCATGCACAGCCCTATGCTGCTGCTTCTCCTCCCCCAGCTCTCTGAGATCAGACACAGGGGGCACATTTGGACAGCGGTATTGTCAGTCTGGAGGAAAAGGAGTTCTGGATGTACTAACTGTAATAAAATCCCTGTCGCACTCCGCTTGAGTGCTTCCGTCAGCACACTACTACCTTCAAATACCAGATATTACAGCCCATCTATTGTAACTAAGAACCAGGCGAGACTAGCTCAGTTACACAGCTTGAACATGAACTATTTATTTAAACACAGGTACATAGAGATACACTCAGGGGACAAGCCCTCCTCCTTTGCATAATGAAACAGGGCGGGGGAAGACTTTACCTCCACCAGTAGCATGACACAGGTGTAGTCAAGCATTTTATCAGTAGACTGTCTTTGGGAGGGGCTGCTGGAGAAATCCCCCCCCTTACAGCTAATCCACAGAGACATATACATCCCCTAATAGGTTGCTCCCAAGGCAGACACAGACAATAGAACAATGGGATACAGCCACACCCAGGGGCCAACTGACAACTCATGGGGCCCCCGGCAATAGGAGATTGTGGGGCCCCCGGACAATAGGAGATATGGGGCCACACAGTATAAACACACATACAGTATACATATACAGTATACACATACAATATACACACACAGTATACATACACACACAGAAAAGGTACTGGAGAGGTGGGGCAGCTATAAACTTGGGATTTTTTTTTAAAACACAGATTTTTTACATACTGTCCCTAGTTTTACTGAGGCGGGCAACCCTGATGGGGCCCCCTAGTGGCATGGGGCCCTCAGGCAGTGCCCAAGTGACCAAATGGTCAGTTCGCCCCTGGCAAGACCCACACATAGTATGAGACAATATACAAATATATATATATATATATATATATATATATATATATATATATATGGTACAGATTTGTGGACGATATTTTTGTTGTGTGGGGAGGCGACATTGAATCCTTATTACTTTTTGATTGTTATCTCAATTACCTTATCCCCGGTTTAAAATTTAATATGGAATTTATTAAAACTCAAATTTCTTTCCCTGACACCACTCTATGCATCAATAATATGAAAATTATAAGTAATCTATATGTAAAAACCACTGATCGAAAATCAATTGTTACATTTTGACAGCTTTCACCCACAGTGCGTTTTTAATTCAATTCCTAAAAGTCAGCTGATACGTGTTCAGAGAATAGTCAGTGATCCACAATGTTGCCAACAGAGAATAAATGAAATGGAGAAAAAAACTTATCCAGAGAGGATACCCTGAAGCATCAGTCAAAAAATAATTATCAAATCGAACACTAACAGGATACCTAAAAGATCGTTTAAAAGAATCCCCTTTGTCTCACAATATCATCCTTTTTCATATAAATTTTTTAATATTATTAAAAAACATTGGAATATGCTTAGGACTAGTTATCCTACCATTGATGAATTTTGGAGTTAACCCATGCCCTCATAAAGGAAAGGAAGAACACTCAGAGATCGATTGGTGAAATCAGACCAATTTTCCCTGCCTGTTTCAAAACTGACATTTCTGGGATCGAAAAACATGGGATCTTTTCCTTGTTTATCTTATATCCAATGTAACTCTATGATTAAAGGTAAATATATCTCACATCCCCACAAAGGCTTTAATATTCCCATTAAGGGATACTAAACCTGCCAATCATCATTTGTGGTATATGCTATCAAGTGTCCATGTGGATTATTATACATTGGAGAAACCACCCAAAAGGTAAAAGACCGAATAGGTCGTCATAAGTATTCAATCAGAGATAAACCACTTGCTCGTCATTTTGTAGAAAAAGGACACTCTGTCTCACAATTAAAATATATGGTATTAGAAGGCATTGAAAGAAACAGGAGAGGTGGTGACCGTGAACTTACCTTGAGGAGGCGTGAAGTACATTGGATACATTTCCTTAATACTATCACCCCTAATGGATTAAACACAGATTTGGATTTATATTTATTTTTATAATTTTTCATTGATTTATATTTAGTATTTTCCCCCCTTTTTTCCTCTTTGTTTTTAATAATAATTGTTTTCAATATATATCTTTTGATTTTTCATACATATATATATATATGTATGTATATATATATATATATATATATATATATATATATATATATATATATATATTATATATATTTTTTTTAAATGCCTTTTGTATGATATATATATTTTTTTTCAGACTGACACTGGCATAGCTCCTGGAGAATTTTGAGGCTGTGGCCAGCTGGATTAACCCTTCTTTGTATCTATGGTGTGAAAAAACTTGAAATTACCATGTGGGAATTTTGTTTTGATTAGTAAGCAATTAACCATGTAATTGATTCCATATGTGATGTAATGTGTGAAGTGTTTAAAATCACATGAATTTGATGACATTGTTAGATATGTTCTGACTTTGTTGCTCTGAAGAAGGGCGGTAGCATGATAGCCCGAAACGCACATCCATGTCTGAACTTCGTTGGTATGTAACTTTTGCAAGAATAATTGGAAAATAAAATGACTTTTAAGTGCAGCAAACCTTGAACTTTTTTCTTATATATATATATATAGTGCCTTGCAAAAGTATTCGCCCCCCTTGAACTTTGCGACCTTTTGCCACATTTCAGGCTTCAAACATAAAGATATAAAACTGTATTTTTTTGTGAAGAATCAACAACAAGTGGGACACAATCATGAAGTGGAACAAAATTTATTGGATATTTCAAACTTTTTTAACAAATAAAAAAAAATGGGTGTGCAAAATTATTCAGCCCCTTTACTTTCAGTACAGAAAACTCTCTCCAGTAGTTCAGTGAGGATCTCTGAATGATCCAATGTTGACCTGAATGACTAATGATGATAAATAGAATCCACCTGTGTGTAATCAAGTCTCCGTATAAATGCACCTGCACTGTGATAGTCTCAGAGGTCTTTTTAAAGCGCAGAGAGCATCATTAAGAACAAGGAACACACCAGGCCGGTCCGAGATACTGTTGTGGAGAAGTTTAAAGCCATGGATCACTGTGCAAGTGATAATATTGAAATGGAAGAAGTATCAGACCACTGTAAATCTATGAAGACCTGGCCGTCCCTCTAAACTTTCAGCTCATACAAGGAGAAGACTGATCAGAGATGCAGCCAAGAGGCCCATGATCACTCTGGATGAACTGCGGAGATCTACAGCTGAGGTGGGAGACTCTGTCCATAGGACAACAATCAGTTGTATACTGCACAAATTTAACCTTTATGGAAGAGTGGCAAGAAGAAAGCCATTTCTTAAAGATATCCATAAAAAGTATTGTTTAAAATTTGCCATAAGTCATCTGGGAGACACACCAAACATGTGGAAGAAGATGCTCTGGTCAGATGAAACCAAAATCAAACTTTTTGGCAACAATGCAAAACATTGTGTTTGGCGTAAAAGCAACACAGCTCATCACCCTGAACACACCATCTCCACTGTGAAACATGGTGGTGGCAACATCATGGTTTGGGCCTGCTTTTCTTCAGCAGGGACAGGGAAGATGGTTAAAATTGATGGGAAGATGGATGGAGCCAAATACAGGACCATTCTGGAAGAAAACCTGATGGAGTCTGCAAAAGACCTGAGACTGAGACGGAGATTTGTCTTCCAACAAGACAATGATCTAAAACATAAAGAAAAATCTACAATGAAATGGTTCACAAATAAACATATCCAGGTGTTAGAATGGCCAAGTCAAAGTCCAGACCTGAATCCAATCGAGAATCTGTGGAAAGAACTGAAAACTGCTGTTCACAAACGCTCTCCATCTAACTTCACTGAGGTCGAGCTGTTTTGCAAGGAGGAATGGGCAAAAATTTCAGTCTCTCGATGTGCAAAACTGATGGAGACATCCCCCAAGCGACTTACAGCTGTAATCGCAGCAAAAGGTGGCGCTACAAAGTATTAACTTAAGGGGGCTGAATAATTTTGCACGCCCAATTTTTCAGTTTTTTATTTGTTAAAAAAGTTTGAAATATGCAAAAAATTTTGTTCCACTTCATGATTGCGTCCCACTTCTTGTTGATTCTTTTACAAAAAATTACAGTTTTATATCTTTATGTTTGAAGCCTGAAATGTGGCAAAAGGTCGCAAAGTTCAAGGGGGCCGAATACATACATATATATATACACACACACACACACACACACAACATTCCAATGTGGTTGTACAGCGAGTCTGATTAGTACGGATCAGACTGGGGTTCTCGATCACCCTGTGCCCCTAATAGACACAGGGTGACTTAGAAATAGGAGGGGCATGGGGAGCTGAAACAAGGGTTACCCAACCTTCTCAGGAGCTCCACAAAGTGACTTCTGTCACACAAACAGATTTAAATACACTAACAAACTGAAGCCAAACAAAGCTGGTCTCGTCCCTGTAACCCAAACATTTGCAATGGAGCTTATTCTTTTGAAAAACATCAGACTTATGGCCCAGGTTTACCAGGTGAAAACAAAGGAAAGAAAGCCTAAAAAAAAAATAGTGCCGCCATTACATTGAAGAATTGGTAAGCTGCAATGTAATACATGTTTGCATTTGGGTTTAATAATGCTTTAAGAATATTAATGTAAAATTCTCAAGCATTTTTTTATAAATGAAATAAAAACATATTCCTCTGTAGATATGCTGAATTTTCATGTGACAGTTATTGCAACACACTCCTAACCCATGAAAACGGTGCTTTCCCCAAAATGTGCATTCTCATGTATGCTTTACTATATGGAAAATACGTTTTTTAAAGCGATTCTAGAAATGTAATTACCCTTGTTCATCGAGGCCCATTTTAAAAACACAGAAGACAATGTAGAACTCTACTCAGGGGTTATATGGTGATAAGAAGGGAAGAGCTTTGACAGGTTGAGTGTTGTGTGAATGAATCAGTGGAGGCGTCTATGAGTTCCTTCCCCTCCTAAGACATACTACAAAGACCATCTATCTCTTGCTGAGTTCCTGCCACAATGATAACAAGTGTGCAAGCAAAGTGCCGCTGTGATTTACTGCACTCGCTCTTTAAACAATTCTCAGGTCAAGGCACGAGGCTTTAATGTAGCACCATAGGTCATTTATTGCCTTGTAAATGGGTCTAATGTAAAGCTTGTGTTTCCTCAGGAGAAACTGTATGTCATCCTCTTAAAACCAAGTGAAGTGAAAGACTACAGAATGTCTAATGTGATCAGCATCAAGCCACAAGAATAAGTAAATTCACATGACGCCTTGGGATGTCATTTAATTGAGGGCTGCTATTACTGACACTCCTCTAAAAAAACAGGTCAGTGACCCTACAAATAAAGCTGAAGTCCAGGTATGGGTTTAAATTTTCCACATTTTGTCATGTTACAACCAAAAACGTAAATGTATTTAATTGGGATTTTATGTGATAGACCAACACAAAGTGGCACATAATTGTGAAGTGGAAGGAAAATTAAAAATGGTTTTCAACTTTTTTTTTACACATAAATGTAGCAGACTGCTACTTTTAAGCCCACGCTGCTTTACATTTAGAGGGTAATCTGAGAGTTAAATGACTCAGACGGATATGATTTTACTAAGTTTGGGCCTCTGTTCCAGCCATGGCTGTACTGTGAGTGACCAATATTGTTTGTATTGGGGGGGGGGGGGGTGGTACCACCCCAGGCCAAGGGTGGCAGCAGTCAGTACAAGGTGTTTTGGGTATTCTTCCTTGGCAGCCAATCAGTGGGAGTTGGTTGGCCTGCTGTACATGCTGGGGAAGAGTACTTAAGGAGCAGATGTCATTGGACCGGGGTCGTCGATCGATGGTCTGTCATCCCACCACCCCCTGTGAGTGGCCCTCCTGGCCGGGGGTGCGTGTTCCTGTGTTCCTGGCTCCTGGACCAAGTTGGTCAGGAGCTGAGAAGTACCAAGTAGGCCCGGTACTCAGACGGAGTGTACGAATGCAGAGTGGTCCTGTTCTGTCTGTCCTAGAAGGAGGAAGCCACTTGATGAAGAACCTATTCTGCAGAGCACTGAGCACGATGCTGGCATCTCAGGAGAGGCCTTGAACTTCATCGAAGGACGCACCATTACTGAAAGGATGAATGAAGGTCGCCTTTCAGTCCTAAGTCTACAAGAGTTCACTCAGGAGAGAAACGGGTGCTAAATCCTGTGTTAAGAGGATTTTGGACCGAATATACCTCTGTCAGTTGGAAGGTCTGTGGTAGACTGTACCAATTTTCCGTGCGCCATCCTGGCTGCTAGGTTAGTGAGAGAGTCCTATCCAGGTGCGCAATACCCACTCTGGCTAGAGTGGCGACGAAAGCTATGCTGTTGGAAGCAGGAGTGTTTCCAGATAAAAGTTATGCACCTGAACCTATTACCTGTTACCCTTCCAACTTCTTCAACTACTCATTTTCTTCTTTAACCCAAGTTCAGCGAATAAATCGGAGAAAAATAAGTATACTGTGTGGACATTGAACTTTCTCTCAGCTCTCATCACATACCCTAGACAGCGAGGACATAGAGGTAACATGCCACCCAAAACAAACCAGCAGCTCCTCCGGGGTAGTGCTACATAAATATTTGAAAAGTGTTGCCTGCCTTTGTATTCAGCCCCCTTTACTCTGATACTCCTAACTAAAATGTTGTGGAACCAATTGCCTTCTGAAGTCACCTAATTAGTAAATAGAGTGCACCTGTGTGTAACTTAATTTCAGTATAAATACAGCTGTTCTGTGAAGCCCTCAGAGGTTTGTTAAATAATCTTAGTGAGCAAACAGCATCATGAAGGCCAAGGAATACACCAGACAGGTCAGGGATAAAGTTGTGGAGAAGTTTAAAGCAGGTTTAGGTTATCTAAAAAAAATCCCACGTTTTGAACATCTCACGGAGCACTGTTTAATCCATCATCCAAAAATGGAAAGAGTATGGCACAACTGCAAAACTACCAAAACATGGCCGTCCACCTAAACTGACAGGCCGGGCAAAGAGAGCATTAATCAGAGAAGCAGCCATGAGGCCCATGGTAACTGGAGGAGCTGCAGAGAGCCACAGCTCAGGTGGGAGAATCTGTCAACAGGACAACTATTAATTCTGCACTCCACAAATCTGGTCTTCATGGAAGAGTGGCAAGAAGAAAGCCATTGTTGAAAGAAAGCCATAAGATGGTGGAAGAAGATGCTCTGGTCAGATGAGACCAAAATTTTACTTTTTGGCCTAAAACCAAAATGCTATGTGTGGCGGAAAGCCAACACTGGACATCACCCGGAACTCACCATCCGTGGCAGCATCATGTTGTGGGGATGCTTTTTTTTTTAGCAGGGACAGGGAAGCTGGTCAAAGTTGATGGGAAGATGGATGGAGCCAAATACAGAGTAATCTAATGCCGCGTACATATGATCAGAATTTCCGATGGAAAAAGTCAGACGGAATTTTTTTATCGGATATTCCGACCATGTGTATGCCCCATCTGACTTTTTCCTTCGAAAATTCCGACGGATTTAGAAAGAAATTCCGTTCGTCTGTATGGAATTCCGACAGAGAAAAAAACATGCATGCTCGGAAACAATTTGACGCATGCTCGGAAGCATTGAACTTCATTTTTCTAGGCTCGTCATAGTGTTGTATGTTACCGCGTTTTTGTCTGTCGGAAATTGTGTCTGTCCATGTGTATGCAAAACAGCTTGAACGTGGCTTTAGAAAAAAACCTGTTAGGCTGCGTACACACGATCAGACAGATTTGTTCAAATCGGTCGGGCCGACCAATTTGAACAAATCTGTCTGCTGGGGACATATTGGTTTGATCGTGTTCACACGATCAAACCAAAATCCCCGCCGCTAGACGGCGCGGTGACGTGGCGGTGACGTTGACGCCGCCACGTCACTGCACCAGGAAGTAAAACACTTCCGCGCATGCGTCGAAACCATTCAGCGCGTGTGGGAGAAGACATGTCTGCTGGTTAGCGTACTAACCAGCAGACATGTCGGGCGGACGGGTTCCCAGCCGACAGATTTCAAAGCATGCTTTGAAATCTGTCGGGTGGCCAAATCCGTCGGCTCGCCCATACACACGGTCGAATTTGTCTGCTGGGACGGTTGGGCCGACCGTTTCCAGCAGATAGATTTGATCGTGTGTACGCGGCCTTAGAGTCTGCAAAAGAATTGTGACTGGGGTGGAGGTTCACCTTCCAGAAGGACAACAACCCTAAACATACAGCCAGAGCTACAATGGAATGGTTTAGCTCAAAGCATATTCATGTGTTAAGCCCTGTACACACGATCGGTCCATCCGATGAGAACAGTCTGATGGACCGTTTTCATTGGTTAACCGATGAATCTGACTGATGGTCAGTCGTGCTTACACACCATCGGTTAAAAAACCCATTGTGTCAGAACGTAGTGACGTAAAACACAACGACGTGCTGAAAAAAATGAAGTTCAATGCTTCAAAGCATGCTTCGTCTTGATTCTGAGCATGCGTGGATTTTTAACTGATGGTCGCGCTTTTAAACGATCGTTTTTTTTGCTATCGGTTAGGTATCCATCGGTTAAATTTAAAACAAGTTTGCTTTTTTTTACCGATGGATAAATAACCGATGGCGCCCACACATGATCGGTTTAACTGATTGTGTGTACGCGGCCTTAGATCTAAATCCAATTGAGAATCTGTGGCAAGACATGAAAACTGCTGTTCACAGACACTCTCCATCCAATCTGACAAAGATTGAGCTATTATGCAAAGAGGAATAGGACAAAATTTCACTCTTTAGATGTGCAAAGCTGGTAGAGACATACCTAAAAAGACTTGCAGCTGTAATTGCAAGGAAAGGTGGTTCTACAAAGTATTGACTCAGGGGGGCTGAATACAATTGCACGCCACACTTTTCTATATTATTTTATTTGTAAAAAAAAAATTAAAACCATTTATCATTTTCTTTCCACTTCACAATTATGTGCCACTTTGTGTTGGTCTATCACAAGTACCTACCTAGTTGCAATAATAATGGCAGTGGTTGAATAAAACAAAACACAGCATTAATATAACTTAGCACTTATACTTTTTATAACCCATTAATATAATTTAGCACATGTACATTTTATAACCAAATTAAACTATATTTCGAGAATACATAAAAAAAAAAAGAAGAAAATACATCAATTCAAATTAAATAATTTATTTACTGACACTGCAATGAATAACAGCAAACTACAGAAAGTCAATAACAGGTTCATTCTCATTTGCCTAACTTGCTCTTTCCAAAATCTGTCCTGAAAGGATAACAACATTTTTGTTGAGAATAAAATAATCTCCTCTGTGTGTACATTGCAGGGATTTTAAACTTTATAGCAGAATCCTTCCGTTTTTTGCACTAAAGAAATAGCTGTTTCATCATGTTCTTTACAGAATGATTCTGAATGGGAAGGACTGTTATAATGAGCAGGTACAAGCTCAGTGTTCTAATGAGAAAAACTGTAGGGTATGCATACAGTACCTCTAGAATTATGTAACCATTGGGGAGCATCTCACCTAAAGTGAAATTCCTGTTGCAGAGGGTGTACTAATATCTCTGTGAAGACTTCTAGGAAAATCAGTGAGCCAATCAGCAGGAAATTACATGATGGGGCTTTGTTCACCAACACCTTCAGGTTTCTTTGAATTTTGCAGGACTTTACAGCAGCTACAGATTGAAAAGGAAAGCGAAGCTCATTTGTAATAACATTAAACTACAACATGGCTTGTGTAGCCATTGTACTGTATATGTATTAATTTTTATTGTTATTTCCTGTTTTTCTTGCATGAAAGTGTAGTTACCCTTTATGTATTACTTCAGCTCTCATCTCTGACCTTTCCTCACAAAATCAACAGGTAAAATAGTGCAGTTATTTCTCTGTTAAGGTATATTCAGGCAAGAACAGAAAGTGAGTACTTGGCACAAGGTTACTACTCCTAGTAAACACCCAACTGCTGGCAACACACCATATGGACTCGTATGAGTAAGTTTACATGTCCACAAAAAGGAACAAAGTAGCAGACAAAAATCCCACTTAGTGCTCTTAATTGAGACAAGTACACATCATAGAGGGATATGTGTGTTCATATTTCATGTCTGAGGTTAACTTCCACTGCGTTCCCACCCAGAACTGTACTGGAGAGTTTTAGGGGATCTCTGAGAAATAACTATATGGAATTATGAGGCCAAATATGGGAACCCCAAAAAAAGTAGAGAGCCAGAGCAGAAAGAGGATAGAGGGAGGAGATAGGTGAAGATGCCTATTTATTATTTTCTGTGGTTGATATTTAGCACAATTCACCAGCAAGACAACTTTTTTATTGCCCACACATGAATTCATTGTGGAGCCATTGGTTTTGATTCTGCAGTATAGGCATTATCTTATGTTTATTATGGTTATTGAATAAGATTGATTTTGACAGTATGTAGCACTACCCCAAAGGAGCTGCTGGCTTGATTTGGGTGGCACGTTACCTCTATCTTTCCGCTGTCTAGGGTACTGGATGAGAGCTGTAATAAAGTTAATGTCCACACTGCCGATGTCTTTTCTGTGCTTTATTACCCAATGGGGTAAAATGGTAAAAATAGTAATAGGAGAAGGGATAGAAGAAATGGAAGATGGCGGATTCAGGGTTAACTGGTTTCTGGAAACAGTCCAAACAGTCCTGCTTCCTACGACAACTTTCTTCGACACTCTAGCTAGAGTGGGTACAGTGCACCTGAAAAGGCCTCTCTCACCAGCCTAGCAGCCAGGGTGTCACTCGGAGCTTTAGCAAAGTCCCTGCCACGGACCTTCCCAAAGAGTGGAGATATTCTTGGTCCGAAATGCTTCTCAAACTGGGCTTAGCACCCGGATCTCCATCAAACAGCTTTAGTGATTTCGAGACTGATAGGCGATCATCATTCAGCCTCTCAGAATGATGTGTCCTTTGATGTATTCCTCCGGACAGGTTCCTCATTGGTTGGCTTTCTCCCTGGGGACGGACAGCACAGGAACACTTGCAAATTGTCCCGAACCAATGGCGTCTGCCCCTAAATACCTCTCCCCAGCATGCACAGCGAGGCGATCAACCCTCCTGATTGGCTACCGAGGAGAAGCATCCACACGACCCTGACCTTACTGCTGCCACCCGTTGCCTGGGGAAGTGAGGTTCCCCAGACAACAAGCAAGAGCACACAGTACAGCCAGAGCTGAAGCAGAGGCCCTAAATTTAGCCAAATAAACACGATCAAAGGCAACTAACTCTCTGATCACCCTCTAAATTTACAGAAGCACCTGCTATGAAAGTAGCCAGGTGCTACAAGTATATTTGCCATTTAGAGGAAAATTATGCAAAATATATTTTAGAAAATGTGATTCCTGGTACCTGTCTAGCCTCAGATTAAGGCCTCATGCACACTGGAAGTCTTTTCAGCTGCTCCTTTGGGCGTCTAGCTTCTCTAAACTCCCCTGTATGTTAGCCAATGTCCATGCACACATAGGGGATGATTTACTAAAAGTTGGAGAGTGCAAAATCTGGAGCAGATGTGCATGGTAACCAATCAGCTTCTAACTTCAGCTTGTTTAATTAAGCTTTGACAATAAAGCCTGGAAGCTGATTGGTTTATATACAGAACTGCAGCTGATTTTGCACTCTCCAGTTTTAGTAAATCTCCCCCATAGGCTTTTAGAAGCGTTTAGAGGCAAAGGAATCTAGAAGCAGGGAACAAAAAAACACTGCCAGGAGCAGCAGAGTTTTGGCAGAAAAATGCTTGAGGCTTCTAAACATGTGTAAATGCATCTACTTATCTTTTATTTTAAATTTTTTCAAAAATAGGATATAACAAAATATCACTGATACCATACATTTACAGACCAAGATATACATTCCTTATGATACATCATACTTCCAATATTGATCCATACATTTCCCCTCCTACTCTTTTATTCCCTTATGCTACCCCCCCCCCCATCCCCCACCAACCCAAAAAAAAATGCATCTAAGGCCTCGTTCACACATAGCCGACTCCGTCTCAGTCCTTTCCGACGGAGTCCGCGTGTCTGCCAGCTCAGCGGGAGATCAGTCCGCAGATCTCCGCTGAGCCACGTGACAAGCTCCTCTCTGCTCACTGAGCACTTGTCGAGTCCCGTGTCCTCTATGGAGCGATTATGAAAACGGACAGCATTCCGTTTTCATCAGCTTTCCCGATGATCCGCTAGATGGGGATAAATTGTTAGCGATTCTCCGGTTATTCTGGCCATTTAAATGAATAAACGCCCAAGTGCTTGACTCCTGTAAATCAGCCTAAACACATTATATACTTTTACAAACATCAAGCATTTTTTCTGCCAAAACGCCGCTGCCAGGTTAAAAGGCTTCTAAGAGAATTGGTAAAACATCAGGTGTGCATGAGGCTTAATAAGTAAAGCCTGCCCCGGTGTTCTGTCGAGAAATGCCCAGCTATCGAATAGTGCCCGGGAGGAACTGCGCATGTTCAGCAGAACAGTTGAGTTGACGATGAGCTGTTGTCTCACATTGCCGAGACGCGTTCATGTAGGTGATGGTCGGATAGTTACATGAAGGGGCGGATTTTTAAATGATGGGCAGTGGTGGGGGCAGAATTTTTATCAATGGCCAAACAAAGCTGAAAAAGAAATCTTTATCTAATATAGAAAAAGCTGCCCTTCAATTGACTAAACACGCCCCGCAAGTGTCTAAAAAGAATAGTAGATAAGGATTTATTTTGCAGATTTGTTTGGCCATTGATAACAATTCCGTCCCCAGCACTGCCCATCATTTAAAAATCTGCCCCCTTGATGTAAATATCTGCCCCTCACCTACTTGAACGTGCCTCAGCAACGTGAGACAACAGCTCATCCTAAACTGAGCTCTTCTGATATAGGGGGCACTTCTCGACAGGACACCGGCAGCCCACTGCTCCTATATGGCATTTAAAACAAAAGGGAAATCAGATAGAGTACTATCTACAAAGTTTAAATCAGGCTGTCTACAAAATGTTAGCAGAGTGTAATTAAGATAGCAGAATGGGAAGTGGCTGAAAGGAAATGGTTCTTATGTACGTGAATATATTCCCCCATATATTGAAATGTATCTGTTTTTTTTTCCCTAATACTGCTGATATGGCTGCATCTATGTAGAATTCAAAGTTACTTTTAGCTCGGATCAGGTATTGCCCTGGTCCTGAAAGAGCACCCTAATGATAGCAGGTGCCCAGGAGCTACAGATATCCAATCTTAGTTTAGAGTCATTGTTCTTTGAAACAGTATCTCTGCTTAGCACCCATGTTCACATAATAGTTCTATAACAGAAGCTGTCATCATACAGCACATAACCCTAGCTGAGGTCTTCTATACTTCCATTGTTGGTAAACAGCTCTATTTGTCCTCCATGAAAAGCTTGACTGAATGAAAGAGCAGAAAGGAAAAAAAAAGAATTGTCTTTTTTTTTTCACTGGTGACTGTTGAACAAATGTTAAAATGGAAACAATTTCCGAAAGCAAACCACAAAAAAGATAAACAGAAATGTTTAGAATAATGATGTTGGCAAGAGGCACTAATGGCCTATTCTATGTGGTCTATGGTAGTCTGCTCAAGTTAGCACATGAACAGCATAGTGACAAAGCAGTAGAATCCCTCTCCTGAAAACTGCTACACGTTCCAAGCAGAAAACCAAGCGAAATAATAAAGTTAAAGTACAGTATAGCAACCAGCCCTAGCCAAAACATTTTTTTTCTTTAGAGCAAGGAAAGGGTAGAACTTTTGATGGGTTTTTACTGTGGTCTTTGTCCCTATTGGGAAAAAGTGACTTTATGCCAGATTAAATTGTAGGTTTAGTGGAAACATGTTCTGGGGAAAAAACAAAGGGATAAAATGTACCTGCAATGAAGTGTAATAGACATCCCGCAAGCTGTAGAAATTCTCCCTTTACTAATGCTGACCAAGGAAACATGTCCGACGGACCGTTTTCATCGGACAAGGCTGAAGTGGTCTGTTGGTCTGATGTGCATACACACCATCGGACCAAAATCCCCTTGGACCAGAACGCGGTGACGTAGAACACGACGACGTGATGAAAAAACGAAGTTCAATGCTTCCAAGCATGAGTCGACTTGATTCTGAGCATGCGCAGGATTTTGGTCCGATGATTTTGTGTACTAACCATCGAACATGTCCGACGGACAGGTTTCTAAGCATGTTTGGAAACTTTTGTCCGCTGGAAAACGGTCCGATAGGCCGTACACACGATCGAACATGTCCGCTGAAACTGGCCTGCAGATCAGTTTCAGCGGACATGTTAGATCGTGTGTACGCGGCCTAAATAGCAGAGAACCTCCAATGTGTAAACATCCTGCCCAGGTCCCCCAACTATGTCCTCCTCTTCTGCCCACCTTTTTCCACTCACAAAATTTCCTAAATTTTTTGCAAAGAATACATAACATTGTGCGATTAGAAGAGAGGCAGATGAATAACAGAATATCCCACCTCCATTTACAGAATGTTTGTCATTCTTTGAAAAGAATACAAAAAATTCTGTGAGTGGAGGAGGGGGTGCTGAAGAGAAGGGCACAGTAGGAGGGTCTGGTCGGGATCTTTACACACATGCAGCCAAGCAGCTCTGGAAGTTCACCGCTTCTGTCAGTTTTTGTTTTTTGCTGTCTTTGTCCCTTTTGGGAATTACTTTATGCCAGTCTAAAGCTGGAGTTTAGTGAAAAAAGAATCAGGAATATAATTCAACTATCTAACAACCCTGATTTCTATACACTACACAGCACACTGATATCTGTACACTGAGAGGCACTCAGTGTAGAGATATATAAAAATATACTACCCTAGCCTGTCCATATACTACCCTAGCCTGTCTATCTACTGTCCTAGCCTGTCTATTTACTACCCTAGCCTGTCCATATACTACCCTAGCCTGTCTATATACTACAGTAGCCTGTTCATATACTACCCTAGCCTGTCCATATACTAACCTAGCCTGCCCCTATAGTACCTTAGCCTGCCCCTATACTACCTTAGCCCACCCCTATACAGCCCCATCCCAGTGGCTTATCATCCATGGGTGCAACATGTTCACTGCACATGGGCCCTGAGGGGTAGGGAGGCCCACTGTGCTGACACACACTGCACCCACGGATGCACTAGGGCACCAAGATGGGGGAGCAGTAACATGTTGGTATGTCATATAATTTTGCATATAGAAAAGGTGCTTTTGCATGTAAATCTGACTTCCTGATAAATTAAGTTTTAGTTTTAGTTATCATGATATGAAATAATGGATGTGGGGGCCTTTTGATGCGCGTGATTTTTTTTGGAGGGGGGGTGGGTAGCATTTTATTCTTGGACCAAGGCAGCACAATGTCTCAGGCCAGCCCTGACAGTGGCCATACATAGATCAAGATTTTTTCAGTCCCTGCTGAACTGGCCGTATTTCAATACATGCAATAGGCAAAGACTAGTTCTTCTGCAACAATGTACAGAAGGCTGATAAAGCACAGTTTGAGATATTTGGTCACAGTAACAGTAGACACATTGTCATAAACCAAGACACTGTGGTGTAAATTTTCTGGTTTTTGATTGCTTCGCAGGTTGAGGGTATGGGAAGCTTGCAGTTATTGAGCCCACTGTAAATTTTAATCTCCCATTGAAATTTTGTAAGGGCATTTTGAAACTGGCAGTTCTTGCAAAGAAACCCAGAAACATCTTGCCGCTGAAGGAATTTTGCATGGAGAAGTGATCAAATACTGATGTCATAGACTGTTTAGAGCAGGGGTCTCAAACTCAAATTACCTGGAGGGCCACAAGACAAGTTTTCATATCCCATGGGGGGCCACATGCAAACTTTCCAACTTCAAAAACAGTACTGGTGTCAGCGAACGCATTATTAACCCCCCAGCACTGGTGTGAGCGGACGCATTATTATTAACCCTGACCACTACACTGCACACTGACCACTACACTACACACTGACCACTCACCATCAGGGTACAGCACATGGCACATCACGGTACAGGACATGGAACATCAGGGCACAGCACATCAGGACAGGGCACATGGCACATCAGGGTACATGTGGCACAATCAGAGCACATCAGGGCACAATCAGGGCACACACGAGCACATCAGGGCACATGGGGCATATCAGGGCACATACAAGCACACCAGGGCACATGGGGCACATGAGGGCACAGTACATCAGGACAGGGCACATGGCACATCAGGGTACAGGACAGGGCACATGAAACAGCACATCAGGGTACAAAGCCCAGCACATCAGGGTACCCCATGTACCCTAATGTGCTGTGCTTTGTACCCAGATGTGCTGTTTTATGTGCCCTGTACCCTGATGTGCCATGTGCCCTGATGTGCTGGGCTTTGTACCCTGATGTGCTGTTTCATGTGCCCTGTACCCTGATGTGCCATGTGCTCTGTCCTGATGTGCTGTGCCCTGATGTGCCATGTCCTGTACCCTGATGTGCCATGTCCTGATGTGCTGTGCCCCATGTGCCCTGATGTGCTCCCATGTGCCCCATGTTCCCTGGTGTGCTCCACGTTCCCTGATTGTGCCCTGATGTGCTCTCATGTGCCCCATGGAACATCAGGGTACATGGGCCACATCAGTGCACATGGGGCACAATCGGAGCACATCAGGGCACATGGGGCATATCAGGGCACATACGAGCATACCAGGGCACAATCAGGGCACACGAGAGCACATCAGGGCACAATCAGGGCACATGGGGCACATCAGGGCACATGGGAGCACATCAGGGGAGCACATCAGGGCACAATCAGGGAACATGGGGCACATGAGAGCACATCAGAGCACAGCACATCAGAACAGGGCACATCAGGGTACAGGGCACAGGGTACCCTGATGTACAGAGCCCAGCACATCAGGGTACATGAGGCACATGAGGGTACATGGAGCACATGAGGGCACAATCAGAGCCCATCAGGGCACAATCAGAGCACATCAGGGCACATGAGAGCACTTCAGGGCACATGAGAGCACATCAGGGCACACCAGGGCACATGAGAGCAAATCAGGGCACATGGGAGCACATCAGGACACAATCAGGGCACAATCAGGGCACAATCAGGGCACACCAGGGCACATGAGAGCACATCTATAGTGTCAAATCTTTTCCCTATAATGTTGAATCTTTTCCCTATAATGTCAAATCTTTTCCCTATAATGTCGAATCTCTCTATATCGAATTTTTACCGCAACGAAAACGAAAATAAAGCATTTTTTATGTCGGATCTTTCGGTTTTCGTTTTTTGCACTTTCGTTATCATTTGTTAAAATGATAACGAAAAAAAAAACGATTTTCGGACGAAAATGCATTCTAACGAAAACGAATACACATGTCTAACTATTACTAACAAGATTATGCGTTCTTAATTAAGAGGCTAAAATGTAATTAATGGCTGTGTGTTGGGGGACAGAAAATTGACACTGTTATACAAGCTGTAGACTCACTACTTTACATTGTAGCAAAGTGTCATTTCTTCAGTGTTGTCGCATGAAAAGATATAATAAAATATTTACAAAAATGTGAGGGGTGTACTCAATTTTGTGAGATACTGTATATCCTTTTAGGATTTCACTTGTTTCAGCTTTCCTATGGGATAACCTTTTGAATAATCGTCTGTTCTTGGCTCGTGCATACAGAGGGCAGCTGCAGTCTGACACCCATTCACTCCCACTGATGAAAAAAAAGCTAAGAGATTAAATAAAAAAGCATTGAAAGATGGCAGCAGGTGAGCGAGAACAAGGCAGCTTAGACTCCCCCTTCCTCTGTTTTCTCCTGCTCACAGAACAGCACCAAGACCCATTATCATAAAGGTGCATTCTGCGCCATTGGTTTTTCCATTCTGCCGTTCGCTGCTCCTGGGAGATGTATCGCTCATTTAAATAAATAGAAAAGGGTCCACTAGGTGTATGGTTTGCAAAACTGCTGGCAGGTGTGTAATCCTGGTGATAATTCCACACATTTGAAGGAAAAGGTAAATATTGTTTCTGAAATGATTACAGTTTCCATATGCCGGAACACAGAGAACTTACGGCCTTTCAACAGGAATTATTTGTTAAAAGTAAACAGTCTCAACAGTTTATATATGTTTTTTTTCTTTTGCTTTCTCTGTTCTTTTGAATTGTGTTTGTGTGATACAAACACAAATGCAACGTGTGCCATTTAATGAGAATTTCTATGAGTAGAAGTCCTTGTTGCTTTTTTTAACTCTACCATTACCAGAAAGTTTTGACCATTAGTACGCCCAATAACTTTTTTTTTTTTTTTTTTTTTTTTTTTTTTTAAATATTCATTCTTTATTTCTTTTCATATCATACAAAATTTTCAATTGTTCATTTAAAAAAAAAAAAACAGAGGAGACTGTTCGTTATAACTATAAACACATAGTTTAAACATTGATATATATTGTCCTATCATAAATCTTGACTTATATCAGGAGGTGAGTAATCTCTTAGTTAAGGAGGGAACACCCACTCTTTCTCATTCTAGTTGATATTATCGCTTTTACTACTTGGCCCAATAACTTAGACATTACATGAACATTGATATTTTTCAGAAGATCAGAGGACGAATACATGACTACGCTCAGGTACTGCCAACAGATGGTTGTCAGAGGAAATAGTGATAGGACAGATTAGAAATTCTTGTCCAATCTCCTTTGTTTCCCGTCAGTCTTGACAGTTTCAGAGGTGTCTAAATACTTCTTTCTGGGTTTCATTATGGTTCAATGTATTTTTTTAAAAACAGGACAAAACAGAGAAGGATATGAACCAGAAGTCAGGTTTTTCCTGCTGGCCTTGTCTTTTTCTCCCAGAGACTGCCATGACAGTGTCTCCCCTCACTGGAATGCATTCTCTTTGTAAAGCTACTGGCAATCCAGTAATTAACCAGTGACAATGTTACATGCCTATAAGTTCTCTAAAGGTGTATATGGAAAATGTGTTTTAAAATAGGAATATGGGTTATTTTGAAAAAATTATACTAACCTAGCGATAGCTCTAACAAAACTGAGCGATCAAACACTGCTGATCGCTCAGTTCTCAGTGTTCTGTGAGCAGAGTCATTGGCTCTGCCTCTCCAGCTCTCACTTGAGTGCTGGGCTGTGAAGGGGGCGGGAGTGGCTATCTCAGACTCTCAACAGATTGCGACGAGGCTGAGCCAGGTGCCGGACCCATGATGCCCATGCAATTTGCAGTGTAGTCGAGCATCATGGGAAATGCAATTCCAAAACATCTAGAGTGCCAAGGTTCGCCATGACTGCTCTATAGTATTCACTCCTTTCCCGGCAACTACATAAATCCTTTATGGAAAGGAAAACACTGCAAGTAAGCAATTGCACGCAGATGCAAGTGTGGTTGGCCCATTAACTTGATTAGGTCATGTTTGGTGCCATTACTGAACATGAGATGAGGTTTAATCATTTCCGCAGAAGCAGCACTAAGCATCACATGTATACAGTCCTGAACAGATGCATGTGCTTGTTCAGGTGAGTGGTCAGGAGGAATTAAAACTGTGGCTCAACTGTCAGCTTTTACTGCCCCCTGGCTAAATGTCTTAACAAGCCATAACAACAAAGAGGAAAGTTTTATACTGTTTATCTTTTATGATATGCTGTATTTATACCATTTTGATAAATTGTGCAAAGAATCTGATTAACATTTGACATACCAGCCAACTCAACTTACGTAACTGTCAACATTGTATATCACATATCATTGTGTTGATGCAGGGATCTATCAGTTTTTTTCCTTCAACCTGATGGTCATTAGTGTTGCTCACGAATATTCGCATTGCGAATATTCGCTACGAATATTGCATATTCGAGTATTCGCGAATAACTCGAATATCGCGGCGAATATTCGCTATTTCGAATATTCGTATTTTTTCGCAATCAATTTCGCAATCAATTTCGCATTTGCACTAGCGAAATTTCGCATTAGCGAAATTTCGCAATTTTTTGTTTTTCGTGATATTCGTGATATTTTATATAAAAAAAAATGCAAATTTTTTTTTTTTTTTTTTTAATAAAATATAGCGAATATTCGTAAATATCGAATATTCGTGATATTTTATCCCAAAAAAATAGCGAAATTTCGCAAATGTTTTTTTTTTTTTCATAAAATATAGCGAATATTCGTAAATATCGAATATTCGTGATATTTTATCCAAAAAAAAAATAGCGAAATTTCGCAATTCTTTTTTTTTTTTATAAAATATCACGAATATTCAATATTAACGAATATTCGCGAATATTCTTCGAATATTCTGCGAAATTTCGCAATTTTTTTTTCGTGATATTCGTGATATTTTATATATATATAAAAAAAAAAAATTGCGAAATTTCGCAATTTTTTTTTTTTTAATAAAATATAGCGAATATTCGTAAATATCGAATATTCGTGATATTTTATCCAAAAAAAAAGACCGAAATTTCGCATTAGCGAAATTTCGCATTGGTGAAATGTCGCAATTTTTTTTTTTTTTTTATAAAATATCACGAATATTCGATATTAACGAATATTCGCGAATATTCTTCTAAATGTTTGCGAAATATTGCGAAATCTAATATGGCGTATTCCGCTCATCACTAATGGTTATGTTTTTACTTGCAGTTCTTTATAGCCACTGCAAACTGTCACTTAAGCTATCAACATGAGGTTAAATGATTTTGAGATCTTCCCCAAAACATATTAACACAGATCAAGCCCTCATTCACATTGAAGCAATTTTTCATGCAATTTGACAGTTTGAAATCGCATGACAAATCGCAAGAGTATTTCCAGCCATGGGACCGTTCTTTGTAGTGCCTGCACTGATTTGCATAAGTACTTCCTGCACTACTTTTGCCAATTTCGGGTGCAACTTCAATAGAAGCTGCACAGATGTCTTTCAAGTCACACCCAAAGTGACATGGACATGCTGCTTCAGATGAAGTTGCACGATTTCAAAGCCATGTTCAATGTGAACAAGGGCTTAATATGTCTACTATATAAACACCAGTTATGCATTTCTTCAGTTCCATTTTCAAAATGTAAATAAGGAATAGTCTCTTTGTTCCCTACCTCTCCCTTGACCCATAGGCAAACCCATATAGCAAAGCCAGAGGGTAAGGAAGAAAAGAATGTTGTACAATTTAATCTGCCATCTGCTCAATGCCACACACACACACATGGGGCATCCCAGACTCCCTTCAACTTCTTTCACAGTTTCCTCTCTGCAGCTGAACCTGGAAAATAGAGTATCCAGAGAACAGACACAGAAAAACTCTGAAATTAAGGGTAGATTTAGACTTGCGTCTAAATCTCCCTTGCCTCTGAAGCCGCTTCCAGATCGCGCTCCAGAAGCTAATGAAGGCAATGAGGAAGCGATGCAACGCCTCCTCACTGCCTGTTTCTAACCCAATTTTTGCCGATAATAATTGCATTGCAACTAGATTTAACCACTTAAGGACCTTGGGTGTTTTTCAGATTTGGTGTAAGTGCAATCAAAACAGTTTTTTTTTGCTAGAAAATTACTTAAAACCCAAGGTTTTTCTAACAACCTAGAGAATAAAATGGCCGGTCATTGCAATACTTTTTGTCACACCGTATTTGCATAGCGGTCTTACAAGCACCCTTTTTTTGAAAAAAATTCACTTTTTTGAATTAAAAAATAAGACAACAATACATTTCGTCCAATTTTTTTATATATTGTGAAAGATAAAATTACGCGTAAAATGAGTAAAATGATACCCAATATGTCACGCTTAAAAATTGCGCCCGCTCGTGGCATGGCGTCAAACTTTTAGCCTTAAAAATCTCGATAGGCGACGTTTAAAAAATTCTATAGGTTGCATCTTTTAAGCTACAGAGGAGGTCTAGGTCTAGAATTATTGCTCTCGCGATCTAACGATCGTGGTGATACCTCACTTGTGTAGTTTGAACACCGTTTTCATATGCGGGCGCTATTCACATATGCGTTCGCTTCTGCGCGCGAGCTCGTCGGGACAGGATGCTTTAAAAAAAATGTTTTTGTTTTCTTATTTATTTTTATTTATTATATTATTTTTTACACTGAAATTTTTTAAAAAAAAAATTTGATCACTTTTATTCCTATTACAAGGAATGTAAACATCCCTTGTAATAAAAAAAAAAAGCATGACAGGTCCTCTTAAATATGAGATCTGGGTTCAAAAAGACATCAGATCTCATATTTTGACTTAAATGCAAAAAAAAAAATGGAAACGTTGTCATTTGAAAAAAAAAATGTTTCTTTAAGACGCATGGGCGGGACTGACGTTTTTACGTCACTTCCGCCCTGCTAGGCTATGGGGACGGGTGGGGGCCATCTTGCCCTCACTTGCATCCCCACACAGCAGGCTGAAGGACCCGATCGCCTCCGCCACTACCGACGGCTTCGGTAAGTGGCGGAGGGCGCGGGAGAGTGGCGGGAGGGGGGCCCCTCTCCCGCCGCCGATAACAGCGATCTTGCGGCAAATCCGCCAAGGAGACCACCGTTATCGTTTACAGGACCGCTCATGCTAAAAATGGATACCTCGGTTGTGGTAGCAGCTGCTGCCATTACCGAGATATCCATCTTTAAAAAAAGGACGTATATATACATAAGCAGGTCCTTAAGTGGTTAAAAAAAAAAAAAGTTTTTTTTTTTTTTTTATAGGAAAATAATCTGTTTTTTAATATCTGATCGGTAATATAGGTAAAGTGCTGCATAAATTGTAAGGGCTATATACAGTACATACATGTAATAAATAAGAGCAGGAATATGTTTCAAGTACACTACTGTGCAAAGGATTTAGGCAGGTGTAAAACATGCTGTAAATTAAAAATGCTTTCAGAAATAGAAGTGTTAATAGTTTATTTTTTATCAATTAACAAAATGAATAGAAGAGAAATCCAAATCAAATCAATATTTGGTGTGACCGCTCATTGCCTTCAAAATAAAATAAATTCCTCTAGGTACACTCGCACATAGTTTGTGAAGGAACACCTCTGGTAATTTGTTCCAAACATCTTGGAGAACTAACCACAGATGGCTGCCTAAAATCCTTCTATCTCTTCATGTAATGCCAGACAGACTCAATGATGTTGAGATCAAGAGCTCTGTGGGGTCAAATCATCACTTCCTGGACTCCTTGTTCTTCTTTATGCTGAAGATAGTTCCTAATGACATTGGTGGTATGTTTGGGGCCAACCATATTCCTTCCTGATGGTATGGCATGATGGATATGTATTTGCCTGTATTTCTCAGGATTGAGGACACCATTGATCCTGACCAAATCTCCAACTCCATTTGCAGAAATGCAGCCCTAAACTTGCAAAGTACCGCCACCATGCTTCACTGTTGGCTGCAGACACCCATTATTGTACCACTTTCAAGCCCTCCAGCGAACAAACTGTCTCCTGCTACTGCCAAATATTTAGATTTTGACTCACCAGGCCAGAGCATCCACTGCCATTTTTCTACACCCCAGTTCCTATGTTTAAATGCATAGTTGAGTCGCTCATTCTTATTTCCATGGCGGAGGTATGGCTTTTTGGCCACAATTCTTTCACAAAAACTACCTCTTTCCAGACTTCTCCGAACAGTAGATGGATGTATCTGGGTCCCACTGGTTTCTGCCAGTTGTGTGTTGAAGGCTCTGCTGGACAACTTCTGATGTCGAAGGACAATAAGCATAATGTGTCAACCACTGCGTTTACGGTACTTAATGTTGCCATTTTTTGCTTCTTCAAAAAAGCTTGAACTGCACATCTTAAAACCAAAGTTTTTTTTGATACCTTTGCTTGGGACAGAGACTGTTGATGCAATATAACTTCATTGTGTCTTGTTGATGTGTTCATTCTTGCCATGGTGTACTGTATAACCTTTGACATGAAACTGTCTTCCACAGCCTCATGTTACTAGCAGAGTTTGGCTGTTCCTCACCCAGTTTTAAGCCTCCTACACAGCTGTTTATGTTTCAATATACATAAGATATTGATTTTCATTAGCACCTACTTGGTATAGTCAGTTAAACATACTCCTACAAAATCCCTAAGTACAAAGGGCCAGATCCACAAAGGGCTGGCGCTGGCGTAGCCTATCCCAGTTACACTACGCCGCTGTAAGTTACAGCGGCGTATCCTTATCCACTCACACTTTCCGCTGTAACTTACAGTGGCGTAGTGTAAGTGTTGCGGCGTAAGGCCGCGCAATTCAAATAAGGTGGCTGTGGGCGTGATGTCATGTAAATCAACATGACCCCACGTATTTGACATTTTTTTTTAATGGCGCATTCGCCGTCCATGGACATATCCCAGTGCGCATGCGTAAAATCACGTCGTAAAACATCAATGAAAACGACGTGAACGTAACCTATGAAAATCCCTATTCGCGAACGGTTTACGCAAATGATGTGAACAACGGAAAAATCGTCGCTTGCCCGACGTCCATACTTAACATTACGTACACCTCTATACAGTAGGGGTAACTTTTTGCCGGACCGATGCTTACGCAAACGACGTAAAAACACTGTGCCGGCTGTACGTACGTTCGTGAATTGCCGTATCTAGCTCATTTGCATATTTTACGCGGACACACAACGGAAGCACCCCTAGCGTCCAGCGTAAGTATGCAACTAAGATACAACGGTGTAATAACATTACGCCAGTCGTATCTTAGCGTAATTCCGGCATATCTTTTTTTGTGAATACAAAACAAAGATACGCCGGCGGGAATTTGAAATTACGGCGGCATATCTGGAGATACGCCACCGTAATGATTTGTGGATCTGGCCCAGAGTGTACAAGTGTAAGAAGAATTGATGCTGGTTTGAAGCCAAAGGGTAGTCACACCAAATATTGATTTGATTTTGATTTTTCTTCTCTGTTCACTCACTTTGCATTTTGAATATTGATAAAGACAAACTATTAAAATATATGTTTTTGAAGCATTCTTACTTTACACAGCATTTCTTTACACCTAAAATTTGCACAGTACTGTATGTAGAAGGTACAAGTATGGTTGAAGTATGAAGAAGCACTGCACTTCCTCTCATTGGCTAAGCCCACAGGGTGGGTTTAACAGAGGTCAAACATAAAAGTTGTTAAGAAGTTTATTGAATAGATCATAATTACCCTGTGCAAGCATCCTTTAAAAATGAACCAATATGCATGATTTGCAACATACTTAAATGCATGTGAAAATGCAAGTTACAATGTAGCAAAAAAAAAAAAATTGTTTTAGATGGGGGAAACCCTGCTTATATGCTGTAAATGTATTTTCCCAATATTTACTTATTGTGCCTACATTGGGCAGTATAGGAGGTATTGATCCCCGGGAGTCCAATTTATCTTGGTCATGGGATTAAAGTGGAACGTCATGCTTTAAATGTGATTACATGCTGCAATGAAGGACGCACATTTCTGGTAGGGCAGGGAGCAAGCAGGAAGCCATCAGCGTCATGGGTGTTTCAATAAAGGAAGACTGGCAACATCAGGAGACATTTTTTACCTAAAGTGAAGAAACAATAATTGTGGAACTAATAAGAGAAGACACTGTAAATTATGAGGGTCTCATTTGTCTTGTGGGAGCTGACCACAGACATCAGAAGATGGCTAGACAGGCAGGCGTGATCTGAGCAGCAGACGAGCTTTATCTTCAAAGAGCTTTTTATAAATATGCAGGCTTCAACTAACTGAATGTACATGTTAAAGTGTAGGTAAAGGCAATTTTTTTTAGTGTAGTGCTCACCACCACCGAAAAGGGCTGCTAATTTGTCCAAAGCTCTTTTACCAACGCAATAGCAGCCAGGCGCACAGCCACTCAGTCACAGTCACTCTTCTGGCTTAATAAACAGTCTAGGGGTTGCCTTTTTTTAATATTTATTGCTGATTAACGTGGATAGGGCTTAGGAAGCTGTGGGATACTCCATGAATGCTGAAAAATTATTTGAGAACACCCTACACCATAATACTACTTCTCAGAACAGTCTCTCCAAACAAAAGCCAAGAAAATGAACAGCACCAGGAGACTTTTAGCAATGTCCCAGGCCAGGCAAGCACTAGTAAAGATATGCTATGGCTATCATCAGCAACAGTCACTAGGATCTTCCCTTCAGGTCTGTACTTACAATGTCCCAAGATCAGACAGACAATTTCTCCATGAGTCCCCTAGACCCCAGTGAAATTCTTCGCTTAGCTTCAGAAATTTTAGCAGAACATGCTCCCCAGCTCTGCAACACCTGAGACCTCAATGAACACCAGTAGCTCTTTAAGCTGGAAACTTCTCCTGGATAAGAACAGAGGTGCTGCAGGCCCCAGACAATTGTTTTGCACACTGCAGCTACCTACTGAGCACCCTCTCCCAGGGATTGGCAAGAACCACATATATAATTAAGTTCAGAATGTTATGAAGAGTGATCAGATGAATTGCAATTAATTGCAAAGTCCCCTTTTGCCATGAAAATTAACTTCCCATATAAAACATTTCCAGGCCCGGACTGGCCAACCGGGATACCGGGAAAAATCCCGGTGGGCCGGCTGCCTGGCTGCTCCTGGAGGCCGCTGTGAGGGCAGCGGCGCCAGAAAGAAATATGGCTGCGGCCGGGCCGACCGACATGCAACTGCGCGTGCGCCCGCGACTCAGAGGCATAGCAGTGACAGCACACGCAAGACCCGAAGCTAGCCGAGTGCTCGAGACAGCTCGTACAGGCTCGGCAAGCTTCGGAAATGCGGGCGCATGCGCAGTGACACAACGGCGCCGGGCGGGCGCCATTTTCAAAATGCGCGCCGCTGACTAAGGTGAGGTCTTCCTACATCCCCTCCCTGCCGGCAGCGTCTGAACTTCTCCCCCCCCCCTCCGACCTCCTGACCGCCCATGCAGCCTCTGACCTCCTGCCCCCCCCTCTGCAGCACCTGACCTCCTGCCCCCGCCCTGTTCCCCACTCCACAGCACCTGACCTCCTGCCCCCCCTGCAGCCTCTGACCTCCTGCCCTCCCCCTCTGCAGCCTATGACATGTCCCCTCTCCACAGCCTCTGACGTCCTGCCCCCCTCTTCTGCAGCCTATGACCTCCTGTCCCCCCCTCTGCAGCCTATGACCTCCTGTCCCCCCCTCTGCAGCCTATGACCTCCTGTCCCCCCCTCTGCAGCCTCTGACCTCCTGCCCCCCCTGCAGCCTCTGACCTCCTGCCCCCCCTCTGCAGCCTATGACATGTCCCCTCTCCACAGCCTCTGACCTCCTGTCCCCTCCCCACAGCATATGACGTCCTATCCCCCCTCTGCAGCCTATGACCTGTCCCCTCCCCACAGCCTCTGACCTCCTGTTCCCCCTCTGCAGCCTCTGACCTCATGTTCCCCCCTCCACAGCATCTGACCTCCTGCCCCCCTGCAGCATCTGACCTCCTGCCCCCCTGCAGCCTCTGACCTCCTGTCCCCCCCTCTGCAGCCTTTGACCTGTCCCCTCCCCACAGCCTCTGACCTCCTGTCCCCCCTCTGCAGCCTCTGACCTCCTGTTTTTCCCCCCTCCACAGCATCTGACCTCCTGCCCCCCCCTCTGCAGCACCTGACCTCCTGCCCCGCCCTGTTCCCCACTCCACAGCACCTGACCTCCTGCCCCCCCTGCAGCCTCTGACCTCCTGCCCCCCCTCTGCAGCCTATGACATGTCCCCTCTCCACAGCCTCTGACCTCCTGTCCCCTCCCCACAGCATATGACCTCCTATCCCCCCCTCTGCAGCCTATGACCTGTCCCCTCCCCACAGCCTCTGACCTCCTGTCCCCCCTCTGCAGCCTCTGACCTCCTGTTTTCCCCCCTCCACAGCATCTGACCTCCTGCCCCCCCTCTGCAGCATCTGACCTCCTGCCCCCGCCCTGTTCCCCACTCCACAGCACCTGACCTCCTGCCCCCCTGCAGCCTCTGACCTCCTGCCCCCCTCTGCAGCCTATGACATGTCCCCTTTCCACAGCCTCTGACCTCCTGTCCCTCCCCACAGCATCTGACCTCCTATCCCCCCCTCTGCAGCACATGACCTGTCCCCTCCCCACAGCCTCTGACCTCCTGTTCCCCCTCTGCAGCCTATGACATGTCCCCTCTCCACAGCCTCTGACCTCCTGTCCCCTCCCCACAGCATCTGACCTCCTATCCCCCCTCTGCAGCACATGACCTGTCCCCTCCCCACAGCCTCTGACCTCCTGTTCCCCCTCTGCAGCCTCTGACCTCCTGTTCCCCCCTCCGCAGCATCTGACCTCCTGCCCCCCCTGTTGCCTCTGACCACCTGTCCCCCCCCTCTGCAGCCTCTGACCTCTTGTTCCTCCTCTGCAGCATCTGACCCCCTGCAGCCTATGACCTGTCCCCTCCCCATAGCCTCTGACCTCCTGTTCCCCCTCTGCAGCCTCTGACCTCCTGTTCCCCCTCTGCAGCCTCTGACCTCCTGTTCCCCCTTTGCAGCCTCTGACCTCCTGTTCCCCCCTCCACAGCCTCTGACGTCCTGCCCCCCCCTCCTCTGCAGCCTCTGACCTCCTGTCCCCCCTCTGCAGCCTATGAACTGTCCCCTCCACACAGCCTCTGACCACCTGCTCCCCCTCTGCAGCCTCTGACCTCCTGTCCCCTCCTCTGCAGCTTTTGATTTCCCCTGTACCATCCGCAGCCTCTGACCATCTCTTGTCTTATATCAGATCTGAAGCAGAGTCGAGAGTGGGAGTGCTGCCAGGATGCGGGTTCATGGGAAAAGTCAGACATGTATTGACTGGAGAGGAAACTATGGGACCAAGCTGGAGCCGAGTGACTGAGCCACGCATGGTGCACCCGAAAGGAGGTCAGTGACAGCACCGCCAGGCCAGTCTGAGGGGGGGGGGGGGGTGTCAATACAATATTGTAAGGGGGCACTGATCTAAAGGTTCCCCCCTTATATCAGTAAACCCCCTTACCTTAGTGTTCCCTTTCTGCGTTAGGTGGTCTCTGGTCACTCTGATGTAAAGGGGAATGCAGTGGACTCTGATATAAGTGTGGTCTCTGGTCACACGTGCCCACCTTTATATCAGAGTTCGACCCCTTTCACACTGAGACGCTTTGCAGGTGCTATAACACTAAAGATAGCGCCTGCAAAGTGCCCTGAAAGAGCCGCTCCTGCCCATTGAAATAAATAGGCACCGCAGCTATACTGCCGGCAAAGCGCATGATGTTGGGCTGGTATAATGCTATGGGGCTGGTAGGAAATAATTTCCAGGGCTGGTTTTTATTCCCAGTCCGGCCCTGAACATTTCCACTGCATTTGTGAAGAAGACTTTAGGGTGCCCATGAAAGTCCAGCAATGGCCAGTACCGTCTCTTACAGTTGATTCAGCTATGGGTCAGGGGAACCCCACCAGTGGAGAGCTTGCTCAGGAATGGCAGCAGGCAGGTGTGAGTGCATCTGCACGCACAGTGAGGCAAAGACTTTTGGAGGATGACCTGGTGTCAAGAAGGGCAGCAAAGAAGCCACTTCTTTCCAGGAAAAGCATAATGGACAGACTGATATTCTGTAAAAGTTATGGGGACTGGACTGCTGAGGACTGGGGTAAAGATAAATCCCCTTTACGTTTGCTTGTTTTGTCCTGAAAAGAAAGGGTGAGTGCTATCATGAGTCCTGTGTTGTGCAACAGTAAAGCATTCTGAGACCATTCATGTGTGGGATTTCTTCTTAGCCAAAGGAGTGGGCTCACACACAATTTTGCCTAAGAACACAGCCATGAATAATTAATGGTACAAAAACGTCCTCCAAGAGCAACCTCTCCCAACCATCCAAGAACAGTTTGATGATGAACAATGCCTTCTCCAGCATGATAGAGAACCTTGCTATGAGGCCATAGTAATAACTAAGTGGCTTGGGCTGCAACACATGGAAATTTTGGGTCCATGGTCAGGAAACTCCCCAGACCTTAATCCCAATAATTTCTGATAAACTCCAAGCATTGTATATGCAAGAATGGACTGCCACCAGTCAGTATGTGGCCCAGAAGTTGATTGACAGCATGCCTGGGCAAATTGCGGAGGTCTTGAAAAATAAGGGTCAACACTGAAAATATTGGCCCAGATTCAGAAAGCAATTACGCCTGTCTAACTGGTGTAAGACAGGAGTAATTTCAAATTTTGCGCGCCGTATCACTAGTTTGAATCCTCAAACCATGATACGGCGGCTTCGGGCTTCGATCCGAAAGGCTTACGTCTTCGTAAGCCTTCGGATCTACGCTGCGATATATTTGCGGCCGCTGGGAGGAGTTTGCGTCGTTTTCATGCGTCGGGATATGCAAATGTGTTTTTACGGCGATCCACGAAGATACGAGTGGTCTTCGCAATCGCTTTCGTCTATTTTTTTTAACGTACTGTTAGACCAGCTTTTTGCTGGTCTAACGGTACGTAGCCCATGTTAAGTATGGCCGTCGTTTACGCGTCAATTTTTTTTTTTTTTTTACGTAACTCGTTCGGGACGAGGATTGTGCGTAAACGACGCTACTCAAACAACGAATGACGTAACGTGTTTTCGCGCAATGCACGGCGGGAAATTTGCGAACGGAGCATGCGCAGTTCGATCGCCGCGGGAACGCGCCTATTTTAAATGATTCACGCCCCCTACTCGCGTAGATGGATTGCGACGGGAGAAATACACTACGCCGCCGTCGTTTACTGGACAAAATCTACCTGGATTCCACGTAGAGCCAGGTAAAATACGGCAGCGTAGTGTATTTCTGATACTCTACGAGAATCTAATTCTCTGTGAATCTGGGCCATTGACTCTTTCTATAAACTTTAAGTCATTGTCAATAAAAGCCTTTGACATTTATGGAATGCCTGTAATTATACTTCAGTATACCATAGTAATATCTGGCAAAAACATCTAAAAACACTAAAGCAGCAGACTTTGTGAAAATTTATATTTGTGTCAGTCTCAAAACTTTTGGCCACAACTGTACATAGATTCTTGAAGTGGAAGTAAACCCTTTTATGGCACTTACATACAGGTAAGCCTATATTAAGGCTTACCTGTGGGTACAGTGAATATCTCCTAAACCTGGATATTCACACTGCATGCAGCTGGTGATGTCACTGGCGCATGCGCTCTGAGGGGACCCTATATCCGTGCTGTCCCTTCAGCGCTCAATGCGTGCAGGAGTGATGTGATCGCGGCGGCCAATCAGATGGTCTGAGGATGCGAAGATGGAAGTGCCTGTCAGTGGCGACAGAGCGGCGATGGAGGGCATTGTTCTAAGGTAAGTATTTCATAATGTGCTAGTATACGATGCACAGTATACCTTTACCTTGCAGGGTTTTTCTTTTTTAAATTGGTGCCGGTCACTACCGCTTTAATATGGATAAAATGTTTTAATAATAAAGATGTGTTTAGTTACATTTTCTCTCAGATCAGCTGTGTCATGCTGCAGGATGTTTAATGGTACGTGTGTGTTTTTAGATATATACATTAGACAGCGTTAACGTGGAACTTTATTCAATTATACAGGGAGGATTTTTAGTGCAGAAGAGACATACTATGTCATATAGCATGCTCGCCGCTTCCAAGTTAGCTCTGTTTCTGTGGGCTGACGGTGGGGCTTCGGTTCCATTTTCTCGTCACTAATGGCCTATTAATCCCTTGGCCGGTAAGGAAAAGTAACTGGAATGCGACTGAGAAGCCATGCAGCTCCAGTCTTGGACAGATGCCCCTGTCGTAGTAGCTTTTTCTTGTTACTAGCTCCACAGACCATATAGAGTCTGCTCCTAGGCTGGAACCCAGCAAACATATAGCCAGAAGTAAACACGAGGAGTAAAAAACCTCTGCTAATTCCAAGCAAACCTTCACAGGAGTTAAAGGATCTCGAAGGCATACAGCAATAAATGAAAATGCAATAAAATTCAGTTTAACAAAATTCTGAGAATATATAATGTGTATTAAAGAAAAATATGTGAATGAGGCTTAAATACAATTCTGAATACTAAATGCCTTTGGAAAAATATAATCACATGATATGGCAAGACATGAGATGTTTTTTTTCAATGTATGGTATTTAAGCTAACTCTAATTTGGAGGCAAACACTGGTGTAAAAATGACACAGGTTACAAAATGTTTCCTTTTATTTTTAATTCTGCTGCTAAAGCAAACATGGATAACAGTAGCCCAGTCTGTGTGCATCTGACCATTAAGGGTCATTTTACATGGGCTCTCTGATCAGGTTTGTCGGTCTTTCATTTGGACCTGATTGGATCCTCCAGTCTCCCCTATAGAGTGGCGGATGTCAGCGGACACATGCCCGCTAACACCCGCCGCCATCTAAACCGATCCTGTCTGCAAAAACCAGGCGGACAGTGGTCCTATTTTCTGTCCGTCTGGTGAATCGGATTAGATAGGATCAGATGGAAACAGACAGGTGGTAGGTTTCCATCCGATTTCCCCATAGAGGAGAGTGGGACTGTGTCCATGTCCATGACCTATCATCCTCCTGCTCAGTGGGGATCAGTGGGGAGATTCCTCACTAAATAAGTGGAATCCGTAACATGGAGGCGCCCATGTGAAAGGCAGTAATGAGGAGATCACCAGGAAGGCTCAGATAATAAATATGCACATGTTATGTGATGGTCTGATCATTTAGGGATGAGTAAAAAATTTTTTTTAAGGATTTTGGTAAAATCATTAGTTTTTGATGAATTTTCACCTTTTTCACCTAACTGCATTGCAGTCCATTGGGAAGTCTAAATTAAAGGCCCGTACACAGCATATGAAAATCAGAAATTTAATCGATCTGCTGATTTTTGGATCGTTAGTACGGTGCTTTCGATGGTCAATTCCAATTTTTCATCCGACACCCGCTGGATTTTTGTCATATGTGAACTCGACATCTGATTTTCATTTAATTATTAGTACAGTTTTCGTCCGAAAAAAATTGTAAGAGCAAGACTACGCATGCTCAGAAACTAAAGAATACATACAAAACTATTCAACACATGACGTCACTTCTGAAGTTTTCGTACGAGAATTTTTGTATGGTGAGTAACCTCTTCATATTCGACGTGAGACTAGCATGCAACAAAATACAGACAAACGGACGTCCGAAAATCTGATTGTGTGATCGAGGCTTAAGATTGTTGTTGGTGGTGTTAAGGATTCATAATCTGTATAATGGCTCCAGAGGGATAGGAAACCTCCTTATAACTCTCCCAAACCTATTTGGACCCTCTATTATTTTAGAGTTTGATTAACAGAAAGAGAAACTAGCAACAAAAGGGTAAAAAATAATTAAAAAGCTATTCTCCAGACAGATATAAAAACACAAATTCATACAGGTATTTATTCATTAAAAAAGCATGGTGTAGTTATAAAAGAAACTTGTGTAAGTACCTGAATTTGACGCAGCACTAGGAACCAATCAGTTGTGGAATGCTGCTCATGTGTTGACAAGTAACATACAAATCCAATGACGCAGGCAACAGGGGGCGGGGCTGAGTCTGGCATTCTATGAATGCAAATGCTGGACTCGGGAGCGCACCCACAAGGTAACTCCCACAGGAAGAGCACTTCACCTAGGGGGTTAGGTGATGTGGGGAGGAGCCGGGAGAGCCGCCGAGGGACCCCAGAAGACAAGGTTCGGGGGCACTCTGTGCAAAATGAGCTGCACAGAGGAGGTAAGTATGACATGTTTGTTATTTGAAAGAAATAAAAAACGAGCCTTTACAATCACTTTAAGGCTACCAGCTCCTTGCATGTACATGATAAAAAAATAACTGTAAGAGCAAAAGACAGGGTAGCTGTGGACATAAAAGTGGGCAATAAATGAACAATATCAGTCTCTTAGTCTATAAAGGTCAGTTCTTAAAATAGAGTCAGAGGCATGAATATGGACTAAGCAAATACTGTACTATTATCCTCTCAAATCAATGGACAGGTTTTAAATAAAATATTAATTCCCTATAAGGGCCAGTTATCTTTCCTAAGCATCACATATCAGTTCTGCATAGGTCCAGGAAAACCCTATACTGTAATTGCAGCTGTTCAATATTCTGCACAGATCAGACAGAACTAATAAGCCTGAAATATCTGTGTGCACACGAGATATATGGCTGTGGGAGTGCTATGCACCAGTGCCTCTGTATGAATACTTGGCTACAGAAGCATGGAAAGAACAGCTCATACATCTCCGCCCACAGCTTTATAAGTGACTAATATGCAATATTATTAAGTTATAGATACTGTATTTTTCAATGAAGCAAGCCTGTGTTGTGATACAATGCCAGAAAAACAGACATTGTCTGTTTTTGTCCCTTTAAAGTATGTGTGATCCCTTACCTTATAAAACAACCCGTCCAGTTTAAAATAGAAATGAAAGGAGAACATTTGTGTATTTACATAAAATAAAAAATAAAACATTATAAATATCCTTTTTTCTCTTTTCTTAAAGCGGTCTTTCACTCGTTTTTTTTTTTTTTAAGTTTTAGGCTCCTCTTACCTTAATTCAATAGCAGCCCGTGTGTCCCGAATTATTCGCCCCCATGATGCGATTCTACTGCCAAACTATATCTTTTATTTCTGTCTTCAGGCAGTTTTCATCTTCTTCCCTGGCACGCTGGGCACGTTGAAGCCCAGTCCTAATCATTTCCGGGATACGGCGGTGAATGCGTCCCAGCATGCACCGCTGTATCCCGCGCATGTCCTTTGATGTGCTGTGTTGACGGCGAACGGCGCCGTCAACACAGCACAGTTACCATGGCAGCGGCCGGCGTCAATATGACCCGCTTGCCGAGTCACGTGACCGCGGTAATATCGCGGGATTTTAAGAGAGATCGTCTCCTGGGAACATCACATCGAATTCCCAGGAGGCTCTGCGCATCGGGGGATAAGGACGGCACGCCCAATAATCCGCGGGGAGAGGTGAGTGACAGGCCACATTAGAGAAAAGATAAAGGTAAGTCTTTAGAAAAAAAAAAAAAAAAACACTGTTTAGTAATGCTCTCTGGGAGACAGTAAGGCTCCAAGAGAGGTAAATAAAAGGGTGAACTACCGCTTTAAGTGATCACATGACCTCTTTCTTTATCGGCGTAAAAGAGAGAGGTGAGAGTGGATACTGCAGGTCTTACCATTGGAGGTGGTGTTGCCAAGGCAGGTGGTGTTGCCAAGTAGAAGGCAAAGAAGAAAACTGACCACGCTGGGATGGATGTGCTTGTATGCTCTGGTGTAGTCAGTTTGAAATAGGAGAGCAGGAGGTCTGGCTAGGTCACCAGGTTTTTCACACAAAGAAAGCAATACAAAGAGAACAGAATAGTTTTTCATTAAAGTACATGGAAACACAGACATACTTTAGGAATATGAAATGTTGGGATAATATACACTAAGAACACTGCAACTGCAGACAAATTATCTGTTGATCTTCCACAGCTATTAAAGTTGAACTCTGGCCTTACCTTTAGCCTTACACCACTGTTCAGGCTCCTTTCTAGTACTGAATTAGCTTACTCAGATTTAATTTGCACATTGTGAGCTTTTCCCAATAAACTGTCTTTGCCCTTTTCATTCATTGGATTATCAGCCTGCCTGGGAACACGGACTCCTCTAGAATGACATTCACTGATCAAGACTTTTTATTATTTACTCCTTCCAAGAGCCATCCCACTGCTTGCATCAAGGCAGAGGGCACTTGAGAGGAATGCTGATGCAGGATGTTGTAAGGTTTTCAGGAAGCTATTGTGTTTCTCTGAAAATAAGCCCCGGTCTTATATAAATTTTGGCAACAAAAGACACAGTAGGGCTAATTTTCGGGGTAGGTCTTACCATGTAATGTGCTGTCTTCTCTCCCCCTCTCTCTCCTTGCCTGAAAGGAATCCCCATTGTAAACTGAGTTAAAATGTTTGTAAAATCCTATAATCCACTCTATTACAGTAGTATATAATGTACAATGTGTGTGTTTCTGTAATATAATTGTGCCAAATACCTTCGTTCTAGCGCCGCTCTGCACTTCCGTAACCCACCAGAGCTCTCTTCCCCACAATTATATTACAGAAACACACACATTGTACATTATATACTACTGTAATAGATTGTATTATAGGATTTTACAAGAATTTTAAACTAGGGCTTATTTTCGGGGTATTGCTTATATTGCAGCCCTCTTGGAAAATAACGCTAGGTCTTATTTTCGGGGGAAACACAGTGGGCCAGATTCTCATAGATTTGCGAGTTTTCCGCGTAGCGTATCCCATTTACGCTACGCCTATGCAGCTTTTACGGGCAAGTGCTGTATTCTCAAAGCACTTTCTCCGTAATTTGCGGCGGTGTAGCGTAAATGGGCCGGCGTAAGGCTGCGTAATTCAAAGTAGAAAGGAGGTGGGCGTGTTGTATTTAAATTAAGTGCGCCCCCGCGCCGAACGAACTGCGCATGCACTGGCCGTAAACTTAGCCCACTGCGCATGCTCCATAGTACGATGTAAATACATTGGTTTCATCGACAACGTAATTAACGCACAGCCCTATTCGCGACGAGTTACGTAAACGGCGTAAATGACGGAAAATCACGACGCTGTCCCGACGTCCATACTTAACATGGTGTATGCCGGACCTATGCAAGGTTACCCCTCATATAGCAGGGGTAACCTTACGCTTACGCAAACTACGTAAACTATGACAACGGTGCGCAAATACGTTCAGAAATCGGCGTATCATGCTCATTTGCATTTTCAACGTTAACGCCACCTAGCGACCAAGTGTAACATTGCAACTTAGATCCGATGGTGTAAGTGACTTACGCCAGTCGGATCTACGCCAAATCTATGCGCAACTGATTCTAAGAATCAGTCACATAGATACGACGGCCCTGAAACAGAGATACGACTGCCCTGAAACAGAGATACGACCGCGTATCTGGAGATACGCCATCGTATCTCAGCTGAGAATCTGGCCCAGAATGTATAGTACTCTCTCAGTCCCTCCCACCAGCCATGATGTACCTGCATTGCAGGGAGAAGCTGAGATGATATCAATGAATTTAAAAAGAGGTATGTCATGAAAGGTTTTATTTCAAAATGTAAATGTAAGTGTGTTGATGAAAGGGAAAATTTAAGTAGATTAAACCTTAGCTTTAAGTACAGTGTGATCTGTCTGGAAGTGAAAGCCAGTAGTACTAAGGCTGGCCATACATTATACAATTATCGTTTATATATTTTTTTTAGATTTACCAAAACCATATAATATGAGGTCAAATCTAAACACTTTAAATTTGCATGCAATCAGGCAAGCCCTTGTACTACACAGTTAAAGGTAAATCTAAAGGAAATCGAATAAGAAAATTGTATTGTGTATGGCCAGCTTAAAGTGGTTGTAAACCCTATAAAACAACTTTATGCTACAGGTAAGCCTATATTAAAGCTTACCTCTAGCTACCAAGGATATCTCCTAAACCTGCATGGTTTAGGAATTATCCCCTGTCCCCTGCATGTGCCAATGTTATCTCTGCAGCCACACATTGGGACAATGTCTCCCTGCCTGTAATTAGCGCACTTTCTGGCGGGCTCTGCACGTGGAGTGTGTGAACACACCGGAGCTCATCCCTACTTGCAGCCAATCGGTGCAGTGCTTATCAGTGTATTCTGACAGCGGAGAGTCATAGTGAGGAGGATTCCTCCATCCACCTTTCGTGTGGATGGAGAATTTTTTTTTTCTTTTTGATCAGCCCACTAGCTGATTGAATTAAAATGAACCGTCAGTGGCCAGCCTCAGAGAGACAAATGATATACACAATACACAAATCACAAAGTAACCTTTAGGCAAATTAGTAACAACATTAGTGTCTAAACAAAACAACAAAAAAAGATTATGATCACTGCACTCCTCTCATCAATTAGCTGGAAGTGACATTTCCTAGAGAAAGGCGGCTTCCTTTGCACCTTGTTTATTGACCCCGTTAGACTAGAAGTAAAAAGGAAAGGCCCTTTATCTGAGGTGGTGACTGTGTGAGTGATTTACAGCCCTTTACCAGACTAGAAGATAAATCCAAAGCATGTGCAGAGTGAGTGTCATTAGGAGAAATACCATTAAAGGGTAGCCCAATGAACCTGCCCTTGAACACTGCTGAGTTAATGAATAAAACAACATTACTCGTTAAAAATATTACTATTTACTCTTTATAGCATGTCTAGGAAACAAGTGAAATCATTCAAAGGTCAATTATTGCAATTCTAGAATAATGTTATTATGGCCAATTGAGTCAGAAAATACTACTCAATTCTTTTAATTGGAATTCCATTTATCCCCCATTCACACCAGTGCAACTTATTATGCAAATTGATAGGTTCAAATCGCATGACAATTCGCACCCTATTGTTGGCAATGGAACTGTTCAAATCAGTGTGACACTGACTTTGCCTGCCGTACTGCTTTAAAAAAGAAGTTACTTGCCAATCTCAGGTGCAACTTGCATGGACTGGACATCTGTGCATGAAGTTGAACAGATGTCAGCCAAGTCGCACCTGAAGTCGTACTGACATGTGGCTTTGAATTCATGCAATTTCAAGTGAAGTCGTATGATTTTAACCACTTAAGACCCGGACCAAAATGCAGGCAAAGGACCTTGCCCCTTTTTGCGATTCGGCACTGCGTCGCTTTAACTGATAATTGCGCGGTCGTGCAACGTGGCTCCCAAACAAAATTGGCGTCCTTTTTTCCCCACAAATAGAGCTTTCTTTTGGTGGTATTTGATCACCTCTGCAGTTTTTATTTTTTGCGCTATAAACAAAAATAGAGCGACAATTTTAAAAGAAATGCAATATTTTTTACTTTTTGCTATAATAAAAATCCCCCAAAAATATATAAAAAAACATTTTTTTTTCCTCAGTTTAGGCCGATACGTATTCTTCTACCTATTTTTGGTAAAAAAAATCACAATAAGCGTTTATCGGTTGGTTTTCCCAAAATTTATAGCGTTTACAAAATAAGGAATAGTTTTATTGCATTTTTATTATTATTTTTTTTTTTTACTACTAATAGCGGCGATCAGCGATTTTTTTTGTGACTGCGACATTATGGCGGACACTTCGGACAATTTTGACACATTTTTGGGACAATTGTCATTTTCACAGAAAAAAATGCATTTAAATTTGCATTGTTTACTGTGGAAATGACAGTTGCAGTTTGGGAGTTAACCACAGGGGGCGCTGTAGGGGATGTGTGCCTATGTGTGTTTGTTTACAACTGTAGGGGGTGTGGCTGTAGGTGTGACGTCATCGATCGCGTCCCCCTATCACAGGGATCACGCGATCGATGCTGCAGCCACAGAGAAGCACGGGGAAGCCGTGTGTACACACGGCTCTCCCCGTTCTTCCGCTCCAGGGACGGATCGCCGCACTGCAGCGGCGATCGGGTCCGCGAATCCCGCGGTCCCGGTCCTGGAGCTTCGGACCGGGTCGCGGGCGCGCGCCCGCGGGCGCGCGCCCGCGACCCACGGCTGGGTACTAAAATCAACGTATATATACGTTGATGTGCCCAGCCGTGCCATTCTGCCGACGTAAATGTGCAGTAGGCGGTCCTTAAGTGGTTAAGGTCGGATTCAGTGTGAACAGGGGCTTAAAGTAGATGGAACTGAAGCATATACTGTGCAACTCAAATGATTTCTATGCCTTATGCCGCGTACACACGATCGGTCAATCCAATGAGAATGGTCTGATGGACCGTTTTCATCAGACCAAATCGATCGTGTGTGGGCCCCATCGGTTATTTATCCATCGGTTAAAAAATGTGAACCTTGTTAAAAATCAACGCATGCTCGACACATGCAAAGTCGACACATGCTTAGAAGCATTGAACTTCATTTTTTTCAGCACGTCATTGTGTTTTACGTTTTTTTAACCAATGGTGTGTAGGCACGACTGATCATCAGTCAACTTCATTGGTTAACTGATGGAAAAATCCATCAGACCGTTCTCATCGGATTGACCGATCGTGTGTACAGGGCATAAGCCTTTTCACTATCAAAGGCTTCATTAATAAAAACACCACTGCAATATTTTTTTTTTTTTTACATGTGATCACATGCACTGCACTGCATAGAGCGGTGTAAATGACCGTCACTAATCGTTCCAAACAAACTAAAGGGGAAGCAAGGAAAATTGCTGCTAGCGGGGTTAAAAGCACCACTAAAACAGCAGTAAAGCCCTGCTGAAATGAGCGTCACTTTACCGCTATTGGACCTGCCGCCCCAGTGTGTAAGGGGTCTTAAAGCTGCACATGGTATTGTGGAACAGTACAATGTAGTCCTTTAACCACTTCAGCTCCAGAAGGTTTTACCCTCATCATGACCTGACCATTTTTTGCTATTTAGCACTGCAATGAAAATCGGACGTTGAGTTTAAGTATTGCAAACAATACTATTATTATCTCTCTCTCTCTGTCTGATCTGTAACCAGCACTGGAACACAATACACGAGGCCGCCCAGCAGGTGGCCTTTTATAGTGTGGGGCGTGTGCTAAAGCCCTGAGCCATAATTGGCCAAAGCCACCCTGGCTTTGGCCAATTATGTCTCTCTGTTTTTTGCGTGCTGTGATTGGCCAAGCATGCGGGTCATAGTGCATGCTTGGCCAATCATCAGCACGCAATGCCGCAGTGAATTATGGGCCGTGGCGCGTCACTCGAATTTGAACGACCCGTTTTGTTCGTATTTCGACGAACGGTCGAACATACGTTCGAGTCGAACACAAAGCTCATCCCTAATTACAGCCTTGTTGATCCATCAACTACTGATCTGGAGTATGGTCAGTTTAAAGGATACACAGCCTGTCATCATTCTCTACAGCCTAGTGTACATCTGTAGCCGCAGACGGCTCCCTGTCTTCATTTTGCTCTTTTCCCCAATCCCTTGGAGTAACTTTGTCCATTTGCACTGCAAATTTCACCACGGACTGCTACATTCAATGCAACATTGTTTATGTCATAAAATTTAATTCTGCAATGGCCGTTGTTTCTGTGTACAATTTACAATCTATCAGGCTTGGTGGTAATGTCCTTTTACTGCTTAATACATTTATAGTGTTATTTGGATAAATTCTTTTGGTGGTGCTTTGTCGTCGTTTCATTTGTGTCTTTGGTGTGTGTTTGTCTTTGTCTCCAGATCTTTAGTTTGTTCTTAGGCCGCGTACACACGATTGGTCCAACCCGATGAGAATGGTCCGACGGACCGTTTTCATCGGTTCACAGACTAATGGTCTGATGGTCTGATGTGCGTACACACCATCAGTTCAAAAACCGATCGTGTCAGATGTAAAACACAACGACGTGCTGAAAAAAATGAAGTTCAATGCTTCCAAGCATGCGTAGACTCGATTCTGAGCATGTGCGGGTTTTTGGACTGATGCTTTTGCATACTAACCATAGGTTTGGACCGATAGTCAGGCGTCCATCGGTCCGATTTTAAAGCAAGTTTTAAAACTTTGGTCCAACAGACGACAGACCGATGGGCTGTACACACGGTCGGTTTGGACTGATGAAACTGGACTTAAGTCCATTTTCATCGGTTTTGGACCGATCGTGTGTACGTGGTCTTAGTGTTAGGTGTGGAACTGCTGTAATTTTAATATTGATATTTTTTCAACAAATTAAATTGTTTATTAATTTACTTTAATTATCAATTTATTTTCAGCCCGGTAATTTATTCCCAGGACTTTTTTATGTCATACTTTAATCATATTTATAAATTAAACACTTTAAGGCATGTTCTAGAGTGCCTGTGGGTTCATTTTGCTTCTCAGCAATTGCTGTGTCTAAAGAAATTTGAAGTGGGCAGGCCTAAAACCGACCTGTACACAGTCAGTGCTTTATATTTCTGACAGCAGCTTAAAAGGAGCATCCATCTGATGTACACATAGCAATGACAGTCTGCTATGTATGTCCATTTATAATAAATTATAAACAGAAAGGTTACCACTTAACCCAGAAATATGCAACCTCTATATAATGAAAGAATGCTGGGTGCCTTAGGATATAGACGCAGTTGCGTGTAGTCATCACAGAGGTATATAAAGGTTTTCATTACACAATGAAGGAAGGCATATAACATGCAACTGCCTAATTGTCCTTCTATTCCAGTGTATTAAATATTAATGATCATGAGTAAGTAATTTTCATTGTTGTGAGCTTACTGCCAATGAAGAATTGTCAGAGAGTGGAAGGGTTAAGGTAGTGCTGAACAGTGTAATAACATATCTGGAGTTGGATGACAACTTGGTAATTATATTCTAGTTTTTTTCAGCCCCCCGAGCAGGAGGGTGAAGTGCATCCCAGACTATGGTTTGAGGGCATAGCTGTCATTCCAGCAGGCTTGGCGGGGCCTGCGTTAAAGCGTGTCATACAAATTGAGGGGATCTCTCCTAATGACAGACGTGTATATAGCATGTAATTGCTCCGAAAATGCAGCACACAGTCTCCGAGGGTATAAAAGTACGGCAGAATTTTCAGCTTACGAGGTCCCAACCGAAAAAGGGTTTTTGTTGTATTGTTCATCCACTAGTTGTGACTGAGCTCCGTGACAACAGGTGGTGGAACGAATCAGAGAGCAATCACCTCGAGCCCTCAGCCAAGTCACATCCAAAAGACAGAGCAGAGGAGACACAGAGATGAGATCCATTACACAGTCTCCGAATACCCCTAGGAATTCTGAGAATACGATCTGCTTACCCCTCCTACACAAAATCTGTGCTATTTTCCAGACCGGCCACTTCTTTTATTTTCATAAATGTAATGCAAGTCCAAATGATTGACAGTCACTTTAGTAGGTCACCCAAAGGCTACTCACATTGTAAGATGATTTTTCTCACTAGGCAAGACTCTAAAATATCAGAGAGAAACACACGAAAAGGACACCAAGATAAGCCTGCATTATAAGTGCACAACTGACAGTACAGTACCAAGCATATTGTCCAGGGCAATGGTCACTCACCATTGCCAACAGATTGTGTGCATGATGGGAATTGTAGTATTAAAAGTGTTCTCTTTTTTTCGCCCTTGGAGAACCACCTTCATGATCATGGTATCTCCCCTGCCAGGTAAGTATAAACGTGTTCTCACTCTCTCCTACCCTCCTTACCTTGTCTTTTACTCTACCTTTCCCCCCTACCTTCACATACCCCCTTCCACTCACCCTGAACCCAACCTGGTGCAAGCCATTGTGGATTTGCCTACGACACCCCCAACACTGCTTCCTTTCCACCCTAATTTCTTATCATACTACCTATGCCTTCATTTACTCTTTTCCCACTGAAACACATCAAGCGATATACTGGAGCAGACAGAATCTGAAGCAGCAATGTATGGCAACCAGTCAGCTTTCATCGTTCATTTTCAAAGCTTAACTGAACAAGCTGAAGGCAGAGATGTGGCTGTGGAAGAGACAATCTATCAGCAGGATATGCAGAGTGTCACATGATACAAATCCACAACTAAACCCAGAATATCAGGGGATCTGCAGACAATAGAGCAACATGGTACAGAGAAGGTGGCTAGATGATTCGTATAGGCAGTAGAGAGAACCTAATGAAGACGCCGCAGTTTTTTTTACCATTTCTGATTTGACTGCTGTTCGCTGACATACTATTATTGTTTCTGTAAGTGCAATTTATTCATTTATTAAGCCAATTTGAATCAACTTACCGCACTATGAGAGAATTTCTCTTTTATATCTCAGAGTAAACCTCAAAATATTAGCCAGATATAACTTAGGACCGACCATTCCCTGAGCTTGGTGAGACTGTCTCGGCAGTCACGGCCTTCTGGCCAGCAGACTACCTCACTTTTGGGTGTCGAACTGATCACACTTTAGTTTGTGTGAAGATTTATATCACGTTTTTCTTCCTGCAACTTAACTTTACCTACCTAGATTTGGAGCACCGCATAGACCCATATGGACTTCAATGTGATTGGGACTCTGTTTTAGTTTTTCTCCTTTTACACTTTTTTCACTTGTTTACCTGTAGTAATGTATTTACTATACACTTGTTTATTATTACCAGCAATGAACTTCTTTTATATATTTTTACCTTGTTTGCAGTTTTTTGTACTGAACTCATAGGTGCTGGCAGCTTCAATTTGTTCCACACAAATTTATTATAACCTATTCACTTTAGCGCAGCCTTATTTTCTTTTTTTCTTTTACTATTCATAGCTTCTCCGGATTCTGGCTGCTCCAGTTATAATAAATACCTCCATATTCTCTAAAGGACTACTCCATTAGGACTTAAAATGCTTACCCATGCTTACTCAGCCTTGCCAGACTTTCCACAATGCCCTTCTGGTGGTTTCTCCTCACCCAGGCTTGGAACCTCTGGCTCCCAATGCAGATGAGGCTTGATATTCCCTTCCAATATTCACTCACCATCCCTCCACGTCTTTTTTTGCTTGTCATCGTTTCTAATTTTATGTATTTTGTATAAGATTTGTACCCCCTTGTTTGATGTGCCATGTAAAAGTGTTATGACGGGTAAAAAAAAAAAAATTAAAGTATTAAATCCATAGTGCAGTTCTTTGAAGTACATGCCATTTATGTACTGGAAAAAAAGTAAAAAGAATATTAAAATATTTTTAGATCTAAGCGTATATAAAGTCGCTGGCCATTAGAGGTTGCACATATATGTATTTTCCCTAAATTTCTAAAACACAGAGTTCTGCTTTTACTGAGCTAGCCACAAGTTCAATGTTTGGTGCACTCTATAGTTAAACCAGTGTGCTTTATAAAACAGAAAATGCCCCTGCTTGTTGTTTGCAACCAAATGTACAAATAGGAGTTTTATCATAATAAGTAATAGCTATTATAGTGTGGTTTACCAATCCTTAGATTTGGTGGCTATATTTTTTTTCTTTCTTTCTTTTTTTTTGTTCTTACCTGTAGTGATGACGCTCACTCACTGCACTGTATTGATAGAGGTGCAGCAATGTCACCCTTTGACAGAAATAAAGAACACCTTCCATAGTCTTGTTCTACATAACATGATGAAGAAATATTTGAGAGACAGGGAGAATTGGAAAAAATGCTATCTGGTCACAGTGGAGCACAGGCAGAGAGCACAGGAAATTAATTCACTAGATTTCTGCCAAAATAAACCAGTAATTTTTCTTTAACAGATATAACAAAACACTTTTTAATGGTATATTTTACAGACCAAAAGGATTAAGTATAATAAGTACAGTGTTAGGGTTTGCATACATTTTAAAGGGTCATTCCTGTAGAGAATGTTTAATTTACTGCCTTATAAATGGGGGATAAAAATTATTGATATATATATACTATTCTTTGTGCCCATAGTTAGTGGTGTATTTAAAAAAAAAAAATAGCTGGAATAAGGAACCACAATATGACTTGAAAATGGCTACCTTTTTAACACAACTGTCTTTCAGCAAAGAGATTTAGCATTTGGGCTCTCTTAATTCCACTACTTCCTCAGGAACAGCTCTGTGTAGATAGATATGACCGAGGGAGACAAAGTGGGTAAGTGATCTATCTTAATTGTCAGGTACAGACTGTGAGCACAGTAAAGCTTCATATAATCTATTGAATTGACAGTAGCCAGTGAGTGTTAGATATTATATTTTACTATTAAAAAATCAGTTGTGATTCATTAAGAGCTACAATTTTAATACATTTTGCTTCCAAAGAAAACAAACTTTTGTTGCTTGTAGCAACCTTTTCTTCCAGCTTAGTACAGTATAGGGTATTATCCAAACATACATGATAACATTTTAAGGAATCAAAATACTCACCTGTTGTGACATCATTGGTGGATATTACAGGTCGACTCATGCCATATAGATAACTTGATTTGCTTAATGGATTAATCAACTATCGGAGCTGAATGAATATATATATATATATATATATATATATATATATATATATATATATATATTGTAATGGTTTGACTCTGTCCTTCCTGAAAGATGGCTGGTTTTCACCATATTTTGGATGGACAGACACATTAATGACACAGCTGTGTGTTCAGCTCTTTAGTGCTGGCCTGGCTGTGGCTCAGGGCCCCACCCACAGACAGGAAGTCTGGTCCTGGGAGCCAGGTGTGAGCTCCCAAAACCCTCTGAGAGGAGTCAGAGGCGCTGCATAGGTGCAGCTACTGCATGAGGCAGGCTTGTGCGATTGAGCAGCAAGACGCTGGTCAGGAGTAAGTTGGCTGTATGCTTACCGTTAGGAAACGGGTAGTTCTGAGGAGCAGAACGTGGGCCTGAGTTGGAGGTCTGAAACAGCCGGAGGACAATATACAGGAATGGTGGAACCCCCTGCGAGGGCTGCTGTTTGTATTTTTGAATTTGTAAATAAAATTGGGCTACCAGGCCCTTAAAAATCGAAGTCTGGCTTGGTGTACTCACGAGAAACTGCATCTACCACGAGAGCTAACAACCCCCAAGATCACAAGTGGTGGATTGCTGCGGGCAATTTGGAAGAGTTCCAGGTCCTTGCATACCAACAAAACAGTGAGTAGAAAGCAACTGTGCGTTTTTGCAGCAATGCTATGATGAACAGCCAAGATGAACTGAAAGTTAAAGTTTTCTGCTGTTAGCTGTGTGTGGCAGTCAGGAGAACTGCATTGCACAGGAGTTCAATTAATGGACTGTGTTGCATACAGGTGGCATACCTGTGGAAGTAAGCTCAGCGTGGCCTGAGAAGTCCTATTCATTTGGGAAGGCCCAGTGAATGGATAATTCAAGTGGAATCGCAGAGAGTGAAGTCTGCGTGTGAAAGTGTGCTGTCTTGTGGAACGCTCACCAACATTTTTTTTTTCCAGTGTTTAAAAAGGAACTGTGTTATAAATCATTGCCCTGTTTGCAGCGATGGGAAGGTCAAATCGCAAACAGAAAGCAAGGTTTGCTGAAATGAGAGACAGGACTTTGTGGCTGGAGGGTTTGTTGCCAACAGAACAAGCCCCAGAATCGTGCAAGCGACACCTGGCCGCACTGAACCAAACTAAAGAGTCGGATGCGATTCAAAGGGCTGAGATAGTGGCATTAGATTACATGCAACCCATGCTACCTACAGAGGAGGTTGGGGACTTCCTAGAGAAATTTGAAGAAGTCGCTGTAGGGAGGAGGTGGCCTAGAGACTGGTGGCCAAAATTGCTGCAAACCTTAATATTGGTAGAGTACCGGTCTGTTTACCATTTGATGGACGGTGACCATGACGATTACTGCCAGTTTAAAAAGGAAATCCTTCTTAGAGGAGAGTTCAGTCGCATCATGAATAGCAAGACAAAGATATTGCCCACAGAGAGTTGTGGCAAGTTTAAAGCAACGTCGCTTCAGGGAGAGAGACGTCTACATGTGTTGGAGAGCCAGCAACGTGCAGCTAGGAGAGCACCGTTTCCATTAGCAACCGGAGAAAATGTGTCAATGGGAAGGAGGAGCTACAGGGAAGAGGTGTATCGCCATCCCCATAGAGATGCAAGTGGAGTTCTGCGTGTTGGGAGAGTGTCATCTTCCTTAGCAACAGGAGAAAGTCGCCAAACACCAGGCCTGGAATGTGGTTACCTGGGGCACGGCATATTTTCTTGCCCTAGATTTTGGGGTGCAGCTGGTAAACAGTGGGAGTTGCCTACTGTGATTTCATCATGTGGCCACCAGGGGGAGTTGGCCAGTAAAAATGCAGCTGAAAGACAGCGCCCTCAAATGAAGACAGAGTTACCTGCTTCAAGATATGGTAAGACTGTTGCAATTTGTGATTCAAGTGAAGTAGCAATGTATCCGGTGAGGAGATCTGCAGAAAGTGTAAAGATGGACTTGCTGCAGTGTGGAGATCAAAGATCAAAGACTGAAAGTGATATGTGGACTTTGTGTGCACCTAAGGTAGTTCAGCAGAGTGCTGAGAGAGATGTATTAGGGGTGACCAAAACAGTTGGTGTGTCATGTTCCCTAGCGATAGAGACAAGTGCTGCAGAGTTGCAAAGGGAAACCGCTAAGGAGCCTGTAATGGTAAGGCAAATGGTTTCCCCGGACAACTGTGAAGCCGCCCTAGTGGGCAAAATAATTCCTTTAGAGAGGAAGGTTAATGTGCTGAGTCGCATGCAGGGTGCCATGCGTTCTGATAAAATTCAATCTGATAAAGGTTGTAGAACCGCTATGAATGATGATGTTGTTGATGATACATGTACTTATGGTGATGTGTTCACTAATATTGAGGTAGGGGTGGTCGCTAAGCAGGATATGCGATTTCCCTTAGCAACAGTAGGTAAGGTTGCAGAGGTGTCCTTTGAAACCTCCAGGGAGCTCTGTGTGCTGGAGCCAGAGGTTGCCAGGGACAACTGTGGTGCCGCTCTGAGGGATAAGAGGGTACTTCACCTTTGTGATGAGAAAATGGTAAAACTGAAATGTCTGAATCTGCTTGTAGTGATAACGTGTTACTACAGTCTGTCACTGCTGACAGAAAAAGTCCTAATGAGTTTAATGAAGCGCCACACAGTGGTCAAGTTACGTTATTGCAGCCTGCTGTGTTTAACAATGTGTTTGCGGTGGACACAAATTCTGCTATGCAAAATGGAGAGACTGCAGAGTCGGTAGACATGGGTGCGTTGGCTTTTGCAGAAGTTAACCCTCTCCAGTTGGAAGGATCTGAAAAGGGCGCATACATGGCAGAAGTTTTGTCCTCAACAAAAGAGATGAGAAATGTTGAGCTTCAGAATGTTATGGTAATGGATAGCGATTTGGAATCGCTCGGTGTTGCTGAAAGTGAGAGGATGAGTGTCGCACATGCGATTTGCAGTGCTCAAGGGGAGCCGCAGGGTTTGTCAGTTACCTCTGAGGTAGAGGTCTCTTTAAGTGACTCAGCCTCTCACGCCTTAGCAAATGAGCCCCTCCACATCGTTGGTAAAGGAAAAGTTCCTAAAGTTCTGTGTTTAGATGTGGCGTGTCTAGAAATAACTGAGATGTTCTTGGAATTGGTGAAAATATTTCCAATGTACACCTGTGTGTATCCACTGCAGAGGGGCGACATGGTACTGCGTAGTACCAATCTGTGGGCACAGGTGGTACCGGCGTTAAGCAATGTTGATGAAAATTGGTTGCTCTACTGTTGGTTTATTTTGTGGAAAGTTGTCTCACAGTTCTCTTTGAGAGTGCTTCCAGCGGCGGTTGTGTGCAGAAGGCGCTCGGGAGAATTGTTGGAGAAATCAGAAGTAATAGACAAAGTGGTAGTCTCTCCGTCTGCTGATGTGATGGAGTGCATTCATACTGGTTCGGTCCGAGGTACGGCTGAGCAGTGGTTGGTACATGGGGCGCGCACTGTTTCACCCTCTAGACCTCATGAAAAGGAAGGGCTCGGAAGGGACGTGACAATAGTGGGAATTCAGTCCATCACTCGCAGAGAGGTGCAGTTTGAGGTACCCGGAGACACTTTGATAGGAAATAACGGTAATGATAACTGTAACGAAAACGTGTGTGAGAAGCACTGTAGAGCACTGTCAGACAGCTCAGAGATCCTGGTTGAGGTACCAATGGTCTCAAAAATGGTTAAAGAGATTGGAATGGAAAAATGTACGTTGGTAGGACAATTGCTATTGGAGTGTTGGACAACAGGGGGCGATGTGAAACTGTGGGACTGTCCCATAGGGAGTAGCTGCTTGCCTGTAGGTGGTCCCTCCATAGACACTGTTCTAACAAACAAGGGGACAAGAGGTCCCAATGACAATGCTGAGTTGAATAACCCTTTGTGGAACATTGCTGGTGAGGGTAAACAGAAGGATATGGTGTTGACCTCAGATGGTTTGGTTGCCACGGGTAACCATATAGGCGATAGTGAACCTGAGAAACAAATGTCGGTTGGTGTTGCGTCAGGTAGTGAGAGTGGTCAGCCCCTGACAGATCCCTTGGAAGTAGGTCCACAACAGTCCCAGGAGAGTAGGTCTGTGGGAGGAAAAAGAAGGATCCTAAGGCCAGAAGGTAGAAGGGATAGAGAGATTAGTGGGAGCCCACGGTTCAGGAAGAAGTGCTGGTGGAAGCACACCCGGAAGAATAGGTGGGTAGAGTTCCCCTTTAGAGAAAAGGTTGGGCAGATTAGGACTCCTACTGCTGATCATTGGCACAAAGGCGCCACGGTGAAGTGTTGGTGGAAACATACCCGTAAAAAATGGGCCTATGCAGCAAATGGCTTGTACATAGGTGTCCCATTTATAATGACGGGTCTATGTGTTCCTCCCTCCGGTTCGAAACAAGGGGGGGAGGTATGTAATGGTTTGACTCTGTCCTTCCTGAAAGATGGCTGGTTTTCACCATATTTTGGATGGACAGACACATTAATGACACAGCTGTGTGTTCAGCTCTTTAGTGCTGGCCTGGCTGTGGCTCAGGGCCCCACCCACAGACAGGAAGTCTGGTCCTGGGAGCCAGGTGTGAGCTCCCAAAACCCTCTGAGAGGAGTCAGAGGCGCTGCATAGGTGCAGCTACTGCATGAGGCAGGCTTGTGCGATTGAGCAGCAAGACGCTGGTCAGGAGTAAGTTGGCTGTATGCTTACCGTTAGGAAACGGGTAGTTCTGAGGAGCAGAACGTGGGCCTGAGTTGGAGGTCTGAAACAGCCGGAGGACAATATACAGGAATGGTGGAACCCCCTGCGAGGGCTGCTGTTTGTATTTTTGAATTTGTAAATAAAATTGGGCTACCAGGCCCTTAAAAATCGAAGTCTGGCTTGGTGTACTCACGAGAAACTGCATCTACCACGAGAGCTAACAACCCCCAAGATTACAATATATATATATATACACAGTACAGACCAAAAGTTTGGACACACCTTCTCATTCCATGAGTTTTCTTTATTTTCATGACTATGAAAATTGTAGAGTCACACAGAAGGCATCAAAACTATGAATTAACACATGTGGAATTATATCCATAACAAAAAAGTGTGAAACAACTGAAAATATATGTCATATTCTAGGTTACTCAAAGTAGCCACCTTTTGCAGCAGACACATCTCTAGAAACAACTGTTAAGAGGAGACTGTGTGAATCAGGCCTTCATGGTAGAATATCTGCTAGGAAACCACTGCTAAAGAAAGGCAACAGGCAGAAGAGACTTGTTTGGGCTAAAGAACACAATGGACATTAGACCAGTGGAAATCTGTGCTTTGGTCTGATGAGTCCAAATTTGAGATCTTTGGTTCCAACCACCTGTCTTTGTGCGACGCAGAAAAGGTGAACGGATGGACTCTACATGCCTGGTTCCCACCGTGAAGCATGGAGGAGGAGGTGTGATGGTGTGGGGGGTGCTTTGCTGGTGACACTGTTGGGTATTTATTCAAAATTAAAGGCATACTGAAGCAGCATGGCTGCCACAGCATCTTGCAGCGGCATGCTATTCCATCCGGTTTGCGTTTAGTTGGACCATTGTTTATTTTTTAACAGGACAATGACCCCAAACACACCTCCAAGCTGTGTAAGGGCTATTTGACCAAAAAGGAGAGTGATGGGGGGGCTGCGCCAGATGCCCTTGTCTCCACAGTCACCGGAACTGAACCCAATCGAGATGGTTTGGGGTGAGCTGGACCGCAGAGTGAAGGCAAAAGGGCCAACAAGTGCTAAGCATCTCTGGGAACTTCTTCAAGACTGTTGGAAGACCATTTCAGGTGACTACCTCTTGAAGCTCATCAAGAAAATGCCAAGAGTGTGCAAAGCAGTAATCAAAGCAAAAGGTGGCTACTTTGAAGAACCTAGAATATGACATATTTTCAGTTGTTTTCCACTTTTTTGTTATGTATATAATGCCACATGTGTTAATTCATAGTTTTGATGCCTTCAGTGTGAATCTACAATTTTCATGAAAATAAAGAAAACTCTTGGAATATATATATATATGATGTGTGTATATATATATATATACAGTACAGACCAAAAGTTTGGACACACCTTCTCATTCCAAGAGTTTTCTTTATTTTCATGACTATGAAAATTGTAGAGTCACACTGAAGTATATATATATATAGTTAAATTCAATTTTTTATTTTGTTAAGTTTCATTTAGATTTCAGAAAGGTAAGGCTGGTCATGCACTTTTAAAATTTCAACTGGTTCCTGATAAACCAAACAAAATATGCTTAGTGGATGGCCCCTAGCTCAACATTCTTCAATTAAAAATTGGCTTTTATCATATTTGTCCATCTGAGCTGTATAGCATGATTGAAGGAATTGGTTGGATTCTATAAGCTTATGAACTATGAGGTTGATTTTATTAAAAGAAAATAGACTGTTCACTTTGCAAAGTGCAGTCGTACACGGCAAGTACAGTTGCTCCAGTAAATGAGGTCAGTGGCAAAACTATACATTCATTTACCCGGGACAAAGACCCAGGTCGGCGTCCCCCACCTCCACATCCCTACCATACTGGAACAAGGTCATTCACTGCTTAGAGTGAAAGATGCCAAACTGTGTCCCCTTCTGATACCAACAGGGGGTTGGTTGGAAGAGTAGGGTATGGGATTCCACGGACTGCACTAAAACATGTAGCATTCTATCCTGCAGTAAAATATGGGATATCAGTGATGTAGAAAGTAACGAGGCCTATGTGCAGGATCATAAATTGGGCCCTACTAAACAAGACAAAGCGAATATGGCACGTACAACATGCCGCGGTAATAACTGGGTGTGGTTTTCATTATGCTGAATATTGTCTGTGGTTAAAATAGAAGCAAAGTACAGGGTTCAATAGTTCACAGGTCAGTAGTCAGTTATTCAGAGTTCACAGTAGTAGGTGGATGAAAGACCTGTAGTAGGTGAGGTAGAAACTCCTGGTAAAGGCTACTATGTAATCTAACTCCAAAAAGTCTCTCTCCCCTCAGAGTCAAAAGAATGATCCTGCTGTGACCTTTGAAATATAGCATATACAATATAATACTATTTTTGAAGTGTATATACAATATTTTCCGAGGTCACACTAGGCTCGCTCTTTTTATATTCCATGTATTATGAATACAATATTTGGGTTTTTGTGGATCTCCAATTAATTTTTATTTTTTTTTGTAGTTGGGTTACATCACAGTTCACTCACACCTGTCAGCAGTAGGCATGTGCAAAAGTGAAAAATTCGTTTCGTTTCGTTTCGTTTCAATTCGTCATTTAATAAATTTCGTTATGTTAGGTTCGTTACATGTGTTGAATTCGTTTTCGGAATTCGTTCGTTTTCGACCGAATTTCGAAAAATCCGGTCGAAATCGAAAATATTTCGACCGTTTTTCGAATTCGTTCGTTTTCGACCGAATTTCGAAAAAAAAAACTGTCGAAATCGAAAATATTTCAACCAGATTAGAAAACAAATAGTCTCTTTTCGAATAGAATTTTTTTCGAATTAAATCCGAAAATATTTTTTTTTTTTTTCGAATTCCGATCGAATTTAGTCCGTGGGTATTCGATTCGGAATTCGAAAAAATTTTTTTTTGATTTCGACCAAATTTTTTTTTCGAAATTCGGTCGAAAACAAACGAATTCCGAAAACGGTCGAAATTTTTCGCTATTATAGCAATTCGGGAATTCGTATGCATCCGAATGTCCGAATAATGGAAAATTCGTCCGAATTTCGATTCGGAACGAAACGAAATGCACATGCCTAGTCAGCAGAGCAGTGGTTGGTGTCAGCCGGTCAGTGGACCTTGTAAGAAAGTGTCATGTCCCGGGGTGTATTCGAACCTGGGTCTTCCTGGTCTTAAACCATAGCCTTACCTGATGTGCCACAGAAGAGATCTAGGCCTTGGGAATATCCTTATTGTGTTCAACACACACCTCGGACTCACTAGCTCCACCTGCTGCCAGCTGTGGACAATTCTCATTCCTTTAAATAGGAAGTGAGGTCATCACTCAGCGCCCGTTTATTTGGATTACTTCCTGGGTGTTTTGTCTTCAGTGATCTGCATTGTATTGAACTCCTGCCTGATATCCCGACTATTCTACAGCCTGCTGATTTTGTACTTTACCGCCAGATCGTGTATGACCTTTGCCTGCCTGACCCTTCTCCGGAATCCGATTGTGAACTATTTTGCCTGATCCGTTGCCAACCGTATCTGCCTGACGACGCTTTGCCTGGATCTCCAGCATACCTGTTCCACTTCGGACACTACCTTTTACAGGTACCTTACATAATAAACGGGCCACAATGGCAGTGGACCCTGCTGAGATTGTTAAGGCGATTACACGTCAGGGACAACTGATCGGAGCGCATGAACAGCATCTTTCTTCCCTGGACGCCAAGTTAGATGAACTTTGCACTATGCTTAAATCTTGTTTGCCTGGTTCCTCTGCAACGGTCCAGATGCCGGATCCTACTTCTGCTACGGTCCAACCCGCCTCTTCTGTACCACCAAAACTTCCCTTGCCTGACAAGTTTGGTGGTGATACTGAGGACTGCAGAGGCTTTTTAAATGTTTGCCGTTTGCATTTCCGTAACAACCCTGTGACTTTTAGCACTTCATCTGCCAAAGTGACTTTTGTAATTTCCTTGTTAAAGGGGAAGGCCCTGGCCTGGGTCTCTCCTTATTTGGAACGAAACGATCCTATACTTCAAGATGCTGAGAAATTTCTGGCTTCTCTCCAGACTGTATTTGACAAGCCAGATAGAGCATCTGCAGCTGAGTACTCCCTCTTGGACATACAACAAGGCACCAGATCTGTGGCACAGTATGCTATTGAGTTCCGTACCCTTGCTGCTGAGACTAATTGGGACTCAAGGGCATTACGTGCAGCCTTCCGAAAAGGTCTCACAGATCGCATCAAGGATGAATTAGTCTATAAGGATCTCCCAGAAGACCTTGAGAAATTCATAGAGCTGTGTGTTCGTCTGGATGTTCGGTACCATGAAAGGTGCCAAGAGAGACTTAGAACCCGCAAGTTTCCTAAGCCAGTTTACCGTTTGGCCCCTAACTTCCAAGCACCACCTCAGCCAGAACCTGAAACCTCTGTTGAACCCCAGGCACCTGTGGAACCCATGGATGTGAGCCGTCTCCACCTAACTGAGTCAGAGAAACAAAGGAGGCGTTCATTGGGCCTATGCCTGTACTGTGGACTTAAAGGACATTTAGTATCTGTCTGCCCTTCCCGTCCAGTAAAAGGCAGGGTCTAACCAGTGTTGGAGGAGCTGGCTTAGACCTTACAGGTAGATCCTCCAAGACCAAGATTACTGTTCCGGCTACTATCCATTTACCTTCTAAGCTTGTTTTCTGCGAGGCTTTTGTGGATTCTGGAGCTGCTGGCATATTCTTGGACTACAATTTTGCAAGAAAGAACAACATCCCGTTTGTTCCAAAGTCTAGACCCCTGAATATTACCACCCTGAATGGACAGCCCTTGGGAGATGGCATTGTGAAATTCGAGACTACGACAATCACCCTTCAGGTAGGCCTCCTCCACAAAGAAGAAGTTGTCTTGTCTCTCATTGATTCTCCGCTTCTGCCTATCATCCTTGGTTACCCATGGTTGCAACTTCACAACCCTTCTTTTGATTGGGAAAAGGGAGAACTAACCTCCTGGGGATCGTGCTGTCGCCCTAATTGTTTGTCTCAACCCAAAAGACTTTCTGCTTGCATGTTGGCTCCTGTGACTATTCCACCTACCTTGCCTCGTGAATACCATGACTTTGCAGATGTATTTTGCAAGCAAAAGGCAGAGGTGTTACCTCCACATCGTCCTTTTGACTGTACAATTAAATTGATTCCCGGAGCACCTCTTCCCAAAGGAAAGACCTACCCCTTGTCTCTGCCTGAACAAAAGTCTATGGAGGAATACGTAAGAGACAACTTGGAAAGAGGTTTTTATGCGACCCTCTTCTTCTCCAGTAGGAGCAGGTTTTTTCTTCGTTGAAAAGAAAGATGGGGGCCTTCGACCATGCATAGACTATCGGGGGTTAAATCAAATCACCGTAAAGGACTCCTACCCTTTGCCTCTCATTCTTGAACTGTTTGATGTACTTAAGGGGGCTGTCATCTTCTCCAAGCTAGACCTACGAGGGGCATATAACCTGATTCGAATTAAAGAGGGGGACGAGTGGAAGACAGCATTCAACACTCGTAATGGACACTTTGAATATTTGGTCATGCCATTTGGGTTGTGTAACGCACCTGCTGTCTTTCAACGTTTCATGAATGAAATTTTCCATGATTTCAGCAACCGCTTTGTGATCATCTACTTGGACGACATTTTAATCTTTTCCAAGACTCATCTAGAGCACATCTCGCATGTGAAACAGGTATTACAACGACTTAGAGAAAACCATCTTTATGCAAAAATCGAAAAATGCAGTTTTCATCAAAGCTGTATTCCTTTCCTTGGGTACATCATAAGTGCTGACGGTTTCCAAATGGACCCTCAAAAACTTTCCGCTGTCTTGCAATGGCCCCAACCGACCACTTTAAGAGGACTCCAAAGCTTTTTAGGGTTTGCAAATTACTACAGACGCTTCATTAAAAGTTTTGCCTCCATTGCGGCACCCCTTACTGCCATGACTAAGAAGGGTACAAATTGTAAGGTGTGGTCTTCAGAAGCAAGATCGGCTTTCCAGCGATTAAAGGACACGTTCAGTAAAGCTCCAATTCTTCAGCATCCAAATCCTGATCTCCAGTACATTGTTGAGGTTGATGCCTCTGAGGTTGGAGCAGGTGCCGTACTCTCCCAGAGACAGCCAAAGTCTGGTAGAATCCATCCAGTAGCTTTTTTCTCTAGAAAGTTTTCTCCTGCAGAGATGAATTATGATGTTGGGAATCGAGAACTACTGGCCATCAAATTGGCATTGTCTGAATGGCGACACCTTCTGGAAGGGGCTCCCAAGCCTTTTACTATCCTCACTGACCATAAAAACCTACTGTATCTTCAGACTGCTAGACGTCTGAACTCACGTCAGGCTCGATGGGCTCTGTTTTTCTCCCGTTTTAATTTTGTCCTTTCTTATGTTCCAGGGCATAGAAACAAAAAAGCAGATGCTCTTTCCAGACAGTTCGCTACCTCTGAAGAAGATCAACCAGGCGAGCAGTATATAATCCCACCTCACAAAATTGTTGCGCAGATCTCCACGGCTCTTTCCCAACAGCTACAAGAATCCCAGAATCGTGTTCCCCAGGGCTTGAAGATACCACCAGGTCGCCTGTACGTAGCCCCTAGTTTCAGAAAACCTGTACTCCTCTGGGCACATAATGGCGTGTTATCCGGTCACCCTGGTGTCACCATCACTCTTAAGACCTTGCAACGTCATGTATGGTGGCCTCATATGAAAAAGGATGTTACTGACTATGTGGCTGCCTGCCCAACTTGTGCTGCTAATAAAGTACCCCGCACATTGCCTGCTGGACTGTTACATCCACTTCCGGCACCTCGCCAGCCTTGGACCCATTTGACCATGGACTTCATTGTAGACTTACCCAAGTCCGAGGGCATGACTGCTATATGGGTCACAGTGGATCGCTTTTCCAAAATGTCTCATTTTGTGCCGCTCCCGGGATTACCTACAGCGAAAGCACTGTCCACTCTTTTCCTTTCCCATATTGTAAAACATCATGGCATACCTACCAATGTCGTCTCAGACCGCGGATCCCAGTTCGTTTCCCGATTCTGGAGAGCGTTCTGCAAGAAACTGGGAGTAACGCTCTCGCTCTCTACTTCACATCACCCGCAAACTGATGGTCAAACCGAACGCATGAACCAGACCCTAGAAACCTATCTTCGACATTATGTCAATGCCTTACACTCCAACTGGTCTGAGTACTTGCCTTTAGCTGAGTTCGCCCTAAATTCCCGTTGGCACAGTGCTCTTCATACCACACCATTCTACGCAGCCCTAGGCTATCACCCTCAGACTTTTCCTCTACTTCAGCCTTCTTCTGGTGTACCAGCAGCAGATCAGCGGGTAAAGAATATTCTACTACATTGGAAGAAGATTCGTTCATTACTACAAAAGTCAGCAGGCAAGTACAGACTTTTTTCCAACAGACGAAGACGCCATATACCTCCATATGTGGTGGGGGACAGAGTTTGGCTATCAACCAAGTATGTGAGACTGAAACAACCTTCTACCAAATTGGGCCCTCGATTCATTGGTCCTTACAGGATCATTGCTCGAGTTGGGCCAGTTTCCTATCGCTTAAAATTACCTTCCTCTCTCCGGATACATCCTGTGTTTCACGTTTCCCTCCTCAAAAAAGCTATTTTCAACCGCTACTCCAGATCACAACAGCTACCTCCTCCTGTTCTTGTTGATGGACAAAGTGAGTTTGAAGTCTCCAAGATTCTTGATTCCAGAAGACATGGCCGTGGCCTTCGGTATCTGGTTCATTGGAAGGGATATCCTGTCACAGACCGCTCCTGGGTTCCAGCCAAAGATCTGCATGCCCCTTCTCTTATACGAGACTTCCATGCCTCGTTCCCCACTAAACCCCGCTAGGCCCCCGGAGGGGTCCATTGGGGAGGGGGCCCTGTCATGTCCCGGGGTGTATTCGAACCTGGGTCTTCCTGGTCTTAAACCATAGCCTTACCTGATGTGCCACAGAAGAGATCTAGGCCTTGGGAATATCCTTATTGTGTTCAACACACACCTCGGACTCACTAGCTCCACCTGCTGCCAGCTGTGGACAATTCTCATTCCTTTAAATAGGAAGTGAGGTCATCACTCAGCGCCCGTTTATTTGGATTACTTCCTGGGTGTTTTGTCTTCAGTGATCTGCATTGTATTGAACTCCTGCCTGATATCCCGACTATTCTACAGCCTGCTGATTTTGTACTTTACCGCCAGATCGTGTATGACCTTTGCCTGCCTGACCCTTCTCCGGAATCCGATTGTGAACTATTTTGCCTGATCCGTTGCCAACCGTATCTGCCTGACGACGCTTTGCCTGGATCTCCAGCATACCTGTTCCACTTCGGACACTACCTTTTACAGGTACCTTACAGAAAGGTAGTGGATGGTGTCATCATGTGATGATCAGCGATGTGCACAGCAGGGGGTTTTGGTGTTCTCTCACCTGGTTCCCTTTGTATCTCAGTCCCCAGCTCCCCACAGAATATACTCTTCTCCAGTTCCTGCACCCTCTCTGTCTCCACCCAGCATTTCCTCAGTAGGTGTTTCCAACAGTAGAACCTAGGGTGGAGCTGGCCTATGCTAATCACGATCAGTCACGGGTAATACTGGGTGCATATTTCCCAGGACAGAAGCACCTAGTGCGGAGCCAGCCTTACTCCTCATTCCAGGACCAGTCAAACAGGGGCATGTCTCCCTATATTTGCTATCGCCGGGTTTTAGTGCCATCGGGCACCCCATAAAAGTCCAGAGGCACAGCAGGGATCATATGACTCACTACCGACTCAACACAATCACATCAGATGTTAGTATTGCTGATAACGAAGGTGCAGTTGACTCCCTCCCCATCCTGATGCCCCTCTCAATACAGCGCCAGGAGCAAATGTCTACCCTGGCACCCCCCCCCCTTAGTTTTGGCCCTGAATGAGGTAAAGCTTCACTTTGCAAAGAATACCCAATCACATGTAAGGAAAATAAAAAGAAAAACAGCATTTTTGCAACTGCACTTTACAATGTTCACAGTCTATTTGCATTTAATAAAACAGCACCTATGTCCTTTTTTTTGCTGACTATGTCATTGGCCACTTCTGTCGTTTTAAGGGGTCATGGGACAATAAGGGGAAGAAAATCCCCTGGACGAAGACAGGAAAAACTTCTCTCTGGGTAATTGATGACAGAGAGAACGCTATGTGACGGGAAATCTTGCGAAAGGGAAGTTAAACTTTTAAGTGCTGGTGAACCAAAGTTTTAAAAAAAAAGAGTTTATTGTCAATGTCAACCCTCTGTGAATAAATCCTGTGAATTGGTAACATCCCAAACTCTGATATTGAAGAGGTGAAAATGGTTTCTGAGGACTAAATGGCCAGGAAGAGCTTGTGGAACAGATTGTACAGTGTCTCCCTGAAAGAGCTCAGTACAAGAACAACAAACATATCACTCATTCCCAGGGATCTTCATTAAAGGGTTTCAACAACAGCAGGACGTGTGAACAGTACAATGGGGTCTGTCATGAATCCGAAAAGAATGGTGTCACATTCCTTCTGGAAGAAGCACCGATCTTTCTTACTCTATATAGAAATTGTATGTGTGCTCATTATGGAGGCTGTACCAACAGCTGTTACAATCATGTGAGTCTCTGGCCACAGAAATGGATTGAGCAAAGTTAAGACCTAAATACAACATTCAGTGGGCAGAAAAAAAGTAATGGAACTGCAGACTAAATCAGCAAAAACTATAGTACCAAGACATTCAGAAAGTGCAGCGTGCTTTGCGCATTAACAGTAGAGAACCGGCTGTGAAGCTGCAAGGCTTCACTGCCTAGTTCCCTTACCACAAATGATGGCGGCAGCACCCGAGAGCCAATGGAAACATTGGCTGGGATGTCGAACCTTGCTGGATTACAGGACAGGTAAGTGTGCTTATATTAAAAGTCAGCAGCTACAGTATGTGAGGACCTCCTCTTCAAGGCAGGCCAAGCTTTGAAGTGCACTGTTAACTCCTTGTGCTCTTTAGCTGACTCCATTACACTGATGACACTTTAACACTCTTATGCATAGAGGACACCACTCCCAGGTGGGCAGTATTTTGAGGTTGGTACCACTGAGCCTGTACTGGTCTTCACTAGTCCAGCAATTCATGTCATCTATCTCCCAGTAACCATCCCACTGTTGATATGGGATACAGGAAATGCTTTCTCCCCACTCTCTGCATTTGGTCTCCTCTCTGAGGTACTTCATACATCTCTCTTTTCTGCATGACTTCAGGCTTGGTCACTAGGCACTCTGTGCTGCGGGTCCAGGCCTAAAGAGTTGGGAACCGACGGCAAGTGGAAGTGCCAAGTGCTTTACCCCCTCCACTGCCAGAGTAACTGTCACCTTTGCCAGTCACCTGTATCCTGGATGATTGGCTGCCTTGCATGTTACACAAATACCATAGTCCTTAGCAACAAAACATTAATTAACTCTGGACAGTACTCTGTGTTCTAGACCCATGTATTTCATTATCCTCTAGCATGGTGCCCCTTGTTGTGTTGCAAGCCCTGTTCTTTTGAGACGCTGTGCGTCCACCCCTTTAGGAGACTTCAGACCATGCAAAACAAGTAAACAAACAAAAAACCTTTACTGAGGTAGTTGCTATTACAGTGCAGTTCTCAATAAACTACTTCAACTCCGTTCTTGTACAAAGTTCTTCTTACATCCTAAAGACTGTGCATACCTTATACAGAAGGCTAGTCCATAAAGCAATCCCTTTAAATGCAAAAGTTCATTAAGGCAATAATCCACACGAGGTAGTGAAAGTCCCTTAGAGCCAATGATTGCCAGTAATCTATAGAAGCAGTGGGGTAGATTCATGTAAAATGGCGCATCGTTGCTCCGGCGTGGCGCATTTTTTTTCCGCTACGCCGTACCCGCGCGGAGAGGCATTTACTGTATTCATCATTTTTTCACTCACCTGCGTAGCGGTTTTTCGACGGCGTAAGGCGTCACCACATGCAAATGATGGTCTGACAGTGGCGCAGAGAGATCCGTACGGTGTATCTTAAACGGCGCATGCGCACTGATGGCACCTGGCTGTCGGGCTCCTGTGCACATGCGCAGTACGGCGCGACGTCACCCCCAAGATCCGCCGCACCACTTCCTACTAGTGCATAAATACGCACACAGAAGCGCCACCTTGCAAAACGTGACCAGCATTTTTTATGAATTGCCAGGGCTTTTGTATTTAGGATGGCTGCACCAGACACTTCCGGTGACCGCAGAATGTTCAACTTCAGCCATCAGGAGAAGGCTGTGATAACGGATGCGCTCTCCCAACATGGGTCCCGTCTCTATGGGCCACAGAGTGCCCACACTGGCAAAGCGGAGAAGACACGCATTTATGCGGAAATCACCAGGCAGGTGAATGTTGTTGGTGTTGCGGAGAGGGAGCCCAAGCATATCCGCAAAAAAATAAATGATATGCGGAGACTGGTCAAAGACAAGCTTGTGGCCATGAGAAAGCATGCCAGTGCCACAGGTGGAGGACCAGCCACAAGAATTACCCTGACTGCAGAGGACATGGTGGTGGCCAGGTTGCTGGATAGGGAGCTGATGGAGGGTCTTCCTGGCTTTGAATCAGGGGATCAGCCTTTGAGGTCAGGTAAGTCTGTTTTATCTGCTATGTGGTGTGTTGCATGGGTGGGGGGGGGGGATACATGTGACAAGTGTGTGGCTCCTCCAACATGTGTTTGTTTTGTGTCATCCACAGATGTGCAGGATGGAGCTGGCCCGTCAGTTGATGCAGGGCGAAGCACCCCATCCATGCTGGAGATCGCCCCTACAGCAGTGCTTGAGGAGGTTGAGGAGGAGCACGTCGGGGTAGAAGAGGCTGCTGTTTATATTCTGGAGGAGACCCCCATACCTGGCCACTCCCAAACCACCCCCCCATGCAAGATTCCCCCTCAAGGGACACCATCCCCTCCAGGGATTCCCCCTCAAGGGACACCATCCCCTCCAGGGATTCCCTCTCAAGGGACACCATCCCCTCCAGGGATTCCCCTTCAAGGGACCTCCCCTACACCCGTCCTCCAGCCTCTCAGGCCTCTAGGAAGGCAACGAGGAAAACCAGAGGAGTCCCTGATGATTTTGAAGATCACCTGGCAAGGGACCAGACAAGACAGACCCGCCATATTGGTTCTCTTGCGGGTGATCTCCATCGGGTGGCAGATAGCCTGGCGTCCTCGGGCGCGAGCCAGGCTGCTTGCACTGTGGCAGTGCAGGAAGCCATCACCCAGCAGGCTGGGCAGAATACTGCTATCAACGATAGTCTGCAGGATGTTGTGGGGAACGGGGCAGCCCTTCTGTCCTGCCTGGTGGACCTGCAGACCACCACATCTGGCCTGGTCTCCGAGGTCCAGAGCCTGGCAGCTGCTGTCCGTGAGGAGGGGAGGCAGACACAGCGACAGCAGCTCAGCAATACTACCCGCTGGCTGCGGATGCAGGCTGCCACCAATACGTACCTCCACCGGCTAGCCGTGGCAATGGAGGGCAGCCAGGCAGCCTGGGAGAGACTGGTTGAGGTTCAAACACCTGCCCCCCCAGCCCCCCCACCTGTGGCTCGCCCCAGGCAACTGCGCCCCAGGAGCCTAGGGACAAGAAGGAGCCCACGACAGGGCCGTTGATTTTTGAAAAATTATTTTTGATACTCAGATTATGAGTTTTATTTTTGTTTATCTCCCTGCACACGGTGAGGAGTGCAGGCTACAGTGTGAATGAGGTGTGAATGTGTGGGGGTGACACTCCTGCCATTAAGTGGTGTCACCCTCAGTCGTTGGTGAGAAATTATCACCACGACACGTGTGAATGGTGTATGAATGTACAGCAACATAATTGGAGCCGTGGCGTGGCGTTGCTGCTCCCAAGTCCCATGTGGTGTACTTGGGTCTAATCCAATTTGATGTGGATGTGGTGTGTGTGTGTGTGTGTAGGGATCACAGTGGTGTGCATGCATGCATGCTCATTGTGCCATGATTAATGTGTGTGTTTAACGTGAAAAGTAGCCTACCACAAGGACCCTCCTGACTGCTCTTCCCTCAGCAGACGGGGGACCCTCGGGCAAGGGGGGACTGTGTGGTTCGGGGGTCAGGTCATCACGTAGCTCAATCTCCGGGCCCTTTCTCACGGCAAAGTTGTGCAGCATGCAACATGCCCCAATGATCTGGCACACAAAGTTTGGGGAATACAACAGGGTACCCCCAGACTTATCCAGGCATCGGAAACGTGACTTCAGGAGGCCAAAGGTGTGCTCCACCACTGCACGGGTTTTGATGTGTGCTTCATTGTATCTTTGCTCTCCTCTGGTTTGGGGATCCCGGAATGGAGTCATGAGATGGGGTCCCAGTGCATATGCCGCGTCACCTAGTAATGAAAAGACAGGAGGATGTTAATAGTGCATGTGCCCGTTGTGAGGTGTGCATCACGGGAGGGGATAGTCATGCCTGCCACCCATGTCACTCACCAACCAGCCAGCTGTCCCCATACACGTTCTGTTCAAATTCTGTGGAGATGGTGCTTTGACGGTATATGTAGCTGTCATGGCTGGACCCGGGGTCCTTGGCACGGACGTGCCATATGAGGCCTTGGGCATCGACTATCACCTGTACATTGATGGAATGCCAATGCTTCCGATTGCAGTATATGTGCTCTGTGTCCCGGGGGGCCATAGTGCCACATGTGTGCAATCAATGGCCCCCACAGTGCGAGGGAATCTGGCAAGGTTGTAGAAATCTGTCATTGCCTTCCTCCGCAGGTCCTCAGTGGTGGGTTTGATAATTTGGTTGGCCATGCGTCTGAGGATTGCGGGGACAACCTGGTGCACACATCTGCTCATGGTGGATTGTGACATCCCAGCCACCACTCCACTTGTACGCTGGAATGATCCACTGGCAAGGACATGGAGTGTTGCCAGTACCTTCACCAGTGGCTGCACTGCTTGTGAGCGCTGTGTCTGGCTGGTGATGTCATCCTGCAGGGTTGTGGTTAGTTTCCAGGATGGCTTCAGGGCTGAATCTGAATAGGCGAAACACCTCCAATTCACTCATGCCAAACACGTCAATGCGCGTGCGTAATATCCTCTCCGTGCCCTCCTACGTGCACGTCGACGCTGTAGGGCTATGAGCAAGGCTGCCCCTGGCATGTTGGCAGACAGATGTGTTGTCCAGCAAGTGTTTTAGCTCAATTCGTCTGTAACAGTGTTGCTTTAGCTGCTCTCCAGCTGATCTGTTCAACTCCTGTGCAAAGTTACCCCTGCTTTATGAGGGGTGACTTTCCGCAGAAAATTGCAGTTACGCGCACCGGGTTACGCCGGCGCCAGAGAAACGTGCGTTTCTGAATCGGCGGTTCTCCCTCATTTGCATATTTGAATAGATAATCCATGGGAACGGTTGATCTGTCCCACGTAAAGATGCGCCAAAGACACGCAGGCGTGGAAAAGTTACGCCGGAAAAAAGTAGCCGATTTGAAGGCGGATCTGGTATAGTAGGTACGGCGCATTGATCCGACGGCGCAAAATAACAGTTACGCCGCACATCTATAAAAACGCCGGAGTAATTGCTACATGAATCTACCCCAGTAAGTCCATGATTAGTAGGTACAAGTCTATAGAGATTTTCAAGCCCAAGACCCCTAACCGGAACCCCAATGAGGCTCCAATAACCCCCCCCCCCTTCCCAATGGGGGAACTCCAATGCAGTAGAGGTACTCTGCTGGGGACCTCTCCAGCAGAGTACCCAGCTACATTTTGGCATTTTGGCAGTATTTCTCCAGGAACCAATATAGGGGCTTGAAGGCAGCCCCTTTTTATGTTTTTTTCTATTGAAAAGCCTGTGGCAGCCCCTTTTTATGTTGGTTGACCTGTAGGGGCAGTAACCTGGCTGAAAATGGCAGGGAAAATGTTAGCCCTTACAGCCTGGTAAACCTTAGCTCTCAGGTCAACCGAATGACACAGACAAACATCAAGATATTGTAACATTTGGCACCTGGCTGGCTCAACTAAAATGAAGAAATGAGCATAGCTAGGGGAAACAAGTACTTACCCAGCCAGGCATATAACCATTTGTGGGCACCTGCCTACATGCTGTACAGTAGTTTGCAAGAGTCTGAAAGCAAGTCAGCCAGGTACTTAACCTGCTTGCATAAAATACATTTAATGATGCATCAATGATCACATAACTGCATTGTGTGCTTTATTTATTTTTTACCTGCTTGGAGTTTTTAGGATTTTTAGGCAACTGAAAATAGGGTTATCCTTTCATAATCAATTTGTAGCAATGTGAATGTTTAGTACAATCATTTTGCATTTAATGGAATGCAAGATCACTTGAAGCCTGGATTAGATTTATGTCACCTATTTGTAGGTGAGTTGTGTGTCTACTGAATGGATTAGCACATTCTGCCTAAGGAATACATCTCTACTAATTGGAGCTGAATGCTCTGTAAATGTATCACATTACATTGCAGGTAAATCTGTCCTTGACCATGTCTGGTTAAACAAGCTGCATGGTATGTGAGGACATTCCTATACACAGTACAAACATGTGGGATTTATGCCCAGTGATGACTAGTGTTGAGCAGAATATGCCATATTCGAATTTGCGATATATCTCGAATATATAGTCGAATATTCGACATATATTCGCTAAATACGAATATTCGTGATATTTTTTGGAAATGAAATGATTGCGAATTTTCGCTATCGCGAATGCGAATGCGATTGCGAATGCGAATTGCGAATGCGAATATTCGAGAAATGCGGAATGGAGCACTCTGATTGGCTCAGAATATTCGTGATATATTACAATATAAAATAATTGCGAATATTCGAGAAATGCGGAAGGAGCACTCTGATTGGCTCAGAATATTCGTGATATATTACAATACACAATAATTGCGAATATTCGAGAAATGCGGAAGGAGCACTCTGATTGGCTCAGAATATTCGTGATATATTACAATACACAATAATTGCGAATATTCGGCAAATGCGGAAGGAGCACTCTGATTGGCTCAGAATATTCGTGATATATTACAATACAAAATAATTGCGAATATTCGAGAAATGCGGAAGGAGCACTCTGATTGGCTCAGAATATTCGTGATATATTACAATACACAATAATTGCGAATATTCGAGAAATGCGGAAGGAGCACTCTGATTGGCTCAGAATATTCGTGATATATTACAATATAAAATAATCGCGCGATATCGCTATTGCCGAATAATCGCATTGCGAATTTTCGGCAATATAAAATGAGCGCTGCAGCTACTCGGCCCAAGGTCTCTAATCATACCAGCAATGCTTTTAGACGTCGATGGGGATCTCTAGGATGTGATCTGTTCTAAAAAAAATTTGAAAACATTCGAATATTCGAAATAGCGAATATTCGCCGCGATATTCGCGTTATTCGCGAATACTCGAATATGCAATATTCGTAGCGAATATTCGCAATGCGAATATTCGTGAGCAACACTAGTGATGACCAGCTGTCTGTTCATCCCAACTGTTTATATATATTTCTGACATCAGAGTTAATCTAATGTTTATTAATGCGGCGTCACCCCTGTTGACCCAACGCTGGTTGTTGAGTCATGATATACAGATAATATCGATCCACAAAAATGTTAGATTATTTTTTATTTACTTGCAGTAGAAGGTCAAGTTAATAAAACTTTTCAAAGTTGTTACAAAAGTGACAGTCATTGTCTACAGACTCTAGTTGGCTATATCGAGTGAATAATGGCAATTGTTGGAGGGAGTCATGAAAGACACCAGGATCTATCATGACTTTTCTTTACAAATTGCCCAAGAGATTTAGCCTGGTTAAAGACTTATTCCCTTACATATGGAAAAAGTAGAGAGAGAGTTGATTGGCTGGGAGGAGAATCTGGAAACAATAGTGAATAATGATTCGCTAGTGTCACAAGTGCACCACAAGCCCAACCCTTTTCAAGCCAATTGGAGCCTCATGCTCTAATCATGTTCTTGAAAAAACAACTAATTGAAAGCTCTGAGTACATTGGTGTTGGGGGAGGCTCTGAGGACTCATGTTTAGGGAGGCGGGGGTTCTGAGGGCACTCACTTGTGTGAGGGGGGCTTCTGATGTATAGGGAGGACTCTGATGTGAAGGGGGCTTTTAATGAGAAAGGGGATACTCTGATTAGAATGGGGCAATGTGGACTCCTGATGTGAAAGTGGAGACTTTGGTGTGAACACTTGCTGGCTCATGGGAGACAAGAGAACAACACTGATTCTTGAGGTAATGTGGCCTAAACATTGCTAAAGCAACTGTCCAGAGGCTATAGTGGGTGGAATGATAGGGTGGGGTGTATTAGGAGCTTGTGGACACTCTAATCTCTGGCCACCTCACTAACAGGAGTGACAGGCAGTGTCACCCCTGTCAGAGAAGACTGCTGTCCCTCCAGGTCAGACCAACACCAGGGACTTTAATACCTGCTGGAGGGATGATTTTGCTCTCTCCTCCCTCCAAATTTTTTTTTTAAATGATTCCACTTTTGTTTCATCAAGTTCGAAATAACTGCACTTCTTATATACCATTTTGATACTGGAATACATATTCTTGTGAAGATCATCACTTGTTGCTATAGGTAACCTCTTTCTAAATAGCCTTTCCTGGTTCTTCCCTCCCTTCTTATTACAGTTATGCTTATTGGTTACAGCAACAAAACCCAACAGGGTATATGATCAACTATAGGTACTATGACAGGAAGTCAGGTAAATCTGTGGGTGTTGTCACAGACGGGAGATACATTTCTGCCTTGTTTAGACAATACACCAATTACTACCAGGTGTCGGCTACAGAGGTAGCCAGAAAGGTTGAGGGCGTTGGAAAATTTCAGCTGTTCAGAATGAGGCAATTAAGGCCTCTATAAGGTATCCAAAGGATGACTACTGATTGCTGCATCCTGAGGCTTTTTGAGTTAAGGAGAGCAGTGAGAAAAACTTCTGAAGAGGTGAGGTGGTTGTTGATTTTTCTGTGTGATAAAAATCAAAAAGACTATTGTTTCTCTGCTGTCTGCCCAGCAGTAGGCTGTGCCAGACTCCATAAATAGGTTCCTGTGTGGTGAAGGTAGACCCCCAAGTGGCCAGGGTTTATTTTATGTTTTGTCTTGTTTATGCTGTTTGGATGCTTGCACTTGTTTCCAGCAATATGGAAGAATAAACCAAACTCTTTTTTTTTCAACCGTCTTCGGCTGCCTCTCTGTATAGTTCAGTGTGTAGTGAACCCATCCAGGGGGTCACACACCCCCGATACCGAGCTAACCCTTTACTCATGGTGGAGTGCTGTGGGCAGTTAAAGTAAACCCAAAATGGAGGAGATACTGAAACAGCTGGCTATAGGAAATGCAAATCAACAGCAGACAAATGCAGGTTTGCAGCGGAGCCTTGCTCAACAACAGGCTCACGCAGCTCAACAACAGGCTCACCAAGAGAGCCTTGCAGCTCACCAAGAGAGTCTTGCAGCTCACCGAGAGAGCATTGCAGGCTTGGAACAGAGATACCAGCAGCAAATGGAGGCCATCGTGAAACAGCTTCAGAGACAGCAGACCGAGGCTGGGAGTCAGGCCAGTAACATACCGACTTTTCGGGTAAGACACTTATTGCCAAAGATGACTGCATATGATGACCCTGAGATATTTCTGACCACGTTTGAGAGAACAGCGGAAAAAGAGAGTTGGCCTAAAGAACAGTGGACTGGACTAGTGGCCCCCCCTTTTATCTGGAAAAGCCCAAAAGGCATATTTTGATTTAGAGCTTGCAGACACAAAAAACTATGATCGGTTAAAAGAGGAAATATTGGCACGTTTTGGTGTAACCCTGGATGTCAGTGCTCAGCGGGTCCACAATTGGAGTTATCAGCTGAGGAAGCCACCTCGGTTGCAGATGTATGACCTCATCCATTTGGCTAAGAAATGGCTACAGCCAGAAACTCTGTCCGGACCAAAAATTTTGGAGCGAGTAGTCATGGACAAATTTCTTAGGTCTTTTCCTAACACCCTGCAGAAATGGGTGAACCATGGTGGTCTGGAAACCGCAGACAAACTTGTAGATCTGGTCGAAAGGTACCTAACAACAGAGAATTTGTCCTCTTCCACCAGAGACGCACAGACTTTCCACCCCAAGACCAGACCCTCCCCACCTATAGGTAAGACTGCATCAAGGGATGGGGGTGGAGAGAGGGACAAAAGAGCAACTAGAAATAACACAGGAATACAGCGCTCGGGATGTTCATAGATAATGATCAGCATAAAGGATGAGTAATGCAGGGGTACATCAACAGCTGTATTTGATATAATATTATTTTGAGTTATTGCAGTCCATAAAAATGGGTTCAAAAGTCCGGGTCTTTAAAGGGTTATCATCTAGTAGGTGGGTATCTTGTAGATAAACAGGGCAGCTCTCCGAGAGTGAAGTCAACTCAGATATGCATAGAAAAGAAAAAAGGGAAAAAGCGCCTCTAGGTTATCTAGTTAAATTTTAATAGCAAATACAAGTATCCAGCACTTACATATGGTGTAGCAGCGGCAGGAGATGAAGTGTTGGCAGTCTAATGAAGCAGGAGGTGTTATGCATGTGCAGGCTGTATACAACATCCACTCCGAGACCGGAAAGGGCCAAGTATGTCACAGGCAGGAGATGGAATGCTGGCACTCAAAATGAGACAGCGGCAGATAAAGGAATGTCCGTGAATTTAGCTCAGAAGCCGGGGGAGAGCGGCGTCCATGATCAGTGAGCTGTAGAAGGAGCAGCTCGTATGCCGGGTTGGTGACGTCAGGAGGACGGTGGAGGACGGTGGCCGATCAGGGCCAAGAAATGACACAACGCGTTTCAGAGCTAGCGCTAGTCCATAGAGCAAACCGCACGCTCCTTTCTCAAGTGTAGGTAAGGATAGGGATTGGAGAGCTTAAGAGGAAGTCATGGGGGGTTCACCGACCAATAGAAAGCCTCAAAACACGATCGGCTTGCATGAATGAATGAATGAAGAACTTATATAGCGCAGCACATGCAAAGTAAATCGCCTCTGGGCGCTTGTTGTTCCTGTCTCCTTTGAGATCAAAAGAGATGAGTATTAATCTTTCTCCTGAAGACTAAGTAGTTCTCCTCCAGCCGAATGCTGGCTGGTAAGGCGTTCCATAGTCTGGGACCTTGGACAGCGAATCTCCTGTCTCCTTTGGACTTGTATCTGGCTTTCGGTATCTGAAGCCGATTTTGATTGGTGGATTGTAGAATACGATTGGGATTGTGAACTTTTAATTTTTCGCATAGATAATGGGGAGCATTCCCATGGATACATCTATGCGTTAGACAGAGAGCTTTAAAGGTGATTCTGTCTTTAACCACTTAAGACCCGGACCAATACGCTGGTAAATGACCCAAGGTGTTTTTGCGATTCGGCACTGCGTCGCTTTAACAGACAATTGCGCGGTCGTGCGACGTGGCTCCAAACAAAATTTGCGTCCTTTTCTTCCCACAAATAGAGCTTTCTTTTGGTGGTATTTGATCACCTCTGCGATTTTTATTTTCACCTTGCGCTATATACAAAAATAGAGCGACATTTTTGAAAAAAAAACACTATTTTTTTACTTTTTGTTAAAAAAAAAATCAAATAAACTAAATTTTAGTCAAACATTTAGGCCAAAATTTATTTAGCCACATGTCTTTAGTAAAAAAAAAAATCGCAATAAAAAAAAATAGCTACCTAGCGGGAACAGCGGCACTAATACAGCGATCAGAAAAATGATCGCTTAGTGACGCTGGCAATAGGGAGTGAAAGGGTTAACTAGGGCGGTGATCAGGGGGTTAAAACTTTATTAGGGGGGGTGGGGGGGCTATCCTGAACTTAAACACTAACTGTTTTTTACACTGCCTGTCACACTGACACTAAATGCAGTGATTAGATCACTGCATTCAGTGACACTGTGACAGGGGGGTGGGGGGGGCGATCACAAGGGGTTAATATGCCTATGTGAGTGTGTGTCAGTGTAATGTTGGTGCACACTTACTTGTGATGTCTTCTCTCATCAGCAGCGCTGGGAAACAGCGCTGCGATGAGAGAATACATCATTTCCTCCTTCCTGTGTAAACACAGGAGGAGGAAGTGACAGGCTGGGAGCGCGCTCCCATTGGCTGGGAGCGATCGCGGGGGGGGGCGGATATCACGGACATCCGCCCGCAGATCCCGGATCGCTCCCAGAGGTAGGGGGACCCCCGCACGCCGCGGAGGGGGTCCCGATGGGACCCCCGAACCGCACTCAGGCGGGGACGTAAATTTACGCCCTTGTGCCTGTATGTGCCATTCTGTGGCCGTATATGTGCGTGCGGGGGTCCTTAAGTGGTTAACTGGTAGCCAGTGAAGGGATCTCAGTGAAGGTGAGATTGATTCCCAGGGTTTTTTCCCAGTCACAAGTCTGGCGGCCGTATTTTGAACGACTTGAAGACGAGCGATTTGGTACTTGGGGAGTCCGAGGTAAAGGGCATTTGCATAGTCCAGTCTGGAGTTTACAATCGCTCCCACCACGACCACTATGTCTTTCTTGGGAATAAAAGGCGTGAGTCTGCGTAGTAGGCGCAGCAGATAGTGAGATCCGCTGACTACTGCCCCTATTTGTGCGTTCATTGTCATGTCGGAGTCAAAGATGACTCCAAGACTTTTGACTTTGGCGCTGGGGGTGATGATTTTGCCCAGAATGGGCGGGGGGATCCAGGTTGTTGTCGATTGATTCCTACGCTTGGCGTGAAACAGAAGAAGTTCTGTTTTCGTTTCGTTGAGTTTGAGATAACTCTTTGTCATCCAGTCCTCTATCAAAGAGAGGCATGTCTCTAGGTTGAGGTGGTGATCCTTTTTATTGCAAATGCGGAAGTACAGTTGCGTGTCGTCTGCATAAGTGTGATATAGCAGTTTTTGGCTGCTGATAATTTCGAAAAGAGGACGCACATAGATGTTGAATAACATCGGCAACAGGGGAGATCCTTGAGGGACCCCGCACGATAATGTGCGTTGTTCAGAAGTGAAGGGTCCTAGCTTCACTATTTGCGATCGGTTTTCCAAATAAGAGGAGAACCAGGATAGATCGCTTTCTGCGACTTTGGCTATTTTAGCCAGCCGAGTCAATAACAGCTTGTGATCAACTGTATCAAAGGCTGCGCTTAGGTCCAGCAGAACCAGAAGAGAAGATTCTCCTTCGTCTGCGGTCCCATATCTTAAGCAATGCTGATTCTGTCCCGTGTCCGGGACGGAATCCTGATTGAAATGGGTCGAGTAAGTTGTGGGTATCTAGATGCTGTTGCAGCTGCTGTACCACTGCTTTCTCCATTACCTTGGAGAGAACATTTAGGCCTGTTATGGGGCGCCAGTTGAGTGGATCCTTAGGATCCAGGGTGGCTTTCTTCAAGATGGGTTGAATGATGCATGTTAAAAGACAGTGTAAGTAAAAGGAAAATAAGGAGAAATTACAAAAGGAAGAAGAAAAATAGAAGTAAAAAGCACATTTTAACACATGTTTGGGATTTAAAAGGAGGCGGTAGTTAAGAGGGGATTAGAATAGTGAGCACATTTCGCTAAAAGAATATTACACAAAGCTTAATAGCAATTATAAGATAAATGAAATAGTCACATATAATTGGCAACCTGAATTATCAGGAAGAACTATGGGGACAAGAGCCTAGCTACTTGCCACTTAAAGGAACAAACTGTTTTGTCAAATAATGTGATAAGATTAATATATACATATATACATATAGGTATACATGCACATATATACACACACATTATTGTATATAATGCAAAGTCCTATATGAAACATATAATGTGTAATACAATAAGGCAATGTGATAAGACGATAATCCTAATGTTAATAAGAACATTAGAGATCATTATAAATATTAAGAAAATCAATTATTATTCGAATAAATAGATAATGTTTAGGATAAAATTTGATGGAAAAATTATGGAAAAAAAGGGGGATATCAAAAAACACTCATAGAATTTATCTTAGACAAGTTATTGTATAAAAAGGTATATTAAAAAGGTCAAGGGGCAATATATAGAGTAACATATGATATTACATTTACTATATTGATTTTATTTTTAATTTTTATTGTATTTATCTTTTATTTATATCATTGTTTTCTTAAAGGATGGTATTAACGTTCAGTTCCTCGTTAAGACCAAGTGGGGCAAGGCAATTTAATGTGAAGATCCAGAATGTCTCGCGTTCACATAATCGTGAGAAACGCTCAGCCTCGGATAGCTTATCGGGTATCGATTCAATTACCCATACCCGCAAGCTATCAGTGGACTGTGTAGCTTACAACCTTCCATCCAACCACGACAAGCTTATCTGACACACTCCGACAATATTGCATACACGATCCATATCCTTTCCCAGAATAAGACGAGACAGAGCTCCGTTCTTGCTTCCAAAGATCTGACAATTTATTAGTATTTTCTCAGCTTCTTATACAGTCTCAAGCATAATGCAGTTAATCACAGGACAATGCAATCTCTACCCCCCTTCACACCATGGGGGGCTTCAATCACACTCTAAAAGGCATTCAGGTAAGCTAACCATGTAGACCGGTCGGCACCGTATCTTCAATAGGGTTCAATTAACCTTGAATAATAACACAGACATCTAGTTGAATAAGTTATCTATACAGCTTTATCACACAATGGGGTCAATTCACAAAGAGAAACGTTATTGGTTTTCTTCAGGTGTTAAATTAGCACTCCTTATTTAACGCTAGCAAACATGGTATTCACGAAAGCTATAATCGTTATTTAACATAGTCGTTATGGTTTTCAACTGACTCTTTATCCAAACGTTATTCTAACTACTCAGACGTTATTATTAACATTTGGGACGTTAAAATAACTCTTAAGATCGTTAAATAATGCTGGAGAGATGCATTCTGGGAGCAGAAGGGGAGGAGAACAGCTGCATGTGGAAAAGAGCAGATACAGAGAGAGAGAGAGAGAGACACAAGCGATTGAGCATGTGATGTGCAAAACTTCTAGTGTGTGTTTTTCTAAAGCCATGTGTATTTCCTCATACAGAGAATAAATCATGGGAGATGATAATCGGAATTTAGCTATCACCTGGGTTTCAGAAAAGTCATCCAAAATAGTATGTGAACGGAATACACGTTTATAAATCTGAACAACATTCTAACGTGTTCTTCTTCGCCTCTGGATAATTTTAAGTTCAAATAGAGCGCGGTTCTATCTTGCCCAACACTATTAAAAACTTCACTACACTACAAAAATCGCCAAAAGCTTCCCCTAACAACAAAATATCGCCTGGGAAATGTCATAACGCCACCCTGAGGGAGGTGTTAATTTAACGATTGCTTAACGATTGATAACTGTCAAAAAAATCTTTGTGAATTGCACTTCTGTACATATTTAACGATTTGACTCTTTAAAATAACGTTTTGAATCTTTAAAATAACGATTTGACTCTTTAATAAGGATCCACACCTTAAAATATCGGTTCTGTGTAGGGAAACGTTATTTGATGATTTTTCAAAGCGTTAAATCGTTTAGTGAATTGAACTAGCTTCAATAACGTGCAAAATCGTTAAAATAACACTCGCAACCTGAAAATAAAGCTTTGTGAATTGACCCCAATGGCAGAGGCTTGTGAGAGTGGGTGCAATCCACACCTTCAGCTATTTCAATAGCCTATTATACAAAAGGTATGACTCACTGGCTGACCTGGTCATGTCATCATGACTCCTTGTGATATCTCAGTCCAGAAATATGAAGTATTAATAATGTCCCATCACATGTAATATATGAATTATGATTCACTATTAGCCACCCTACACCCAAAAGGGCACAGGGTGGATTTCGACCCAAGAGTTATTGTTGCTGCTGGCACAGGAGTATCTCTCATCCTTCCAACGTCTCTGGGTGTCACGGGCCATTCTGTTACATCTCTCCCCTTTCGGTGGGAGACGGACACAGGTGGTAGCCCCAAACGGGTTGACTCCGAAGTCCGTCAGTAGTTCCCGTCCTTCAATGCTGGTATCCATACTGTACCCCAAATAAATGGCTCCAAACTGAGCATTACTCACCCCGCCAACCTCTGCCTCTCTCAGAGAACACGCCTGCCGCTGGGGAGAAGGCAGGGTGGCTGGGCCCAGTCCATCATGCTGTTGGGGGTCTGGGCCAACTGCCCCCCCTTCCTGGGGTATACCAGTGGAGACTGAAGTCCCATCCATTGGTGCTTGGTGAAAACCCCCCGGTGCTTGCAAAGCAAAGCCGACATCCTCCTGTCCCAGTCCTGTACCAATTTTTGGGGTTGTGCCAGTGGAGACTGAAGTCCCATCCACTACCCCAGGAACCCCCTCTTCTTTTAGTGGGGAGCAGAGGCCTATGACACTCTGCTCTATTGCCAGCTCTTCTGCTGGGTTGCTGTGAGTGGAGACCACAGTCCCATCCACCACCACAGGGTCCCCCTCTTCCGTTAGTGGAGAGCAGAGGTCCGTGACCCTCTGTTCTGTTGCCAGCTCTTCCGCTGGGTTGCTGTAAGTGGAGACCACAGTCCCATCCACCACCACAGGGTCCCCCTCCTTCGTTAGTGGAAAGCAGAGGTCCGTGACCCTCTGTTCTGTTGCCAGTGATTCAGCTGGGGGTAAAAGCTTTACCACCTCAGCTTGTTGTTGGAGAGAGGGGCCAACCGCCCCGGCTCTCTGGAACTCCACACCATCCGCTTCGGCTTTAGGGATGAAAATCTCCATATTTTCCACTGCCGATTCATCAGCCATGATTTCACAGTTATCTGACCTTTCCTCATAGTCCCAGGCAATGGGAGCCCCACCCTGCTGCTGAGCCGAGTCTAGCAGCTGTCTGTAGGCAACCTCCAGCTCCCATTCTTGAATGGCCAGAAATTCTAAATCTTCCTGTGACCAGTGGCCTCCTGAGATATTTAATTTTTCCTCTCTGTGCTCCATTATGTCCTCCAAGCGCCACTCCCGATCATCCCCAAAGTCGGGATCACTGGACATCCTCCAATACAACAATCCCAGGCCATCATAGTCATAGCCTTCTGTGGGGCTGTCATCCGCTGACCACGGGCACTCTTGGGCTACATACCACCGGAGGGCTCTGTAGCTCTCATCCAGCTGCATCTCTGCCCGGATCAGCCTGCTTAACTCTGCTATCCACTCCTGCTTCGGTTGTTCCCCCAACAACAGCATTCGTACGTCATACTGCGGCCAGTACCTTGCATAGATGGAGGGCAGGACCTTTCCTTGGTGTTGCTGCTCCAGAGCTAACGCTTCCTTCCAGAGTTGGCACCGAATCACATCCGACCATCCCAACAGGACCTCCTCTGATACTGGTCCTCTATGCTGTATCCGCATCTCTTGTAACCTCCTTTGGAATTCCTCTTCCATGGAGACTGGTATCTGTACCTCTCCTCTCTCTTCAGCTGCTGCAGCACTTCTTCGCTGTCGCAAGGTGGCATCCACAGCCGCTATAACCCGGTCTATGATCTCCGGCGGAGGATTAGGACCATATTGTGCCAGTCCATGTTTAACAGCCCGATCAAAAAATTCTTCCTCGGGTGTCCTGTCTGTTACACTGGGCCTCTTAGCTCTATTCATTTCGACAAGTTCTGCGATAATGTCCCTTTTCTTACGGTTGCTGGCCGGTCTGCCCCGGCTCTCCAGTAAGTCCATGAGGGAAGAGAGCTTCATCCGTTCATACACCGTCTCCATTGTCATGTGTCCTTGTAGCCGTCCTTCTGAAGATGGAATCATCCCACTGCTGTGCCACCAATGTAACGGTCACCACCGCTTACAACCTTCCATCCAACCACGACAAGCTTATCTGACACACTCCGACAATATTGCATACACGATCCATATCCTTTCCCAGAATAAGACGAGACAGAGCTCCGTTCTTGCTTCCAAAGATCTGACAATTTATTAGTATTTTCTCAGCTTCTTATACAGTCTCAAGCATAATGCAGTTAATCACAGGACAATGCAATCTCTACCCCCCTTCATACCATGGGGGGCTTCAATCACACTCTAAAAGGCATTCAGGTAAGCTAACCATGTAGACCGGTCGGCACCGTATCTTCAATAGGGTTCAATTAACCTTGAATAATAACACAGACATCTAGTTGAATAAGTTATCTATACAGCTTTATCACACAATGGCAGAGGCTTGTGAGAGTGGGTGCAATCCACACCTTCAGCTATTTCAATAGCCTATTATACAAAAGGTATGACTCACTGGCTGACCTGGTCATGTCATCATGACTCCTTGTGATATCTCAGTCCAGAAATATGAAGTATTAATAATGTCCCATCACATGTAATATATGAATTATGATTCACTATTAGCCACCCTACACCCAAAAGGGCACAGGGTGGATTTCGACCCAAGAGTTATTGTTGCTGCTGGCACAGGAGTATCTCTCATCCTTCCAACGTCTCTGGGTGTCACGGGCCATTCTGTTACAGACTGGTTATGGAGAAAATGGCGAGGTATGCTGAGCTCATCGCAGCCCGCCTTTATGAGGCGTCGATGAGTACCAAAACATTGCCTAAGTGGGTTGATTGTGCGACCCACATATAATAGACCACAGGAACATGTAAGGCAATATACCACATGATCAGTGGAACAATTTTAGAAATTTTCTAGATGGTAAGTTTTTTCTCTTTGGGCAAAGTTTTTTTGGCCATGAGTAACAAAGTGGCAAGTTTTGCAGCGGGGTTTATTACACCTATACATCTCTGTGAGGGGGATCAGACAAATGGCATTTTGTATTTTGGGATCTTTTAGTTTACTTGGGGCTATTTTATTTTTGAGAGTTGGTGCCCTCCTATAAGTAATTTTAGGCTTGTCGCATAGGGTGGTGACCAAATAGGGGTCTTGTTTTAAAATGTTCCAATGTTTGGTCAAAATATCTTCCATTTTTTTATATTGTTGGTGGTAACCAGTTATAAAGCGAACAGTAGGTGTTTCAGACGTTTTTTTCTGTGTTGAATTTTTTCTTTTTGAAAGGAAGGTGTTATGTGCTTGGTCTATTAATTATTCTGGGTATCCCTTTTCCAGAAATTTTTGTTTGAGGTGTAGACTTTGATCGATATAATCACTGTCTCTCGTGCAATTCTGTCGCAGTCTACAGAACTGTCCCTTAGGTATATTTTTATTCCATACTGTTGTAGTGTAGATAAGAATTACCCGCAGTTGGTTTTGTGTAATTTTGCGCAATTCAGAGGCGATTCAGTTCGCATGCGTTGCGCTATACAAGTCATTCATTCATTCATTCAATTACATGAATATCTTCGTGACTGAGCTCGAGACAGAATTGCACGAGAGACAGTGATTATATCGATCAAAGTCTACACCCCAAACAAAAATATCTGGAAAAGGGAAATACCAGAATCATTAATAGACCAAGCACATAACACCTTCCTTTCAAAAAGAAAAAATTCAACACAGAAAAAAACGGCTGAAACACCCACTGTTCGCTTTATAACTGGTTACCACCAACAATAAAAAAAATTGAAGATATTTTGACCAAACATTGGAACATTTTAAATCAAGACCCCTATTTGGTCACCACCCTATGCGACAAGCCTAAAATTACTTATAGGAGGGCACCAACTCTCAAAAATAAAATAGCCCCAATAAACTAAAAGATCCCAAAATACAAAATGCCATTTGTCTGATCCCCCTCACAGGGATGTATAGATGTAATAAACCCCGCTGCAAAACTTGCCACTTTGTCACTCACAGCCAAAAAAACTTTGCACATAGAGAAAAAACTTACCATCTAGAAAATTTCTATAATTGTTCCACTGATCATGTGGTATATTGCCTTACATGTTCCTGAGGTCTATTATATGTGGGTCGCACAATCAACCCACTTAGGCAACGTTTTGGTACTCATTGACGCCTCATAGAGGCGGGCTGCGATGAGCACAGCGTACCTCGCCATTTTCTCCAACACCATAACCAGTCCACTGATAGCTTGCGGGTATGGGTAATTGAATCGATACCCAATAAGCTATCCGAGGCTGAGCGTTTCTCGCGATTATGTTAACGCAAGACATTCTGGATCTTCACATTAAATTGCCTTGACCCACTTGGTCTTAACGAGGAACTGGATGTTAATACCATCCTTTAAGAAAACAATGATATAAATAAAAGATAAATACAAATAAAAATTAAAAATAAAATCAATATAGTAAATGTAATATCATATGTTACTCTATATATTGCCCCTTGACCTTTTTAATATACCTTTTTATACAATAACTTGTCTAAGATAAATTTTATGAGTGTTTTTTTGATATCCCCCTTTGTTTCCATAATTTTTCCATCAAATTTTATCCTAAACATTATCTATTTATTCGAATAATAATTGATTTTCTTAATATTTATAATGATCTCTAATGTTCTTATTAACATTAGGATTATCGTCTTATCACATTGCCTTATTGTATTACACATTATATGTTTCATATAGGACTTTGCATTATATACAATAATGTGTGTGTATAGATGTGCATGTATACCTATATGTATATATGTATATATTAATCTTATCACATTATTTGACAAAACAGTTTGTTCCTTTAAGTGGCAAGTAGCTAGGCTCTTGTCCCCATAGTTCTTCCTGATAATTCAGGTTGCCAATTATATGTGACTATTTCATTTATCTTATAATTGCTATTAAGCTTTGTGTAATATTCTTTTAGCGAAATGTACTCACTATTGTAATCCCCTCTTAACTACCGCCTCCTTTTAAATCCCAAACATGTGTTAAAATGTGCTTTTTACTTCTATTTTTCTTCTTCCTTTTGTAATTTCTTCTTATTTTCCTTTTACTTACACGGTCTTTTAACACACAAGCCGATCGTGTTTTGAGGCTTTCTATTGGTCGGTGAACCCCCCATGACTTCCTCTTAAGCTCTCCAATCCCTATCCTTACCTACACTTGAGAAAGGAGCGCGCGGTTTGCTCTATGGACTAGCGCTAGCTCTGAAACGCATTGTGTAATTTCTTGGCCCTGATCGGCCACCGTCCTCCACCGTCCTCCTGACGTCACCAACCCGGCATACAAGCTGCTCCTCCTACAGCTCACTGATCGTGGACGCCGCTCTCCCCCGGCTTCTGAGCTAAATTCACGGACATTCCCTTATCTGCCGCTGTCTTATTTTGAGTGCCAGCATTCCATCTCCTGCCTGTGACATACTTGGCCCTTTCCGGTCTCGGAGTGGATGTTGTATACAGCCTTCACATGCATAACACCTCCTGCTTCATTAGACTGCCAACACTTCATCTCCTGCCGCTGCTACACCATATGTAAGTGCTGGATACTTTTATTTGCTATTAAAATTTAACTAGATAACCTAGAGGCGCTTTTTCCCTTTTTTCTTTAAAGAGCAACTAGAGGTATTATCGGGACTACTGCTAATGTTTGGCGAGAGCGGCCTGGAAGACCCATCCCACAGGAGAGGACCAGAAGATTGATTTGTTACCGTTGCCAGGAAGAGGGACATGTAGCAGCGGTTTGCCCAGCGGGTGATGAACCCATGCAGTGTGACTCTCTGACAGAGAGATGACAGTCGCTTTTTGCAACCACATGCACTGCAGTAAAGGGAAATGAGAAACCTTTATGTAGAATGTGCTTAAATGGTAAAGATGTTGTGGTATTGTTGGATTCAGGTATCCTGGTCACCTTAGTGAAAAGTGATCCAGTGGTGGGAAATACCTTACATCCTAGGAAAATGGCTGTAGTTTGTGTACATGGGGACACTCGAGAATATCCGGTGACTACGGTTTCATTTGAAACCTCCCTCGGTAACTTGTGTCACCAGGTGGGTTTAGTTCCCAAACTGCCACATGACGCCATTGTGGGAAGGGATTTCCCAAAGTTCTGGGAACTCTGGGACTGGCCAGATTCCCCAGTAGGTGGTTCTTCTGAGCCTGAAACATCTACTCCAGAATCCTCTAACTGTGAGGATTCTCCTGTGTTTCCATTCCCAGTCTTAGCAGGGGAAACACCAGTCCCTAGGGAGGAGCCTGCTACCTCAGAAGAGGAACAGCGGCCGATAGGGTTTGATGACCTCAAGGTGCACAGAGAAAATGTTATCACTGAGCAATTGAGGGACCCCACATTGCTAAGAGCCCGGGAGAATGTAGTAAAGATAGATGGGGAGTTAGTTAACCCTGATGAGAGGGTTGCCCTTTCTTACGTCATAATTGAAAGGGACCGGTTATATCGAGTGTCACAGAGGATAGAGGACACCATTGAGCAACTAGTAATGCCTAAACCATACTGCAAGATGGTTTTGGAACTGGCCCATGGGCACATTCTTGGGGGACATTTGGGAGCAGAAAAAAATCCGGGAGAGGATCACCCAGAGGTTTGATTGGCCTGGGATCACTAAGGAAGTGGAATTGTATTGCTCTTCCTGTCCAGTGTGTCAGATTACTGCACCCATGCCACATTTCCACAGTCCGTTGGTACCCCTGCCCATTATCGAGGTCCCTTTTGAGAGGATCGCCATGGACTTGGTTGGCCCCTTACTGAAGTCCACTAGAGGGCACCAGCACATCTTCGTAATAATGGACTATGCCACCCGTTACCCAGAATCGATTCCTCTCCGAAAAACCTCTGCTAAAACCATTGCCAAAGAGTTATTTCAGGTTTTCAGCCGTGTGGGTCTTCCTAAGGAAGTCCTAACTGACCAAGGCACCCCGTTTATGTCTAGGGTGACCAAAGAACTTTGTAAACTCCTGAAAGTGACCCAATTACGTACATCAGTATATCACTCTCAAACAGACGGGTTAGTGGAAAGGTTTAATAAAACCCTAAAACAAATGTTAAGGAAGGTGGTGGATAAAGACGGAAAGGATTGGGATTATCTGCTCCCTTATCTGATGTTTGCCATAAGAGAGGTTCCCCAATCGTCCACAGGGTTCTCTCCATTTCAGCTACTGTATAAAAGGCACCCCCGAGCAGCGCCATTTTTAAATGTAAACGGTGGCATTCAGTGAGGTATCGCCTGGTGGCGTGCGCCTCTTCTTATGGCCGGGTAAGACTGGACCTGTCCCCTTCGCAGCCTTTGACCTCTCCTGCTCCATCTGCAGCTCTAACCTCTCCTATTCCATTTGCAGCCTTTAACTTCTCCTGTTCCATCCGCAACCTTTAACCTCTCCTGTTTAACCACTTGCTTACTGGGCACATAAACCCCCTTCGTGCCCAGGCGAAATTTCAGCTTCCGGCACTGCGTCGCTTTAACTGACAATTGCGCGGTAGTGCGACGTGGCACCCAAACAAAATTGGCGTCCCTTTTTTTTCCCACAAATAGAGCTTTCTTTTGGTGGTATTTGATCGCCCGTGCGTTTTTTATTTTTTTGCGTTATAATGAAAAAAGAGCGACAATTTAAAAATATATATATATTTTTTACTTGTTGCTATAATAAATATCCCATTTTTTTTTTTTTTTTTTATATTTTTTTTTCTCAGTTAAGGCCGATACGTATTCTTCTACGTATTTTTGTAAAAAAAAAATAAAAAAATCACAATAAGTGACTGCTTTGCGCAAAAGTTATAGCACCTACAAAATAGGGGACATAATTATGATTTTTTTTTTATATTTTTTTTCTACTAGTAATGGCGGCGATCTGCGATTTTTATTGGGACTGCGATATTGCGACGGACACATCGGACACTTTTGACACATTTTTGGCGCCATTCACATTTATACAGCGACCAGTGCTATAAAAATGCACTAATTACTGTATAAATGTGACTGGCATTGAAGGGGTTAACACTAGGGGGTGAGGAAGGGGTTAAATGTATTGCCTGGGTGTGTTATAACTGTATGGGGGGAGGGGGGTGACTGGGGGAGGTGACCGATGCTGTCTCCCTATGTACAAGAGAAACAGCATCTGTCACCTCACTGACAGGACGTGAAGCTCTGTGTTTACACTCAGAGCTCCACGTCCCTGCTGTCTCACCGACGATCGCGTGTACCTGACGGACATCGCGGCCGCCGGGTACACGCATCGGATCCTCGGTGATGCGTCGGGACTGTTTTTCCCCGCCGCGCGCCACCCTGTGGCGCGCGCGGGGAATTACAAGCAAATCACATCCAAAGACGTGACCCCGGCGCCTCAGGTCCGCGCTGTTCACGTCTTTGGACGTGAAGCGGTATTGAAGTGGTTAATACACAGCCTCTGACCTCTCCTGTTCAATCCACATCCTCTGACCTCTCCTGTACCATCCGCAGCCTCTGACCTCTCCTGTACCATCCGCAGCCTTTTTTTTTTTTGAAAATATTTTATTGGAGTTTGTACATTTTAACGAAACAAAGCACTGTAAAATCGAGATATAGACAGCCGTGTACATGAAGGAAAAAAAAAAAAAAAAAAAAGGTAACTAAAACATGAAATAAGTCATGAAAGGAAAAACAGAGTAAACATATTAAAATGATTACGTGTAGGACAGTGATAGAGCACCAGGGAGATGGAGCATCCCTAGACCCAGTGCTCCAGGGGACATACACAATATTTGGAGCATCAAAAACGCAATAGGAAACCCAAAACAGCCAAGCAGGCAACAACTTCAGGATTGAACTAGGATCTAAAGTGGTAATGTGAGACATGGACATAGAGAAGCATAAACAGGTCACATGTGTCAAGGGGCAAACAGAGCAGGTTCCGAGGTTCAGGGTGGCAGGAACGTCGAAGGGTCCGATAGGGTAGACACTTTGAGACTGCCCAGAGAATTAGTAAGGTCCCTTTGAAGATACCAGTCGGTATAGCGGAAAGGGTGCATAAGTGTTTGCAGTTCCTGTCGATCAAAAGAATGTTCCATGAACGTGCGCCACCTTGTAAAGAATCGTGATGTGGAGCGATGGTTTAAGACAATGGTGTCTAACCGTTCCAAATAGAAGAGTGACAAGAGGGCCTTCTTCACCGCCCGCAGGTTAGGCGCCTTGGAGCTGATCCAATGAGACATTATTGTTCTGCGGGCTACGAGGAGGCAAAGATGTGTCCATTGGGAGATGTGAAGTGAGCTCTTCATTGCGGGCGTGGGAGGAGGTGGTCCGCAGCCAAACAAACACAGCAAGTAATGCTTCGGGACTTGCGTTTTGCTAATCGTGTAGATAAAGGAAAGGACGGAGTCCCAATAGGCAGCAATAGGTTTGCATTCCCAGAGGCGGTGGAGCAATGTCGGGCGTGAGGCAGAACACCAAGGGCACCTCTCTTGGGCTGGCTCTTCCTTGTTGAAACGGAAGGGGTAGTATGCTCTGTGGATAATTTTAAACTGCGTCTCGCGCCACGTTTCCGATAAGGTGAGTTTGCGCACCTGCCCGTATCCTTCAAGGATTTTTTCCGAGAGGTTTGGATCCTCAAAAATTTGAGACCATTTCTGAAATGGTGCAAGACGATACTTGGCAGCCTGATGTTCAATAATGTGAGAGTACAGCGTAGAGATTGAGTAGTCATTGTTGTGCAAGACTGTATCAATAAAGGACTTTTGAAGTGGATCTGATTCAGGTCCACAGCAGGAGCGTAAATAGCTGACTAATTGGTGGTAGAAAAAAACATGTGTCTCCGGCAGACAAAATTCTCTGGACAGGTTACGAAAGGATTTAAACTTGCCATGGGCATCCAGGTACATTGATGCGATGCTAGTAAGTCCCCTAGAGTTCCATTGTTCAAAAACTTTGTATATAGTGGACGGGGGAAACATGGGGTTGCCAAGGATTGGTAAGTGGCAGGAGATACTGGAGGGCAGCCCCATCAATTTTCGGACCTCCCTCCAGGCAACAACTGTATCCCTGATGAGGACACTGGATTTCAGGCACTTAGGTAGTTTGTTGGGATTAGAGTGAATAATGGCCGGCAGAGTATACGGAGAGGTCGAGGCACCCTCAAGCATGGTATTAGAGTATTTAGATCTGCCAGACAGCCAGTCAAGACCCTGCCTGAGTAAACAGGCAAGATTGTAGAAGCGTATGTTAGGCAGACCCGCACCACCCTCAGACTTTGGGAGACATAGTTTTTGTATCGCAATGCGCGATTTCTTGCGAGACCAGAGAAAGGCAGATAAAGCCGTATGTATTTTATTTACGTCAGAATGCTTCAGTAATAGGGGTATGGTCTGCAGAGGATAGAGTAGGCGTGCAAACGACACCATCTTGAAAAGGTGGCATCTCCCAAAGAGCGAGAGGGGGAGGGCCGCCCAGGCCTCTAGCTCCTTCACAATTTTAGATATAAGCTGTGGGAAGTTAAGTGCGTATAAAGAGGAAGGCTCTCGGCCAATGTGTATGCCCAAATAAGTGATATGCTGTTGCGCTATGGCGAAAGGAGAGTGGTGTAGCCATTTAGCAGCCATCCTGGGACGGAGCGATAAGATTTCGCTCTTGTCAAAGTTAATTCGGAAGCCTGAGCATAATCGGAAAGCATGAAACAGTTGTTGGAGTTTGTCAAAGTCCAGGAGGGGTTGTGTGGAGAATAACAATATGTCGTCTGCGAATAGTGCGGAGCGGAGCGACTGGGCACCTATTGTGATGCCACTAACCCCGTCCGGGGAATTGAGCAGTCTGGATAGGGGTTCGACAGCGATATTAAAAAGTAAAGGGGAAAGAGGACATCCTTGCCTCGTTCCCTTAGACAGGGGGATCGTATCAGAGATAAAGTCGGGAGTTACCAGACGCGCCGTTGGGGATTCGTACATTCGCCGCAGAAAACTTACGATGGGGCCCGAAAAACCAAAGTTCGCCATCACCCGGAACAGCCAGGACCAGCTGATGTTGTCAAAAGCCTTTTCGGCGTCAAGTGACAATATCGCAATATCTTGGTCTGGGTGGAGTTTAGCATATTCCAATGCCATGAGTACTTTGCGTATGTTCAGAGTAGCTGAGCGTCCCTGGACAAATCCTGACTGAGCCGGGTGAAGCATAGAGGGAAGTAGTTGGGCTAGGCGAGACGCAATGATTTTAGATAATAACTTTACATCTACATTAATTAATGAAATTGGGCGGTATGAGCCTGGAAGTGAGGGGTCTTTACCTTTTTTAGCAATTAGTTTTATATGAGCTTGCGTTCCCGTGGGCAGATAGGGGCCACCCCCCCACATGTTGGCATACACATGTCTCAAGGTGTCTGGAATAAAATCAATAGTCAGCTTATAAAATTCGGCCGTGTAGCCATCAGGGCCCGGTGCTTTAGCAGATGCCAAGGACTTAATCGTTCGTTGGACATCTTCAATGGTTATGGGAGCGTTAAGAGTCTCAAGGTGGTGTCCCTGTAATTGGGGCAGCCGGACCTTAGCTAGGAAGGCGTCGGCCGCAGGTTGGTCAATCTGATCGGCCGAGTAAAGAGATGTATAATAATCCACTAGTAATTTACTGATATCAGAAGGCGCGGTAACCATAGCGCCAGCTGAGTTTCTCAGGGCATAGATATGCGTGGGCCGTCTGGGTCCTGCACAGAGCCTCGCCAGTAGCTTGCCGGCCTTGTTGCCAAACCTATGAAAGTGCAGCTTGGAATAGGATTCTTTGGCCAATTCTTGTTGTTCGGCCCAAAGATCGAATTCTCTCTTGGCAGTCCTCCAAGTGCGTATGTTGTCAGGTGTACGGTTAAGTGTAAGTAATTCATGAGCTGAGCGTAGGGTTTCACTCGCCCGCATGTAAGATTGTCTGGCATTCCTCTTGAACTGCGTGGTATAGGAAATAATTTTGCCTCTCAGGAAGGCTTTTCCAGCCTCCCAGAACAAGTTTGGGTTAGCAAGGTGTGGCTCGTTGTAAGAGGTATATTCCGTCCATGCTGCAGACAGCATGTGCCGGAAGTCCTCATTGTTTGCCAGATAGGAGGGGAAGCGCCAGACGCGGGAGGTAGAGGAAGGTCGGGTGTGTAGGAGTTGTAGTGTAATAGGGCTGTGATCCGAGATCCTGGCGTCAGTAATATGTGATTCACATAGCAGTGGGAGAAGTGCTGCAGAGGCAAAAAAGTAGTCTATGCGGGAAAAGGAATTGTGGGGTGGGGAATAGAAGGTATAGTCACGGTCTGTCGGGTGAGTCAACCTCCACACATCTACTAACTGTGTGGCTTCTATTGCTTGTGACAGGAGCGTCGGCGTCGAGGTCGTCGGGATATGTCCGGTAGTCCTTCGCGTCACGTCACCTAGGCGGTCAGCAGTGGTAAACATAACAGAGTTAAAGTCTCCGCCCACTAAATGTAGGGAACCCGAGGCAGCCAGAATCCAGGCCACCATATCCTGGAAAAAGAGGGTGTCTGGCGAGTTGGGTGCGTAAATGTTAGTGATGGCTATGTCTTTTTCAGCAAAGGTTAGGTGCAGAGTAAGTTTACGGCCCAGCAGGTCAGTCTTAACGTCTCTAACAGTGTGTCTCAGATTTTTATGTATGAGAATAGCCACACCAGCCTTTCGCCCCACGGCTGGAGAGCCATATACATTTCCTACCCACAGCTTACGTAACCGGGTCAAGTCGTCTGCGGAGAGATGGGTCTCCTGAAGTAAGGCCACATCTGTCCGGAGACGCTTCAAGTGCCTAAGAATGGACATGCGCTTACTTGGAGAGCGAAGCCCCTTGACGTTCCATGACACAATCTTTAGGTGATTCCCGTCAACTGAGTAGGCCATGTTCGAGTTAAAAGGACGTAGTGAGCTTGAGGTGGTGAACGAAGTCCCCCTCCAGGCATAACATCAGTAGTCAGAGGGTCACCCAAATATTGTATAGTCCCTAAAGATACAGGCATAAAACAGGTAATCATAAACAGTGCGAACAGTAATAAACAACAAAAACAAAAGAAAAAGCAAAAACAATAGAACAAAGGTCCAGTGCCTAGGCACGTAGCATCCAATAAGGACCTCACTTTTTTCCACATGGGACTAGAGCACAGGGTAAAATCCCCGCCATCCGTGCACTCCCTTACCTAAGGATGAAGTGAGAGCGTCAAGGGCGGGAAGACAATAAAAAAAAAAAAAAAAAAAAAAAAGGGGGGGGAGGGGGGAAGGGGAAAGGGGCCTTAGCCTACTGAACGGGAAGCATCGGCCAGTCAGGGCGGAGAGGGGCCAAGGAGCCGGATTATAAAAAAAAAAAAAAAAAAAAAGTCACAGAGTGTATAAAGAGCAGTCTCAATCAGGGAGAAAAAGGTGAAAACAATACTACCCGTTTCCTTGGGTCCACGACAATAGGCAGTCTCTGGGACATGTTGTCAGCGGTAGTCCGACCGGTCCGCCCGAGAAGTATAACGACCTCGTTTATATGGTTGCTTGGTTGGGCTGCCAGGTTGTTTGCGAGATGGAGAAGGAGCAGTAGCCAGTAGTGATGAGGAGTCGTCTGCAGAGCTGGTGTGGTCCATCCCTGAGGTGGCTGATGTCAGGTAACCCTCTGCTTCTTCAGGCGAGGCAAATGTGAGGCGTTCCCCAGATTGAGTCCATCCGCAGCCTTTGACCTCTCATGTGCCATCCGCAGCCTCTGAACTCTCCTGTACCATCCACAGCCTCTGACCATCTCTTGTCTTATATCATGTCTGCAGTCTGGAGAGGAGTCAGGAGTGGGAGGATGGGGGTCATGGGAGAAGTCGGACGTGTGTGGACTATGGAAAGGAGACTAAAGGATAAAACCAGAGCCACTGAACTGGAGCCAACTGACTGTACCCTGCACAGTGCACCTAAGAGGAGGTCAGGGACAGCGCACCAGAGCAGTCTGAGGGGGGTTTACTGATGTAAGGTGGAAGTGAAAACAATAATGTAAAGGGGCACTGATATAAAGGTTCCCTCTTATATCAGTAAACCCACTTACCTTAGTGTTTTCTTTCTGCGGAAGGTGGTCTCTGGTCACCAGAGTCCTCCCCACACTCCCAGAGTTTCCCTTTACATCAGAATGTGCAGGATTTCACCTTACAGTGCAAGGGGGAACTCTGCAAACTCTGATGTAAAGGGCAATGCTACAGACCCTGATGTAAAGGGGAATGCAATGAACTCTGATATAAGGGGGGTCTCTGGTCACCAGAGCCCCCCCATTTATATCAGAGTCCCCCCTTAGATCATGATTTGCAATGTTCCCCTTTATGTCAGAGTTCACTTGTAAGGGGGAATCCTGCAGACGCTGATATAAGGGGGAACTCTGTGCTGGCTGGGCTATATTAATCTGACCTTCATGTAAATGGAAAATATTTTTTTTTACTTTTGTTTAACTTAAACACATTGCTAATAGCTTTAGTCACATTTTTATAGCTGAAATATTGATATTTGCAGAGAAAACTGACATTTCAGTTAAAAATGTATTAAACTTATTTTTTTTTTTTGCAGTGTCTGTGTTAGTAAATGTCATGATTTTTGCCAGTACAAAAATGGTGCTGTTTGTAAATTCCATATCTCTCTTTTATATATATATATAATACACTCTTCAAATGTGCTTTAAAATGGTTTTCCCTTTTGTGAACAAGAAAATAATGACATTATGCAGTTTGGTTGGTATAATCATGCTATGGCGCTGGTATGAAATTATTTCCAGTCCGACCCTGCCATCCTCCCTTACATCCCAGTGCACCCCCCTTGTGCTGCTGCCAGGAAGAAGATGGGGGCTGTTTTCAGTACCACCCTCCCTTGAATGAATGAATGAATGAATGAAAACTTATATAGCGCGGCACATGCGAACTGAATCGCCTCTGGGCGCTTGTTGTTCCTGTCTCCTTTGGTATCAATAGAGATGAGTCTTGATCTTTCTCCTGAATGCTAGGTGGTTCTCCTCCACCCGAATGCTGGTTGGTAAAGCGTTCCATAGTCTGGGACCTTGGACCACAAATCTTTTTTCTCCCTTGGACTTGTAACTGGCTTTCAGTATCTGGAGTAGATTTTGATTGGTGGATCGCAGAATGCGATTAGGATTATGAGCTTTTATTTTTTTGCATAGATAATGGGGAGCATTCCCATGGATACATCTATGCGTTAGACAGAGTGCTTTAAAAGTGATTCTGTCTTTTACTGGTAACCAGTGAAGGGATCTCAGTGAAGGTGAGATTGATTCCCAAGGTTTTTTCCTAGTCACAAGTCTGGCGGCCGTGTTTTGAACGACTTGAAGACGAGCGATTTGGTACTTGGGGAGTCCGAGGTAAAGGGCATTTGCATAGTCCAATCTGGAGTTAACAATTGCTCCCACCACGACCGCTATGTCTTCCTTGGGGATAGAAGGAATAAGTCTGCGTAGTAGGCGCAGCAGATGGTGAGATCCGCTGACTACTGACCCTATTTATGCGTCCATTGTCATGTAGGAGTCGAAGATGACCCCGAGACTTTTGACTTTGGCAGTTTCTGACTGCTAATGATTTAAAAAAGAGGACGAAGATAAATGTTTAATAACACAGGCGACAGCGGGGACCCTTGAGGGACTCCGCATGACACCGTGCGTCTTTCAGAATTGAAGGGTCCTAACTTCACTATTTGCGATTGGTTTTCCAAAAAAGAGGAGAACCAAGATTGATCGCCTTCTGCGACTTTGGCTACTTCGGCTAGCCGAGTCAATAGGAGCTTATGGTCTACTGTGTCGAAGGGGGCGCTTAGGTCCAACAGAACCAGAAGACAAGATTCTCCCTCATCTGCGGCCTCGAAAGCGTCGTCCCATATCTTGAGCAATGCTGTTTCCGTCCCGTATCCGGGCCGGAAACCTGATTGAAATGGATTAAGTAGATTGTGGGTATCTAGATGCTGTTGCAACTGTTGTACCACTACTTTTTCCATTACCTTGGAGAGTACATTTAGGCCTGTTATGGGACGGCGGTGGAGTGGATCCTTGGGATCCAGGGAGAGTTTCTTCAGGATGGGTCGGTTTATGCCCTCCTTTAGCTGGGAGGGCACTATGCCTTCCCTGAAGGATTGGTTAATCAGCTGCGTCATAGGAGGTGCCAGGATGTCGGCACATTCCTTCAGCAGTTTAGTGGGGATGATATCATTTGGCGCATTGCTGTTAAGCAGAGCGCCGATGATATTTTTAGTGGCTTGGATAGAGATGGGTTCCAGTGTGAACTCACCTGGTTGTGGTGAGTTGCTGCGAGTGTGGTGTAAATCATTGCTGGGAGGGGTAGGGGGGGAATTGTTTTGCGGAATGCTTTGCCAGATGCCCTCAATTTAATTAATGAAGTAATCCGATAATTCATTGCAAAATTCTTGTGAATCCGAATTGGGGGCTTCAAGACATCCTGGATTCATGGTCTGAGTGACCAACTTGAAGAGTTCACGGGGGCGATTTAGGGCACTGTTGATAGCCTCAGAAAAATAGTTTTTCTTGGCCTTGAAAATTTCTTTGTGGTGTTTTCTAGTTGTTACCTTGTAGATGGTGAGGTTCTCATCTGAAGAGCTTCTTTTCCAGGCCGCTTCCACCCTTCTACGCTCTTGCTTCAGTGACGACAGCTGGTTGTTAAACCAGCCTGCGTTGTTTTTCCGGATGTGGGTTTTACGGTTCGGCGCTATTAAGTCAGCTGACTGTAATAGGGCTGTGTTTATGGCAACCAGTGTTTCTTTAGCCGTTTGATACGGCTGAATTGTTTTTATTTTTATCCTTAATGTGGCTTTGAAGTGTTCCTAGTGGAGCTTCTTCTGACATCTGGTCCAGTGTGTTGTCACTGGATTAGATGTTTTTGTTAAGGGAGAGAAGTCGGAAATAATGAATTTAATTGCATGGTGATCTGTCCATGGCAATGGTTCATTTTCCAGGATTTTTATTTCCAGCGCTTGTCTGAAAATAAGATCGTGTGTGTGCCCTGAAGCATGTATGGGCCCACATACTAGTTGTTGTAGCCCTAATCCTTCCAGGTGGTCGATGCAGGCGTCGGCAACTGGGTCTTGTGGGGAGTTGGCCCAGAGGTTGAAATCCCAGAGCAGCAAAAGGTGTTTGCTGTTAAGGGTATACGTGGAGATAAAGTCCATCAATGATAGTAACAGCTGCGATTTTGGGCCCGGTGGTCTATAGCAGAGTAAAATCCGGACGGTCTCCTGGGAGTTTGTTTGTAGTTGCAGCGTAAGGGTTTCCATGAATGGAAGAGGGTTTTGAAGGACTGGTTTAGTGATTGCAAGATGGGTCTTGTGGATCACTGCCAGGCCTCCTCCTCTTTGTCCTATTCCGTTTTCCGTTATGATACGGTAATTTTCTGGCACCAGTTCTCATAGAATGGTGTTGCTGTCGGCTGTCAACCAGCTCTCTGTAATAAAGAGGCAATCTATATTGTATTGCAATATGAAATCACGGATTTCCAATCAGTGTTTTACTGCCGATCTTGTGTTGATCAAAGCACATGATATGTGCTTAGGCTGGGATAAATGGCTGCGATTTTTGATAGTCGATCTTCGATCGTTTCTCAAAAGTCGCAGACTTCTTAGGGCTTTTTTGGTGACGGCAGGTAACGTTGCGACAAATCGCCTCAGATCCCAAATGGTTTCCGCGGAATATTGCCGATTAACCATGGTCGCCAAACCCCAGGGAGGTGGGTGGAGATTCAAGGATTCAGTGAATCCTCTCTCTTGCCTTGGTCAAGAGGAAGGCAAAAAAAAACCTGGCAGTGCTACGCCAATATACTGCAGTAGGGCCAAAAAATTCCTTCCTGACCCCTTGAGAGGCGATCGGACTAACCCTGGATCAAGTACTAATGGTTTTGGGACGGGGGAGAATGGGGCTGGGTGTAGCAAGATAGCTGCCTATGCTGCAGCAAGGTCCAGGAAGGGGGCTGGGATCCTAAATGGATCAGTGCTGCTGGGGAAAGACTGGGACGATAATCGGGGAGAGCAGGTACTCTTATGGGGTAGAGGGGGGGGTTTACTGGGCAACTTAGGGTGATTAATAGTGATTGCAGGGGGTGTGGAGTGGTGCGCCGGTGGGCCGCGGGTGAAGCCATGGCCTTTCCTAGTTCGCGGCTGCCGCGATTGTAACCAGGCTGACGTGGTCGAGAAAAAAAAAACGCCCAGAGGCGACAGAAATTGAGGGGAGAGGTGGTGGAAGGATGCCTTATGTGGGGGATGATGTGGGGATGATGGTATGGAATAGGGGGGTACGGAGCACGGGGGCTGCTGCTGCGTCTTGTCCTGAAAAGGACAAGGGGGATGGAAGAAAATGCCCAGTGCCCTGTGTCAGGGGCTTACCTTGGGGCTCCGGTTGATTCCTGGATGGAGGGGAGCCAGGGGAGGAGGATCGTGAGCCAGAGCAGGGGTCTGACAGCAAGCGGTAAGGGGAGGAAAACCCTGCCTGTCTGGCTCCAGGAGCCGTACGTCCTACTAGTAGGAGCCCAGCCGATTACTACAGGAGCTTAGTTCTAGCCCTTGCATTTCACTTGTCCCCCTCCAGGTCCACATGAGTCGAACGTCGGGTGTTCGCCTGTTCGCCGAATAGTGAACAATTTTGGGTGTTAGCGGCAAATTCTAAAGCCGCAGAACATCCTTTAACCACTTAAGACCTAGACCAATATGCAGGTTAAGGACCTTGCCCCTTTTTGCGATTCGGCACTGCGTCGGTTTAACTGACAATTGCATAGTAGTGCGACGTGGCTCCCAAAAAAAATTGGCGGCCTTTTTTTCCCACAAATAGAGCTTTCTTTTGGTGGTATTTGATCACCTCTGCATTTTTTTATTTCTTGCGCTATAAACAAAAATAGAGTGACAATTTTGAAAAAATGCTATATTTTTTACTTTTTGATATAATAAATATCCCCAAAAAAGATATAAAAAAACATTTTTTTTCCTCAGTTTAGGCCGATACGTATTCTTCTACCTATTTTTGGTAAAATTGGGTTGCGCAAAATTGATAGCGTTTACAAAATAGGGGATAGTTTTATGGCATTTTTAATAATATATATTTTTTTTACTACTAATGGCGGTGATCAGCAATTTTTTTTTCCGTGACTGTGACATTATGGCGGACACATCGGACACTTTTGACACATTTTTGGGACCATTGTCATTTTCACAGCGAAAAGTGCTATAAAAATGCACTGATTACTGTGAAAATGGCAATGAAGCGGTAACCACTAGGGGGCGCTAAGGGGGTTAAGTGTGCCCAAAGGGAGTGATTCTTACTGTAGGGGGGCGTGGCTGTAGGCGCGACATCGCTGATCGTCGTTCCCTATATCATGGAACAGACGATCAGTATCACTGCCACACAGAAGAACGGGGAAGGTGTGTTTACACACATCTCTCCACGTTCTTCAACTCCTGTGACCGATTGCGGGACACCGGTGGCGATTGGGTCCGCGGGTCCCGCGGGTGCGTTCACGGAGCTGGGCTCTTAAAGGGAACGCGCCATGTGTCCAGCCCTTCGGCTGACGTAGATCGGCGTGAAGGGGTTCTTAGGTGGTAAAAAGTCTATGGGAGAAATCAAAAGTGCTAATTTTAAAGGTTAATATTAGGGCTGTTACTGATCAAAATGTTTGTGTTCGATTAATCGTTTTTTTTTTTTTATCGATTAATCGACTAATTTCGATTATTTATAACGCACATACAGATCCAACTACTTTTAGCTGATCTCCTTGCAGGCCGATTCCCAGTGCAGGTACCAACCACTGGGAAAATGGATAGCAGGATACAAAAAAACACACAAAGGCAGTGCTCGATGGGAACAGCATTAAAACTTTTATAGTCTTCAAGTAGGTAACAAAATAAATATTGCACTGGAGATAAAATCCATGTAGCTACATAAACTGTAAAAATGGTGCGAGTAATACCAAATGGTTGCAAAAGCAGTCATGAAAATATGTAGCTAAATATGATACTGGTATAAAAATTTGTACAATGATACCACTGCTGAATCCAGATGAGGAGAGGTTAACATCAGTCTGTCGGCATGTAGATGTCCCATGAAGGGAACTATCACAATTCCCAGTGGATGGCTGTAGAATCCCAGGTTAATAGAGGGAAGTGTAACAGCCCTTGTGTGTGGCAGATAGTAAGGTCCCGCCGGGATGCAGATATGAAGGCACAGCAAAGGAGCCCTTCAGATGGACACGGCAAGCCCCGCCGGTGTTCATGACGTCACCGGATCTCAGACGGAACTCCCTGAAGGCCCAGAAGCCGGCGGAGAGGTGAGTACCAATCAAGAGAATTTTAATCGATCAAAAAGATTTTGATCGATCAAAAAAACTTAAGATTAATCGATTAATTAAAAGTTCATTTTCACAGCCCTAGTTAATATGCAAGTTATTGTCATTAAAAGTGTTTGGGGACCTGGGTCCTGCCTCAGGGGACATGTATCAATGCAATAAAATGCTTTAACCACTTCAGCCCCGGAAGGATTTACCCCCTTTCTGACCAGAGCACTTTTTGTGATTCGGCACTGCGTCGCTTTAACTGACAATTGCGCGGTCGTGCGATGTGGCTCCCAAACAAAATTGGCGTCCTTTTTTCCCCACAAATAGATCTTTCTTGGTTTCTTTCTTTCTTTCTTGGTGGTATTTGATCATCTCTGCGGTTTTTATTTTTTGCGCTATAAACAAAAATAGAGCCACTATTTTGAAAAAAATTCAATATTTTTTACATTTTGCTATAATAAATTTTCCCAAAAAATATCTAAAAAAACATTTTTTTTCCTCAGTTTATGCCGATACGTATTCTTCTACATATTTTTCGTAAAAAAAAAAATCGCAATTAGCGTTTATTGATTGGTTTGCGCAAAATTTATAGCGTTTACAAAAAAGGGGGTAGTTTTATGGCATTTTTATTAATATTTTTTTTTTACTAGTAATGGCGGCGATCAGCGTTTTTTTTCGGTACTGCGATATTATGGCGGACACATAGGACAATTTTGACATATTTTTGGGACCATTGGCATTTTTATAGCGATCAATGCTATAAAAATGCATTGGATTACTATAAAAAATGCCATTGGCAGTGAAGGGGTTAACACTAGGGGGCAGGGAAGGGGTTAAGTGTGTTCCTGGTGTGTTCTAACTGTATGGGGGGGTTGGCCTCACTAGGGGGAATCACTGATCTTCTGTCCATACATTGTATGAACAGGAGATCAGCGTTTCCCCGCTGACAGGACCGAGAGCTATGTGTTTACACACATAGCTCCCGGTCCCTGCTCTGTAACGAACGAGCACGCGTGCCCGAGGACGATCGTGCCCGCTGGGCACGCGCGCGGGACTCAGGGGGCGCAAAAGATAGGACGTAGAGCTACGTGCTCTCGCCTAGCAGTGCCGACCTGCCGCCGTATAACTGCTGTGGGCGGTCGGCAAGCAGTTAAAAATTTCAGTTTTTTACAGGAGCAGTGATTTTAATAATGCTTAACTATTTGCCGACCAGCCGCCGCAGTTCTACAGCGGCAGGTAGGCTCCCCTGCGTGAGAGCCTGTAGCGCTACATCGGATCTTGAAGCGGCCACTAGGGGCGCGTGCGCGCCTCCCGCTTATCCCTGACTCCCGTGCGTGTGCCCGGTGGGTGCTCGTTACAGAGCGAGGATCGGGAGCTGTGTGTGTAAACACACAGGGCCAGATTTACAGAGCGATTACGCCGGCGTAACAGGAGATGCGCGGCATAAGTCTAAATTTGCGCATGCGTTTTCGATACCCCGCATCCCCAAAACGAGATACGCAAGAAATCTACTTTGTTGTCCAGCGCAATTTCGTTAGACAGGTGCATCCGTCCGCGCAAAACTGCGCTAGACACACCATTGATTTGCTATTCAAATATGCTAATGAGGAAGTTACGGGGATCCACAAAAGAACGTTGGTGCAGCGCAGGCTATGCGCTGTGCGCAACAGCTGCACGGCCTGTCTAAAATTAGACCATATAAAAGGTGGTCTAAAATTAGACAATTTGTCTACATGTCAGAGAAAGCAACACCGTTAGTGAGGAGCAGAGCAGTCACACGTGTTGCCCAACAATCTGTATGCCAACATGCCAGGGACATCCTCGCTCATAGCTATACTACTGACTTTAGAGGAGCAAAGAAGGAGGAGGGCACGGAGGAAGGCACGGGAGAGGATATACCGCACACGCATAGACCTCTTTGGCATGAGTGATTCTGAGTGATTCAGGTTCACCCCTCATGCCATCCTGGAATTAACCATAACCCTGCAGGATGACATCACCAGCCCAACACACCGCTCACATGCAGTGCAGCCACTGGTCAAGGTCATGACAACACTCCATTTTCTTGCCAGTGGCTCTTTTCAAAGAACTGGAGTGGTGGCTGGGATGTCACAATCCTCCGTGAGCAGATTTCTACAGAATTGCCAGATTCCCACGCACCGTGGGGGCCATTGATTGCACACATGTGGCACTCCAGCCCCCCCCCCCATGAGACAGAGCACATATACCGCAATCGAAAGCATTGGCATTCCATCAACGTACAGGTGATAGTCGATGCCCAAGGCCTCATATGGCACGTCCGTGCCAAACACCCCGGATCCAGCCATGACAGCTACATCTACAATCAGAGCCCCATCCGAATAGAATTCGAACAGAACGTGTATGGGGACACCTGGCTGGTTGGTGAGTGACATGGGTGGCAGGCATGACTGTCCCCCCCCATGATGCACACATCACAAGGGGCACAAGCATGACTAACATCCTCCTGTGTTTTTCCTTACAGGTGACTCTGCATATGCACTGGGACCCCATCTCATGACTCCTATCCGGAACCCCCAAACCCCAGGAGAGGAAAGATACAATGAAGCCCACGCCCAAACACCTGCAGTGGTGGAGCGCACCTTTGGCCTCCTGAAGTCACGTTTCCGATGCCTGGATAAGTCTGGGGGGACCCTGTTGTATTCCCCAAACTTCGTGTGCCAGATCATCGGTGCATGTTGCATTCTGCACAACTTCGCAGTGAGAAAGGGCCTGCAGATTGACCTACGTGATGACCTGACCCCTGAACCAGACAACCCCCCCTAACCGAGGTTACCCTGTCTTCTGAGGGAAGAGCAGCCAGGAGACAGCTCACATTAGGCATCTTTGCACGTTAAACACACACATTAATCATGGCACAATGAGAATGCATGCATGCACACCACTGTGGTCCCTAGCACAGACACATCACATCCTCATCTAATTGGATTAGCACAAGCCATGCTGGGCTTGTGAGCAGCAACGCCACGCCACGGCTCCAATTATGTCACTGTACATTCATACACCATTCACACCCCTTTTGCCGGCAGGAATATCACCCCCACATTCCAAAAACATTCACATCACAAAAAAAAATGTCCAGCAAAAAAAAAGGGGGAAAAAGAAATTAATGCCGTTGGCGTGAGCCACGCCTGGGGCGCCCACAGCCATGGCCCCGGCTCCTCAGGGGAGACTCATGAGGAGGGGGGTAATCCGGGGAAGGAGGAGCAGCCCCTGGTCTCTGCCCACCTGGCGGCCTGCCCTCCAAGGCCACGGCAATTCTGTTCAGGCCAGCACCTAGTGTTGCCGTGTTGGCCTGGATAGCCTGGGTGAGGGCCCTCACATCCTGCCCAACGTCTGCTGTTGTAGTCTGCAGTGCGTTTAGGCAGTTTGTAAGAGCCCGGGAGTGGCAGTCCAGGTCCCCAAGCGTATCCTTTATGGAGGACAGGCTCTCCTCCATCCGCCCCAAAGTCTGGCTGACCTGTCCCAGATGGCGGGTCTGAAGGGCCTGGTCCCTTCTCAGAATGGCGGGTAGAAGCTCGGCCACCCCCTGGTCTTCTGGGATGACTTCCTGCCTCCAACTGAGGCTTGTGGCCAGGGAGAAGTGGAGGCCCTTGGGAGAGGAGCCCTGTTGGGGGAGGAGTGGGAGGGGCTAGCCCTTATGGAGGGCTGGCTGCTGCCAGCCAGAGAGGAAGACTCCTCCGAAAACAGCAAGCCACTGGCTGACATGACATCCTCCTTCTCCTCAAACTCCTCCTCCTCAAACTCCTCCTCTTCAACCTCCTCCGAGGCCTTGTCGGGGGGTCCTCATCAGGCTGTTGTCCCTGGGATGGTGCGGTCAGCCCAGATGGCCCAGCACCCTCCTGCTCATCTGTGGATGACACAAAACATTCACAGGTTGGAGGATCCACACACTTGCCACATATTCCCTTTCACCCCCTCCCCCACACATGCTACACACCTGATAGGGAAAAAAAACTTACCTGGCATCACAGAGGTGCTGACCATGGTCTGCTCCAAGTGCGCATGCGCGAGCCGGCCCGCCCTTCATTTGCATGGGGTCACGGCTCATTTCAATGTAACACGCCCACGTCCTTCCCAATTTGTATTACTCCGCCTTGCGCCTCTGAAATAACGTTGCGCAGGCGCAAATTTCTGCGTAAAACCGACGAGAATAGGGTGATTGCGCCGCTACATTGCGCCAGTCTAACGTAAAGGCTGTGCGCTACGCCGCTCTAATAATGCGCAGATGTAAGTGAATCTGGCCCACAGCTCCCGGTCCTGTCAGGGGAGAAATGCCTGACCGTCTGTTCATACAATGTATAAACAGCGATCAGTCATTTCCCCTAGTGAGGTCACCCCCCCTACAGTTATAACACACCCAGGGAACATACTTAACCCCTTCCCCGCCCCCTAGTGTTAACCCCTTCCCTGCCAGTGGCATTTTTATAGTAATCCAATGCATTTTTATAGCACTGATCACTATAAAAATGCCAATGGTCCTAAAAATATGTCAAAAGTGTCCAAAGTGTCTGCCATAATGTCGCAGTACCGAAAAAAAATCGCTGATCACCGCCATTACTAGTAAAAAAATAAATATTAATAAAAATGCCATAAAACGACCCCCTATTTTGTAAACGCTATAACTTTTGCGCAAACCAATCAATAAAGGTTTCTTGCGATTTTTTTTACGAAAAATATGTAGAAAAATACGTATCAGCCTAAACTGAGGGGAAAAAAATATATTTTTAGGGGATATTTATTATAGCAAAAAGTAAAAAATATAATTATTTTTCAAAATTGTTGCTCTATTTTTGTTTATAGCGCAAAAACTAAAAACTGCAGAGGTGATCAAATACCACCAAAAGCTCTATTTGTGGGAAAAAAAGGATGCCAATTTTGTTTGGGAGCCACGTCGCACGACTGCGCAATTGTCAGTTAAAGCGACGCAGTACCGAATCGCAAAAAAATGTGAATTGGTAACGGGGGATAGATTGGAACCCTAACATTTCACAAAAAAAGTGTCATAAATGGTAAAAAAACACAAGACACAGCTTGGGACAAGTCCTTTATAACAAAAAAATAAAAAAAGAAGCTACACTCAGTGTGATAGCTCTCTGGCGGTTTCCGACAGGAAACCCCCACGTTGCATGAGAGGGGGGTGGGGTCTCCCCTACATGTCACTGGGTAACCCCACGGCGTTTTCCCATTGTGTCAGAGGAGGCGGGGGTCACCCACCCTCAGCTGTTTAAGAGCTGTCACGGCGGGTGTAGCGACATTCGGCGGGCGCCTCCCGTGGAGGCAGAATCGGATAGTGGTGGTGTTTTTCCATATCCTGGGTTTAGAATGTATTACATTGCTGGAATTTTTTTCTTTTTTAATAAAGGACTTGTCCCAAGCTGTGTCTTGTGTTTTTTACCATTTTTGACACTTTGTACCCCGTTACAAATTCACATGGGGGATCTGGGGTCCCCTTTGTTAAAGGTGGCTTCCAGATTCTGATAAGACCTCTGCCCGCATACCCCCACAGGGTTGTGGGGATGAGGCCCTTGTCCCCATCAACATGGGGACATCCTCCCCATCTTGAGGGCATGTGGCCTGGTACGGTTCAGGAGGGGGGTGCTCTCTCGTCCCCCTCTCTTTTTGTGTGGCCTGCCAGGTTGCGTGCTCGGATAAGGGTCATTTTGGCGCAGGCGGATATAGCGGCCGCTGGCCACGCGCATCGGCTCCAGCGTCGTGCTGAGGAGCCAACCTGCTGCCGTATAACAACGGTGGTTGATCGGCAAGGTGTTAATGGGCCACTTGACTGGACTTGCCCCCCATGCCTAAGGCTGCCAGCCCCCCTGATGTCCTCCCTGTGCTTGTTTGGGTTTATTTCGGATACTTTGATTTCTTCCAATGACATGCTGATAAGTTAATTTATTTCTGTTTAAATTGGCCCTGGTGTGTATGTGAGTGCATGTATGTATGTATGCATGCAAGATATGGTACTTAGATTGCAAGCTTCTTGAGAGCAGGAACTGATGTAAATGTACAGTAAAGGACTAGGCTATTGGTACTTGTTGGCACTATATCAATTCCTGAGATAAATACAATTTTTAGAAGTATGTAAAATGCTAAATTAATTTATTATGCACAATCTTATTTTCGGGAAAATATATCTTTATTATATGCCTAATCCTTTATTTAAATTGAGAATGTAAAATAAAAAGCTAAGGTGTGTTAAAATTCTGCTTTTTTTTCCTGTACTAAAAGTAATGTGAGTGCACAGCTGCTACATAAATGTTATTCTGAGTCTCAACCTCTAGCACAGCTGCACTCCTTAAAGCTGAACTCCAAAGCTTGTATAATTAGTCAAATCCCATCATATCTTTACATTTTTATTTTTATAATGCAGAATATTTTTTAAACCAAATCATTGCTGCTCAGCATTTTTTTATTTTTTTCATTTGACTTGCTTTAAAGACTTTAATTTAATAACAACTAAAATTTGCACTCTAATAAGTTATCACCAATTAATTACTCGGCTACAGGATTTTATTTTAGTTCAAAATGAATAGGAAACGATACTTTTATAAATCAAATCTTAACCTTGTACAGATAAGATTACTTGTTCTTAATTACTTCCCAACTTGTAGGAGGTATACAGTCTGTCCTCAGTGGTTCAGATAGAGAGGAAATAAGATGGAAAATAAAAGTGTATAATAACATTGATAAGTCATAGCAAAACGTTCACCAAAACAGATAAACTGTGAAAACCCAAAAGTAATTTATCATTATTTTGTGCAACAATGAAGAATGATTGAGGTTCCTTGTAAGTTAGGGGCTGCATTTCTGCACATGGAGTTGGGGAATTGGTAAGAAATAAGGCCTGGTTCACACCTATGCAGTTTGCTTTTTGATTAAATTCTGCAGAGCTTTTTGCAGTGCATTTTTTTTTTTTTTTGCACACGTGTTTTTTGATGCCTTTTGCATTTGTTATGCTTTTTAATTAACCTGGCACACATATAGCCCCACTCTTCCGCTAAAAGTATGCAAAGTTTGCTGTCTGGGGGACCTACGGCTGGGGAGCACCGGTTTTTCAAAGCCAGGCACCCCTTCTATATAATAAAACAAGGAGTGCAATCAGCGCAAAAATGTGTATATACGATCAAAAAATTAAGTGCAGTAAACCCCAAAGGAAAATGACAATAAATAAGAGATATGTAGAATTATCTAAATATCAAACAATTTTAAAAAAATATACAAAGTGAAAAAACTTTACAGTTGAAGTATCACTGGGATGCTGGCTGTACACCAAAAAGGACATTCACAAAATCCAAAACAATATAGAAAATAGAAAACAGTGCAGCGCAAACCAAAAAAGTAAAAGTGAACAGGTGAAAAACAAGTCCACAATAAGTCCTAAGAAGAGAAAAGATCCAACGATCAAATCCTTTAGGAGTCTTCACCACGTAAAAAATTAGACACCAAACTTAAAACGTGTCCCTCCACCAGTGCAGATGGGTACTCTCACCTTAGCACAAGACCACTGAATTACCAGATGGTCACATAAGCATGAATGAACCAGGGAGCAAGTGATGTTTCGAATCCTCAAGTAAACAGCCACAGCATATGGACAGGAACATAGGGGAAAGAATAACAATCTAAGAGCCTCCGCTGGATTCAATCTCTTTAATTCAGTTAAAACAATGGTAAAAGAAACACAATAATTGTTATTGATTGGTTTGCGCAAAAGTTATATCATCTACAAATTAGGGAACAGTTTTATGGTATTTTTACTAACATAATTTTTTTTACATGTTATTGCGATGATCAGCGGTTTATATCGTGACTGTGACATTATGGCAGACACATCGGACACTTTTGACACATTTTTGGGACCATTCCCATTTATACAGAGAGCAGTGCTATAAATATGCACTTATTACTGTGTAAATGTGACTGGCAGTGGGGGGGTTAACCAGTAGGGGGCAGGAAAGGGGCTAAATGTGTCCTAGGGAGTGATTCTAACTGTTAGGGGGTGTGGCTACGTCACAGATCGCTGCTCCCGATGAGAGGGAACAGATGATCAGTGACAGTGTCACTAGGCAGAACAGAGAGATGCATGTTTACACTTACCTCTCCCCGTTCTGCAGCTATGTGACCCAGTCGCGGGACACCGGCGGATATTGAGTCCACGTGCCCAGCGGGCACGGCCAAGACTGATGGTCTGATGTGCGTACACACCATCAGTTCAAAAACCGATCGTGTCGGTACGCGGTGACGTAAAATACAACGAAATGCTGAAAAAAATAAAGTTCAATGCTTCCAAGCATGCGTCGACTTGATTCTGAGCATGCGCGGGTTTTTGGACCGATGCTTTTGCGTACTAACCATCGGTTTGGACAGATGGTCAGGCGTCCATCGGTCCGATTTTAAAACAAGTTTTAAAACTTTGGTCCGACGGACGACGGACCGATGGGCTGTACACACGGTCGGTTTGGACCGATGAAACTGGACTTAAAGGGTCACTAAAGGAAAAAAAAATGTTGGTGAAATGACTGTTTAGAGGGTATAGAGACATAAAAGTTAACTGATTACTTTTCAAAATGATTAAAAATAGATAAAAAACAATATAATGTGCCTGCAGGTTAGTTTCACTTTTGAACTGGCTTCATGTTTATGTGAAGTAGAAATAGAAACACAGAACACAAACAAACAAATCCAGAGCAGTGTTTTGTTTTTAAAATGAATCTGATTGGTTCTGGGAAGTTTTAGACACACAGTAATGACAGTTAGAACACCGTGAGAAAGCTCCCAGCACTGTGATTATAAGGAAACAGACAAGCAGGAAGTGTGGAGAACAGAGCAGGATTACAGCAACTTCAAAGCAAAAACGAACAATAAGGACATGAAACCAGTACTGCAGTAAGGTAAAGGAAGCTATTTTGCTAAAAAAATAAATTCCTTTAGTGATCCTTTAAGTCCATTTTCATCGGTTTGGACCGATCGTATGTACGCGGCCTTAGAAGCAGATGAAAAAGGTGATGATGTGACCACTACGTAGGGCACATTCATATGGTATACGGGTATTTTTTTATGCAAAGAACAACAGAAGGGAGGTTAGGAGAAGCAGCCTGTGGATTGTTGTATATATCCTGAAGTTGAGCTCCAGGATAGTTTACACAATCTACAGTATATACTTTAGGTTTGCATGGTTTCTGACAAATTTGGTAATCACATGGTAATTCCATAATTCTTTAATTTTGCATTACATTGTCATGCTCCTCTGGTAGTGAAAAGGGATGAGATACGTGTTTGAGTCGGATGTATGTTCGACTCGAACATCGTTTGTTCGATCGTTCGTCGAAATACGAACAAAACGGGTCGTTCGCGCGCTGATGATTGGCCAAGCATGCACTATGACCTGTATGCTTGGCCAATCACAGCGCCGTCAGTACTAGTGTTGAGCAGAATATGCCATATTCGATTTCGCAATATATCTCGAATATATAGTCGAGTATTCGAGATATATTCGTTAAATGCGAATATTCGCGTTATTTTTTGGAAATGAAATGATTGCGAAATTTCGCTATTGCGAATGTGAATGCGAATTGCGAATGCGAATGAAATTTCGAGAAATGCGGAAGGAGCACTCTGATTGGCTCAGAATATTCGTGATATTTTATAATACAAAATAATTGCGAAATTTCGAGAAATGCGGAATGGAGCACTCTGATTGGCTCAGAATATTCGTGATATTTTACAAAATAATTGCGAAATTCGGCATGCGGAAGGAGCACTCTGATTGGCGAATATTCGGCAAATGCGGAAGGACACTCTGATTGGCTCAGAATATTCGTATTTTATCGTAATTGCGAATATTCGGCAAATGCGGAAGGAGCACTCTGATTGGCTCAGAATATTCTTGATATGTAATTTCGCAAAAATGCGAATGAGAAATTGATTGCGGAATTTCGACAGTAACACTCTGAAATCGAATATATGTGTTATTTTAGCTAAAAACAATATTGCGAATTTCTCAAAATAATCGCGCGATACCGCTATTGCCGAATAATCGCATTGCGATTTTTCGGCAATATAAAATGATCGCTGCAGCTACTCGGCCCAAGGTCTCTAATCATAACAGCAATGCTTTTAGACGTCGATGGGGATCTCTAGGGTGTGATCTGTTCTAAAAAAACTTGAAAAAATACGAATATTCGAAATAGCGAATATTCACCGCGAAATTCGGAATATATCGCGAATACTCGAATATGCCATATTTGAGCCGAATATTCGCAATACGAATATTCGTGAGCAACACTAGTCAGTACAGAGAGCTGTAATTGGAGTGGCTTTGTCCATTTATGGCTCAGGGCTTTAGTACACGCTTCACACTATAAAAGGCCGCCTACAGGGCGGCCTCGTGTAGTGTGTTGCGGGGCTGGTTAGATATCAGTCACAGAGAGAGAGAGAGAGAGAGAGAGAGAGAGAGTGTCTTTTTTTTCTAGCTAGATAGAGCAGGCAGGCTAGTCAGTTAAATTTACAGTGTGTAGAGAATATATATACATGCAGGTGTTGTACATATATTTATACACTGTATAGTTTAGCTAGATCAGTTCTTCCTAATTTACTGGCAGGTAGTTGATTGATCTAGCTGCAGTATTCTCACGTGGTATATTGCCTGTGTCCTCTGCAGTGTGCACCATAAAGCTACACAGGCATACTATAGACACCCAGCAGGTACAATATTTAAAGGAATTTTTCATTTTTTTTTTAATTTAAGCATCATGATGCTTAAATAAAAAAAATAATAAAAAAAATACAAAATTCCTTAAATATTGTACCTGCTGGGTGTCTATAGTATGCCTGTGAAAACATCTTTGAGAACCCAGGTCTTGCCCCAGGGAACATGTATCAATGGAATTTTTTTTTTTAAATGGTCGTTTTTTCTGGAGCAGTGATTTTAATGATGCTGCATCATTAACCACTTGACTACTGGGCACTTAAACACCCTTAATAACCAGACCAATTTTCAGTTTTCGGTGCTCTCTCATTTTGAATGACAATAACTCAGTCATACAACACTATAACCAAATGAAATTTGTGTCCTTTTTTTCCCACAAATAGAGCTTTCTTTTGGTGGTATTTGATCACCCCTGCGATTTTTATTTTTTTCGCTATAAATGAAAAAAGAATGAAAATTTTGTAAAAAAATGATTTTTTCTTCATTTTCTATTATAAAATTTTGCAAAAAAGTTAATTTTCTTCATAAATTTGGCCTAAAATGTATACTGCTACATGTCTTTGGTAATAATAAAAAAAAAATTGGGATATTATTTAGTCTGGGTGGAAGTTATAGGGTCTACAAGCTATGGTACCAATTACTGAAAATTTATCAATTTGATCATACCTGATGTACTGACAGCCTCTCTCATTTCTTGAGACCCTAAAAAAGCCAGTAAAGTACAAATACCCCCCAAATGACCCATTTTTGGAAAGTAGACATTCCAAGGTAGTTAATAAGAGGCATAGTTAGTTTTTTGAAGTTGTAATTTTTTCCCACAATTCTTTGCAAAATTAAGATATTTTTTTTTTTTTTTTCACACCATATTGTCATTATAACAGGTTATTTCTCTCACATGGCATGTATATTCCACACAATGACACCCCAAAATATGTTCTGCTGCTCCTCCTGAGTATGGCAATACCACATGTGTGAGACTTTTACACAACCTGGCCACATACAGAGGCCCAACACTGAAGTAACAACTTCTAGCATTCTAGAAGCATAAATTACACATCTAATCTCTCAACCACCTATTACACTTTTGAAGGCCCTGGAGCACCAGGACAATGGAAACACCCACAAAGTGACCCCATTTTGGAAAGCTAACACCCCAACGTATAATCTATGAGGCATAATGAGTCTTTTGACTACACCCTAAAATACATTCTGCTGAGTAATGGGTAAAAAAAAAAAAGATTACCTGTGGTTTTAGTAGTGCAATTGTCCACAGGAGGAGAGCCCTGATCCAGGCAGCAGGCAGAGACGTGATCACTGGTCAGCGACAGTGAATGGAATTGTCCAGGCAGCAGGCAAGAATATTGTCCATAGTCAGTACAGGGATACTGTCCATATACAGTCCAGGGCCAGTGCAAGTAGAGACATTGCCAGCAGTGCCAAAATAATCATCCTGGTAGTAATAAGCAGGAACATGGTCCAAGTAGTGGGCCAGGAAAGAATGGGGACAGGGGTAGAGGCTTCTCCCACCCAAATCTCTTTGAAGCCTCCGGGCAACCAGACCCTAATCCGGGAATGAGAAAACTAAAAAAATAGTTTTTTCATCCAGAAAAACAATTCTGGAGCCCCTCACATATGCGAGACCCCTGTGTTCCCACTAGTATAGCAGGGTAAAAAGATCAATCCAAGGGGCAGGCAAAAAACGTGGTCAAACAGTCCAGGGTCAGTTCCAGAGCAGGCAGAGGTAGGTACAGTTTAGCGTTGGGCAGAAGCGTAGTCGTATAACAAGCCAGGGTCAGTTCCAGAGAAGGCAGAGGTATGTTTAGGGTTAGGCAAAAGAGTGGTCGTATAACAGGCCATGGTCGGTTCCGGAGAAGGCAGAGGTATGTTTAGGGTTAGGCAAAAGAGTGGTCGTATAACAGGCCATGGTCGGTTCCGGAGAAGGCAGAGGTATGAACAGTTCAGTGCAGTGGCATAAGGGATGTGGAGGGAAATTACAGGAAATGAGAATTGCGTTTACCATACTTCCCTAATAATGTAGAAACGTATGGTAACGGCGGAAACATGCACCTATACAGAGGCCTGGTTGGGAAGGGCAATCGGGACAATAATAAACAGTGTCTCTTCGAATTCCTTCTCTGGAGCACACTCGGCATCTTTTCTGGCGTCTGTAGCCTGTTTCACGGGCGACGGCTTTCTCAGGAAAGTGACGCTCGTGTAGTCTGCTCACAGAATCAGAGCGAATATTCTCTGGTGGGTTTTCAGGGTACAAAAGGGCGGTGATGACTTCTTCTTGATAGGACAGATAGGATACGGGGTTCTCTGATGATTTTTTGTATATAACATAAGAGTTATAGAAGGCCAGACTGAAGAAATAAATGGACACTTTTTTATACCAGTGACGGGATTTTCTTGTGGGAAGGTAGGGTTCGATCATCTGGTCGTTGAAGTCCACTCCCCCCATAAACAAGTTATAGTCATAGATGCATGCTGGTTTTTGGATTGAGCCATTTCTTTTGGGGACTTCCACGTAGGTGTCGTTGTGGATTGATGTAAGCATGTGGACGTTCCGTTTGTCCCTCCACCTGACAGCCAATATCTCCTGGTTCCTCAATGCTGCTGACTCCCCTCGTCTGAGCTTTTCATTCACCAATTTTTGTGGGAAGCCTTTTCTATTGGCCCTTATTGTGCCACATGCTGGGGTATTCCTAAGGTACAGATTTCTAAACAGGGGCAAGCTGGTGTAAAAATTATCCACATAAAGGTGGTATCCCTTTCCAAATAGAGGATAGATCAGATCCCAGACCACTTTTCCGCTGACTCCGATATACTCTGGGCATTCAGGGGGATGCAGTTGGGAGTCCTTCCCTTCGTACACCATGAAGGAGTAAATGTACCCTGTGGCTCTGTCGCATAGTTTGTACATTTTGACCCCATATCGGGCCCTTTTGCTGGGGATGAACTGTTTGATGCCCAGCCTGCCTGAGAATTTTACAAGGGACTCATCCACGGATATGTTCTGTTCAGGGGTATATAACTGGGGAAATTTTTTGCGAGAAAAAATTTAGGAGTGGCCGAATTTTATAAAGTTTGTCAAAAGCAGGGTCATTTCGGGGAGGGCACTGGGCATTGTCGTTAAAGTGGAGGAACCGCATAATTATTAGGTATCGGGATCTTGTCATAAGGGAGGAGAAGAGTGGCATGTGGTGGATGGGTTTGGTAGACCAGTAGGAGTACAATTGTTTTTTTTTTTTGAAAGTCCCATAGTAAAAGTTAGGCCTAAGAAAATTTTGAATTCCTCCACGGTTAGTTCTCTCCACTCAAAGGGACGGGCATAACTAGAACCAGGGTTGCTTTCTATGTACTGCTGTGCGTAGAGATTGCACTGGGCCACAATGAAGGATAGCAAGTCTTCGTTGAAAAGTAAATTAAAAAAATCGAGCATGGAAAAATTGTCGGTGTTCACCTGGACACCTGGCTGGGCAGTGAAAGGGGGGATATTTGCTGCTCCGGAATTAGGGGGAAGCCACAGGGGTTTTGAAGGCCATAGGGAAGGCTGGCATGGCCCCTATCCCTTTGGGGCTGAGATGACACCCTACTGGTGCCTGGCCTTTGTTGCAATGGCCCTGCGCTTGAGGTGGACGGCCCTGCGCTTGAGGTGGACGGCCCTGCGCTTGAGGTGGACGGCCCTGCGCTTGAGGTGGGTGGCCCTGCACTTCTGGGAGTAGGCCGCTTCTCCACGCCAGCACCCCTTTTTTTCACGGGCACACGTTCCCCTTCAGATTCTGAATCAGACCCACTGTCTGTAACGGGTTCATAGGCCGAATCTGAATCGTACAGAGACTCCCCGCTGCTCTCATCGCTCATGATTAGATGCTGGTAGATCTCCTCATCGGTTAAGAATTTTTTTGCCATACTGGTGGCTGGTGAGGCTGCACTGCACTGCAGATCACTGTGGTGGCACTGGTGGACACAGGCGGCTCTTGTGGGCACAGGCGGCTCTGGTGGGCACAGGCGGCACAGATGGCTGGGGTGGACACCAGCGTCACTGGTGGGCACAGGCGTCACTGGTGGGCACAGGCGGCTCTGGTGGGCACAGGCGGCTCTGGTGGGCACAGGCGGCTCTTGTGGGCACAGGCAGCACAGATGGCTGGGGTGGACACCAGCGTCACTGGTGGGCGCAGGCGGCACTGGTGGGCACAGGCGGCACTGCAGTGGCGCAGAAAGGACTGATGGGCACAGATGGCACTGTTGTGGCACTGGTACGGCACTGTTGTGGCACTGGTGCGGCTTTGGTGACACTGGTGCGGCTTTGGTGACACTGGTGCGGCTCTGGTGACACTGGTGCGGCTCTGGTGACACTGGTGCGGCTCTGGTGACACTGGGGTGGCACTCTTGGGCACAAATGTGGCACTGTTGGGCACAGATGTGGCACTATGGGCACAGATGGGGCACAAATGGGGCACTATGGGCACAGATGGGGCACTATGGGCACAGATGGGGCACTATGGGCACAGATGGGGCACTATGGGCACAGATGGGGCACTCTGGGCACACTCTGGGCACAGATGGGGCACTAATATTGACTTTAGGGCAATGCAATTGCCAGGGAAAACTCACAGATCTCTCCTCTCCTCTCACGCTGATACTGTGTGAGGAGAGGAGAGAGATGAACTTTCCCTGACCTTCTTTGTTTACATTGTGATCGCGCCGTCATTGGACGGCGCGATCACGTGGTAAAAGGCCGCTGTCATTGGCCAGTCACCGCGATTTGTGTTGCGCCGGGTCTCATAGACCCGGCGTGCATGAATGTTTCTGTGTGCGCGCCCGAGAGGGCGCGCAGGAACGATTCTCTGGGATCACGTTATATAACGTGATCCCAGAGTTAAGCAACCACCTTGCCGCCGTTATTTTTCGGCAGGTGGTTGCTAAGTGGTTAAAATCACTGCTCCAGAAAAAACGACCGTTTTTAAAACTTTTTTCAATTGATACATGTTCCCTGGGGCAAGCAGGCCGGTCGGAACTAGACAGGCAAACCAAGCAATTGCTTGGGGCCTCGAGCTGGCCAGGGGCCCCCAAGCAGGGTTCTTGCCTTGCCACGCTGTCTCCACTAGGGGTGCAATGGATCGTGACCGATCCGCGATCCGAACGGGTCGGCCTGTTCGGATCGGCACAGATTGCGATCCACGGAGCGCACTGCCGCACTTTGGCCTAGCTCCGGAGCGGTCGGCCATCTTGGTACACCCGGCGGAGGTGCGCACTGACGTCATCCCCCCTCTGCTCGTGGATCTTCTATTCCTACGAGAACGTACAAAGCGATCTATTCTGCAACAACAAGTAGAGTGATTGGGATCATCATTTTTGGACTGGCTTTTATTATGCTAGAACTAGTGGCAATGTTAAACTACTGGCTATGGCTATTATTACTATTGTCATGTGGGGGCAATGTTAAACTACTGGCTATTATTACTATGTGGGGGCAATGTTAAACTACTGGCTATTATTACTAATGTGGGGGCAATGTTGCACTGGAACAGTAATGATGATGACGAGTGGGGGCAATGGTGGACATTACAGAGATGAGTGGGGGCAATGGTGGACATTACAGTGATGAGTGGGGGCAATGGTGGACATTACGTGATGAGTGGGGGCAATGATGGATGCAAGTATAAGTATTGCGGGATGCAGTTATTTCAACACAAAACTGAGCTTATTTGCTTAAACACAATGGGCCAGATTCACAGAGAATTAGATTATCGTAGCGTTTCCGAAATACACTACGCCGCCGTTTTTTACCTGGCTCTACGTGGAATCCAGGTAGATTTTGTCCAGTAAACGACGGCGGCGTAGTGTATTTCTCCCGGCGCAATCCATCTACGCGATTAGGGGGCGTGAAGCATTTAAAATAGGCGCGTTCCCGCGGCGATCGAACTGCGCATGCTCCGTTCCCAAATTTCCCGCCGTGCATTGCGTGAAATCACGTTGTTACGTTGTAGTAGCGTCGTTTACGTACATTCCTATTCCCGAACGAGTTACGTTAAAAAAAAATAAAAAAATTAAATTCGACGCGGGAACGACGGCCATACTTAACATGGGTTACGCACTGTTAGACCAGCAAAAAGCTGCTCTAACATTACGTAGCCAAAAAATGACGTAGGCGATTGCGAAGGACACTCGTACCTTCGTGGATCGCCGTAAAAACTTATTTGCATACCCCGACGGTGAAAACGACGCGGACTCCACCCAGCGGCCGCAAAAATATCGCAACGTAGATCCGAAGGCTTACGAAGACGTAAGCCTCTCGGATCGAAGCCCGAAGCCGCCGTATCATGGTTTGAGGATTCAAACTAGTGATATGGCGCGCAAAATTTGAAATTACTCCTGTCTAACACCAGTTAGACAGGCGTAATTGCTCTCTAAATCTGGGCCAGTATTTGTAAATCTGACGGACTGTTTACATTTTTAATTAAAAGTGAAAATCAGAGGTGTTGTGTTGTGGGGGGCTCTGATGGGGGACACCTGTTGTGGGGTGACTCTGGTGGGGACACCTGCTGTGGGGCTTTGTTGGGGACACTTGCTGTGGGGTGGGAGGGGGGAGTAAGAAGTATGTTGGATTTAGTTATTGTGCACTTTTTATTTATATTAAATTGATTTTATGGTACAGTGGTGTTTTTTGCAAATGTTCATCTGTTCGTATTTGGATCGCTATGCTGTGGTTCCTGTAGGCTTTGCAGGCGTTCGGGGGGGCCTCCATGTCCATTTTGCTTAGGGCCCCCAAATTCCTTCAAACGGCCCTGGGGGCAAGACCTTGGTTCTCAAAGACGTTTTCCAACAATAACTTGCATATGGGGCTTTAAAATGAGCACTTTTGAATTCGATGACCTCAATGGGGTTCTAAATGTTCGCGCGAACGTTAGGTCAGTTCGAAGGTTCTGGTGCGAACCGAACGCGGGGATGTTTGGCTCATCCCTAGTAGTGAAGCTTTACTGGAGTCTCCAAAAGATATAGGAAGTCACCAGAAAACCTACCTAATGGGTGCTCACTAGAGGTCGACCGATATATCGGCAGGCCGATATATCGGCCGATATTTGGCCGTTTTGGAGAAATCGGCATCGGCCGATTTTTCTCCAAATTAGGCCGATATTTCTACATGCTGCTAGCGCTGCCATGGCTCCGGAGCTAGGCCGAGGCCGCGGCCTTTCCTGATGCTGTGACCGCCGCGGTCACAGCATCAGGAAAGGCCGCGGCTTCGGCCTAGCTCCGGAGCCGCGGACATCTTAGTACACCCAGCGTTGGCGGCAGCGGCCGCCAATTGGCTGTTACAGGCGTCAGTAGATAGCAGCGAGCGGGCCCCGCCTCGTCTGTGGGTGTATACAGAGAGGAGGGGCCCGCTCGCTGCTATCTACTGATGCCTGTGACAGCCAATCGGTGGCCGCGGCTGCCGACATTCTACACTGTAAAGAAAAACATCCCCTGACGTGCAGCGTGCCCGGCTTCTGCTTACAAACCCCAGAATGTTACTGGCCCGCTCTGCATTCTGGGGTTTGTAGGCAGAGGCCGGGCGCGCAGCACATCAGGGGACTTTTTTTTTTTTTTACAGTGTAGAATTTCGGCAGCGGCGGCCGCTGATTGACTGTTGCAGACAGGGGTGGATGGCACAGGGGTGGATGGCACTAGTTGGCACAGGGGTGGTTGGCACAGGGGTGGATGGCACAGGGGTGGATGGCACTGGTTGGCAAAGGGGTGGATGGCACAGGGGTGGATGGCACTGGTTGGCAAAGGGGTGGATGGCACTGGTTGGCAAAGGGGTGAATGGCACATGGGTGGATGGCACTGGTTGGCGATGCACTGAGGTGATTGCACTGGTGGGCATTGATGAGGTGGCACTGGTGGTGGACACTGATGGGCTGCACTGGTGGGCATTGATGAGGTGGCACTGGTGGTGGACACTGATGGGCATTGATGAGGTGGCACTGGTGGTGGACACTGATGGGCTGCACTGGTGGGCATTGATGAGGTGGCACTGGTGGTGGACACTGATGGGCTGCACTGGTGGGCATTGATGAGGTGGCACTGGTGGTGGACACTGATGGGCATTGATGAGGTGGCACTGGTGGTGGACACTGATGGGCCGCACTGGTGGGCATTGATGAGGTGGACACTGGTGGGCATTGATGAGGTGGCACTGGTGGTGGACACTGATGGGCTGCACTGGTGGGCATTGATGAGGTGGCACTGGTGGTGGACACTGGTGGGCATTGATGAGGTGGCACTGGTGGTGGGCACTGACAGGCTGCACCCCACCTCTCCACCCTAAACAATTATCTCCTCCCAACCTCTCCACCCTAGGTTTTTTGAGTTGAGGAGAAAAAAATAAAATAAAAAAAATCGGCCTAAAATATCGGCCGCAAAAATCGGCAACACATATCGGCCATCGGCCGCCCCGATTTCCAAATATCGGCATCGGCATCGGCCAGAGAAAAACCCATATCGGTCGACCTCTAGTGCTCACCCAAAAATGCTTTTTTGCTTACCTTTTCATGTTTCTCCCCCTGTGTTGCTGTGCGCATGTTATAGATTCTTTATATGAAATAGACTGTGCACTTTGCAAGTGCAGTGGCACTCCTTTTCCACATTGCTTATTGAATGTGGTGAAGCTTCACTTTATAAAGAATACTCAATCAGGTGCAAGGAAAATAAGAAAACTGCATTTTTTCTTGCACAATTTTGGATGATGAAAATCATCAGAGTGCCACTGCACTTGCAAATTGCACACATTTTATGTTTGTCTTTAGTAAATCAACCCCATTATGAGTTAGCACAGTTTGTGGTCCAAATAAAAGTGTGCTGGAAAAGATGGCAACAATGCAGCTGAACTGTGAGCAGGGTTGGACTGGGACAGAAATTAGGCCCTGGACTTCATCCAGACTGGCCCACTTTGGCAGGTCTCTCCCATGGCGGCCGGACAACTCCGCACCCCCCCCCCCCCCCACTTAATCCCCCTCTCCCCCTTCACTAGCAACTAGCCATTCTACTTTATTAGTATAGCTGGTACTCTTATAGGCAGTACCAGTGGGGAAGCTAGACATTATTTCACCCAGAGCAAAGAATCAGTTCGGTGCCCCCCCCCTTATGGGACAAGATTAGGCAGAAGTGAGAAACTCCCAGGCCATAGCTGTTGAGTCAGCTGTCTGTCCCCTCCCCCATGCTCCTCTGTCATCCCCTCTGGTCTTCCCCCTGCCTCTTTTACCCCCCAGGTGAGCGCTGTGGGGAGGGAGAGGAGGTGAGCACTGCAGAAAGAGAGAGACAGGGGAGCAGAGGGGGTCAGCGGTCGCTGTCACTGAAGCCAGCCCACTGAGCCATCGGCCCACCGGAGAAAATCCCTGTAGTCTCAATGGCCAGTCCATCCCTGACTGTGAGGCCCGGAACTGAGAAATAGAAAATAAAGTAGTGGAGGGCGGGACATGACTAGGTGGAAAGTGAGACAACAAGAGGTTAAAGATTGGAAAGATTTTGGGGGAAGGATTCTGGAGGAAAATAGTCTGAGTGGGAGGGGAGTTATTTAAGGGGAAGGCGGGACTTCCGGGAAGCCGTCGGTGAGAAAGACAGAAGGAAGCGGTTGCCCACCCACCCTATCTGTGTTTTCTTTGTGTGTGTTGTCAGTTTGTTTTCTTTTATTTTTAGGTACGATGGAATCGGGTCGTTATAGCATCTGTGTAACGGCGGTGTCTTTGGTCTTTGATGGTGGCAGAAAACATACGTGATGGAAGTGGTGGGGGGCTCATTGGTAGTATGTGCCCCTCTGGTGTATTCCAGTGGAACGGTTAACTGGAATACGGTAATGGTTGCACTGCTGGAAGGGGGTTGTCTCAGAGCTGGTGATACGGCTGGAGGCCTGGTATGATGGAAAAAGGTCCCGCAGTGTAGTGGTGGAATGTGTTAAGTTCGGGGTGCCATCAAAGACCAACAGACTGTGATTACAAAAGTTGTTGTTACAAATGTATATGGTAAAATTATTTAATATTTTGTTAATAAAAAGGCTGCTATGGCCAGTTATACTCCAAACTCAGGTGTGGTCTTATCATTGGATGGGTTAAGAAAAGAGGGGATTGGGGAGTATGAGTGGTTCATGGGAAGTAAAAGAAGGTTGGGGTTATCTGGACTACACTGATCATGTGAAAGCACAGGGCCGGCGCTACCACTAGGCGGATTAGGCAGCTGCCTAGAGCGCACTTCCGTCTAGGGCGCTACAACCGCACTGTCAGTCTACACTCCACAGAGCTTAGAACACCAGGCAGGCATCCATGACATGTGTGAAGCAGCGCCACAGCGCCACGGCCCCCCCCCCCCGCCCCCATCTCAGCTCTAAATAGTGTGACAGTGTAGTGGATACAGTCCAGCACTCCCCCCGAGCCCCGCCGCTCTGACTCTGTAATCCATCCCACCCCCTGCCAGCCTGCTCTGTGCTCTGCAACATGTGACAGTATGCAGGTCCAGCCCACCCCCCAGGGTGCTCTCCGGTCCGGTGTTTGAGTACAGTGTCGTCAGCGCACCCCCCCTGTCTCTCTCGGCTCTCCGGTCTCCACACGCAGCCCCCCCCCCCCCCCGAGGTCCCGAGGACGTTCTGATGCCCGTGCCATGGCATACACTCACACTGCTGGAGCGGTGGGACCACACAGTGCCTGGCGTCGGCTTGGTGATTGGTGGAGGCGGAGCCTGGATGAGGCACCCGACAGAGAGGCAGGTACATTAAAGCAGCATTTTAGACCAAGCAGCACAGGGTCACATCAATCACATGGAAAAAGACCATCACCTCACAATCACATGGTAAAAACTGTTGCTGTGTTGGATAATGAGATAGTATATTATATAATGACAATGACATGCAATTTGCAAATGTGTGTGTATATTCACTGCTCTGACCCCCCCCCCCCCCCGTGAGGCCACATTAGATGGGCGCTGGTGAGGCCACATTTGATGGGCGCTGGTGGGGCTGCATTTGATTGGGTGCCGGTGAGGCCGCATTTGATGGGCGCCGGTGAGGCTGCATTTGATGGGAGCTGGTGAGACTGCATTTGATGGGAGCTGGTGAGACTGCATTTGATGGGCGCTGGTGAGGCCGCATTTCATGGGAGCTGGTGAGGCCACATTTGATGGGAGCTGGTGAGACCGCATTTGATGGGCGCTGGTGAGGCCGCATTTCATGGGCGCTGGTGAGGCTGCATTTGATGGGAGCTGGTGAGGCTGCATTTGATGGGAGCTGGTGAGGCTGCATTTGATGGGAGCTGGTGAGGCTGCATTTGATGGGAGCTGGTGAGGCTGCATTTGATGGGCACTGGTGAGGCCGCATTTGATGGGCTTCTTATCGAGTACCAACTGTGACATCCCAGACTCTATGTTCCTGGACAAACAATATCGAATCAGGACCCATACCTCTGGACCCGACAGCTGCATCTCTGCCCCCCGAACCAGCATCTGCCATACCAACCAGACCTTCTCTTAGGCCGCCCATGTTTCCTCACCTTACCGACCTTCTGTGAGATGATTCAAACTGAATCCTCCACTCACACGCTGGACAGGGGACCACTTGCTACTCTGCCTAACGCACCAAACCCAGAACCTGTCCCCACTGCAAACCGGGACAAGGCGTCCGCCACAACCTTGTCCACTCCCGGTATACCCCTGGAAACAGCGCAGCTCCTGGTGCCGCAAGAGACGAATAACCGGGGGAGAGGAGCCATCACCCTGTTGAACCCCTGTACCAGATTATCACCATGTAAACAGACCGGATGGCAGGGCCCCCATAATTACACCACCAGCACTACCGGAAAACAGTTCCAGCCGAACCAAGTTCTTAGTGAACCCTCCTGGCACCAGGACTGGGGCAAAAGGACCCACCCTACACTGTCCCTGCAAGAATGCACCAAAGCCCGAACCCCCGGCCGCATCTGTGAACAGTTCCATGTCAACATTGCTGCCCGGACCGAACATCCACAGAGCCGTACTGTTAGAGGACTCCAAAACGGAGTGACAAACTGACAGGTCTTCCTTGTGTTCCTTCACAAACCCACAAAGTGTTTGGGTGACTTAACCCCCCGCCGTGCTTGCCGAGCGGCGCGCGCAAACGACTTGCCCCATAGGAAGAATAAGACACACGAAAATAAGTTTTCCCAGGAGCGACTGCCGCGCTCAGATTTGTACTTTCTGTGAACCCAATATCTCGCCAATTTTTTGCCGTGAGGCTTTCCAGTGTGTCCCATGGTAATCTGCACTCCATTGCCTCCGAGCCAATTACTATGCCAAAAAATTGCATGACCGACTTCGGCCCCTACCTTTTCTCGGATGCCAGCGGCACCCCACATCGCTCCGCAATGCGTTCCAGAGTGGCCAAAACACTGCACAGATACGCGACCCAGCCGGGCAATCGATGAGGAAGTCGACCCGATAGTGGACCAAGGAGTTCACTCCAGCCACATACCGACCCACCCATTCTAGAAACAAACTAAACTGTACCCACAAGGCACATAAACCGAGCAACCCACCGGTACTCACTTGTCCCTCTTGAACTCCCCCTCCCAGTGACAGACCAATAGCCGGAACTATCCGGGAGTACTGGGAGAAGCCGAAAGGCAGCCTCGATGTAAGGCTCGGCCATCACCGCCCCTCGACCATACCCCTGACCCAATCAACCGCCCCATCAACTGAGGCGTAACATACCGTACAATACCCCGCGCTAATAGCCTCGTTGACCCCCCCCGTAAGGACAGGTGATGAATGAGCCTAAACTTATTCGGGTCCTTGTCTGGCCCCACCCCAAAGGGGAAAAACAACCAACTCATATGAAGGGGGGGGGCGGAGAGAATGGGCACCCCATTCGGCCCAGAGCTACTTCCTACCGCAGTGTATCCGAAACCACCGCAGGGTGACGTAGCGCGGAGCGCCAATTGTTAGGCATGGGGGGGGGCACCCCCAGCTTGCAAGGAATGCTAAAACCCTCTGAAAACCCCCCCTCCAACGACCGGGCAGCCGCCCTGTTGGGGTGCTACCGAGAAACGGAAGCAAAATCTCCGGGAGGTACCTTGCCTTGCTCACAAAAACCCAGGAAAGAGGGATGGTTACCACCGCAGCTGGAGACCTCGTGCTTGAACCGGCAGCACCCCCCAAACTTGCAGTTACCCTCAGTACACTGCCAGCAGGCCCCCTTTTTCTGTCCGGCCGACTGTCCCGGGGAAAAGGTTACACCGCCCCCCCCTGAAAAAACGTTGCGTGCGTACGTGGGGCCGACCTTAGCTGCATCCCAAGGCCAAAGTCCTCGGTCCCTCCACCTACATGGCCGGACCCACCGTCCTGCGTTGCCTGAACAGTTTGTCGCAACGGAGCCATCCCGTGCCTCCGTAACACAATAGGCCTCGCTAATCGCCTCCTGTTAACTGAAAAGCCCTGAACAGTGTTCAGAGTTTTCCCTCACTGATCACGCTCGCCCCGATCGAGTACGACTGCGACCACTACGCAAAAAGTCCTGGGTCTAAACCTATACCTCCTTTGCTTCATCCTCCTTTTTTGGACTCAGGCTAAACCATGACCAGGTTAACTTCTCCAGAGGCAAATGCGCAAATACCTCTACACATTTACAGCTCTCCTCTCCCACCTCCTGCTTAAAATGTGAACCCCCGGGGTGCCTCATCACAAGTATACACTTCCCTCTTTTGCATCCGACAACCGGACCAGATCCCTCCTTTTTGCGGAGTCTCCCGCCGCCTACACCTTAAACCTGGAATGCCCAGAGTCGCTAGCCCCAGCCACCGGCACCCAAGATGCTGCAGGGCCAACGTCGGGATTGTCCCCCCCCCCCAATGGATAACCAACGATACCAACCCTACAAACAACCGATGCACACCTGCATCCCCTCCCACCTTTTTTTCCCCTGGCACTAGGCCTTGCCTCACTACCCCCCCCGCCACTGCGGGCACTACCAAACGACTACGGGGACCCCCCCTGTCCCTCTACCAACACACCAGCATTTTGTAACAAAGTAGAAATTGATGAAAACAACTTACCGGGCTGCCTGGAAGCAAATCCCACCAGCCGAAGCACTTGTCTCCCTCGCAGCGAACTCCGTCCTGGGCACGAACTCCCCCTCCGAACGAAAACTTCGGGCCAGAAGTCCCCTTCAGATGATGGCCCACCAGGCGACTCGGTTCCTGGCGGCCGAGGGCCCAGAGCTGGCAACGCTCACTCAGCGCACTCTGGACCCGTGCACGGATTTCACCGACGCTTTTCTGGGTGCCTCACGTCTGCCGTTGTCTTCCACTCCCACACGCCCCCTCACCTCTGGGCTGGATTGGAGGTGGCTAGCCGTGTATGGCAAGGGACTAGCCACCGCTGCGACCGATCTCCCTCGCCAAGGCTCCTGCACCACCGGTGCACAACCGGGGTGAGGGCCCACAGCAGCCTTCTCAGTATGCAGGGCCAGGCCTGGCCGCCGACTTGGAGCCATAGCCCCCCCCCATGCCTTGCGGGGCCTACAGGGCCCGCCGCTGTACCTTTTGCTGAGGGAGCCCAAGGTGGCCCGAGTTGGGCTCCCATCCCGTCTATGCTGGCTCCTGGATGACCCCCCCGAAATAGCGGGTGCCCCCCCCCCCCCGCGGGTGCCGCGGAATCGCGGGTAGCCCCGCCCCCCCGCGGGTGCCGCGAAATGTCGGGTAGCCCCGCCCCCCCGCGGGTGCCGCGAAATGATGGGTACCCCCCCGCGATTGCACGGGTACTCACCCCCCCGCCAGGCAAAAAGTCCTGGTGGCCGTCCCGGTTGAGGAGCGGCCCCAAAAACAGACTGCAGCCATCCCCCACCAAGCCAATCAGTCCCCACATGCAGCTGGGCAGCATGGCTCAAACCCCAGAAAGTTCAGGCAGAGCCAAAAATCCCCCAGCAGCAAAATTCCTACCTGATAAAACTTTTCTCCCCAGACTGTGTTACCCAGGAAAGGAGGGGGGAGAATTTATAGCCTATCCTCCTCTGCACACTGCACTTCTCATGACCACTCCCCCCTGGCTTGTAAAGGTTTCTGTTAACCCTGTCATGCCCTGCCCTACGCTTAAGGCTTGTTGTTTTGCTCCGGGCCTCTCTTGAACGGTGAACCAGCACACTGAGGAGCTAATCTCTCTGGTTAGCTCCGTGTGCTGCTAATCCCTCCCCCTCTCTTAGCTGTGCTGTACAAGGACTGAAAAAGATGAATAACAGGTTCATTTCAGGTACTTACACTTTGAATTTAAAAATAATACATTTAAATGAAGTTTTAATGACTACAGAACTGCAATATTTCATGTAATCAATCTCTGCCTGGAGTTTGGCCACATTTTAAAGTAGGACATTAAAAAGGGAGAGCTTTTGACAGTAAGTAAACACATGTAACAACTGATTGTTTTGGCATCAAGGGTGAGTATGTTCTTCCTAACAAGTATAACAATTAAAGTGACCCTGTAAAAACAGCAATAAAATAGTTGATATGGGCAGTTTACTGTTATATGCCTGCCTTATAATTACAAGAAACAAAAAACAAATATATATGCATTTGTTCAGTTTTCTATCAAGAAATCAGATTTGTATATAGAAAACAGAATTAATGACAACAAGTATAGGAAAATGTAAGTAATTGTAATGCATTCTTCTGCCAAAGCAATAATAAATGCCAAGTGTTGTTATAATCTATTTCCTCTAGGTGGAGCAGGCTGTCTTCATTTGGATTACTGCAAAATATGGATCAAGCAATATCTACGGTGTATTAGAATTCTGGCACATATGCTTTGTTATGATTGGTATCTATGAAAAAGTGATTTTGTTACATATTTCCGAACCAATTTAGGCTGCGGACACACGCACACACCACACATACACCTCCCCCCCACACACGCACTAAAATGTAATTTTTCTTTACAAAGGGGATTTCAAGAAAAATTGGAAATCAACTCCTTTTGTTTGAGCACATGATATTGAGAAAATGAAGCAGCCGGTATTATCATCTTAGACATTATTATTATACAGGCTTTATATAGCACCCACAGTTTGCGCAGCGCTTTGCAAAATTAGGGCAGACAATATATTTACAATAGAATTCAACAGAGGAGGATCAGAGGGCCCTGCTTGTTAGAGCTTACAATCTAGGAGGAAGAGTCAAGTGATATACAGTAAAAAGGTAAAAACTGTGGGGGATGAGCTGATGAAGAATATGAAAGTACAGTTGTTAGGTGGGGGCAGGATAGGCTCTCTCTGAAGAGAAATGTTTTCAGGGATCGCCTAAAAGTGGATAGATTTGGAGATAGTTGGACAGATTGGGGTAGGGAATTCAAGAGGGTGGGAGAGGCTTGGGAGAAGTCCTGGAGGCTAGAATGGGAGGAGGTGATGAGGGAGCTAGAAAGCAGGAGGTCTTGGGAGGAACAAAGCGGATGATTAGGTTGGTATTTTGAGACTAGGGTAGTGATGTAGCTGGGGCAGAGTTGTGGATGGCTTTGTAAATTATTGTTAGCAATTTGAATTTAATGCGTTGGGTGAGTGGCAGCCAATGAAAGGATTGTCAGAGAGGGGTAGCAGACACTGAGCGGTTTGTAAGGTGGATGAATCTGGCAGCAGCATTTATGATGGACGGAAGGGGGTATAGTCTAGTTCAAGTTAAGCCAATGAGGAGGCAGATATAACCAGGGAGTGAATCAGGAGCTTTGTAGTTTCATTGGTTAGGAAGGGATGTAGTTTGGAGATGTCTTGGTGGTTGAGGCAGCATGCTTTGGAAAGGGATTGGTTGTGGGGCTGAAAGGAGAGTTTAGAGTCCAGGATAGCCCCTAGTACCCTGGCATGTGTTTCCTTGTGGGGCACATACTTGTCAATGCATGGACATGTGTACAGGGAGCATAAAAAATGGATCTCTGTCACTCATGTTATCTATTGTTCAGGTTTCAAAACCATTAGGGCTGATTGTATTGGGGCATATAATGTAAAATACACCTGTATTTTGCCACATAGGAGTCACAGGTGTCGCGCGCAGCCCCCTGTACAAGTGAATTACAGACTGTCTGTGTCAAGGAATCCCTGTGAAACATCTCGCACATAGATGTGCGCAAGTGCGTAGGTTTGCCCCTAGAATGGCTAACAGGAGCCTGCAATCGGGTGTGCACAGCCTGGCTGTCTCCTGTTCCTGCTCTGCACACCACAGCCTACTCCAGTGTGCAGAACCCTGACAAGCTGCTGATGCGGGACCTTCCACATCAGGCACTCATGTCCAGGGCCGATCCTAGGCAGGGTGCACAGGGTGCTTTGCACCCAGGCGCCAGCAGAGGTGGGGGTGCCAAAGTGGCAGAATTTTCCCCTCCCTCCTTCTCTCCTTGTTTGTGTCCACCCAGAACTAGTGTTCTGAGCATAGGTGTGTGTCCGTCCAGAACTGATGTGTCTCTGTATGTCTGTATTCTCTGACCATCTCCTGTACTATGTCTGCAGTCTCTGATCATCTCCTGTACTATGTCTGCAGTCTCTGATCATCTTCTGTACAGTGTCTGCAGTCTCTGATCATCTCCTGTACAGTGTCTGCAGTCTCTGATCATCTCCTGCACTGTGTATGCAGTTTCTGATCACCTTCTGTACTGTGTCTGCAGTCTCTGATCGTCACCTGTAACATGTCTGCAGTCTCTGATCATCTCCTGTACTAAGTCTGCAGTCTCTGACCTTCTTCTGTACTAAGTCTGCAGTCTCTGACCATCTCCTGTACTAAGTCTGCAGTCTCTGACCGTCTCCTGCACCAAGTCTGCAGTCTCTGACCGTCTCCTGCACCAAGTCTGCAGTCTCTGACCGTCTCCTGTACTATGTCTGCAGTCTCTGACCATTTCCTGTATCATGTCTGTAGTATGTCAGGGGGCTCTTTTCTAACAGACTCTCTAACAGAAGCCCTCTCTGTGTCCATCGGAGGCCCCCTTCTACTTCTCTTCCTGTATTTTGTTTATTGTTAAGAGATCATGTAAGGATCCCAGGGTAATGAAGACTTTGTGAGGGAGCATCTCTGTGTTTGAGTCATTGCCATAGAAACATTTGTAAACAGGGAAGGGGTTAGTAAAATTACCACGCCCAGGTGGGGGCGCCAGAAATATTTCTGCACCCAGGCGCCTGTGGTTATGGGAGCGTGCCCGCGGGCTACATGGACTCGATGTCTGCAGGTGGCCCGCGATCGTGGCAAGGAGAGGCAGAATGGGGGGATGCCTATGTAAATATAGCATTTCCCTGTTCTGCCTAGTGACATGACAGGGATCTACTGCTCCCAGTGATCAGGAGCAGTAATCTCTGTCATGTCCTAATGAGTCCACCCCCCCCCCCCCCAGGGAGGGAGAGGAAGAAACGAGGAAAAAGAAAGAGAGGAACAGAAGCCGAAAAACAAGTCCTTCCTCCATTTGTATTCTACCTGTCTTGGTAATGCCCCCAACACAGTGGCCCATGGTCCAAAAAAGTTCTGCACAACAGGAAGTGAGGGGAAACTCCTCTGTAGTGACAAATATGGCATTTACATTTTAAACCTTACATATTCTATCCAATTCTAATAAAACAAGTTTTGTATGGAGTCAGGCTTTAAATTTCAGAAGAAAGATAGGTACTCTAATGCTGCAAGGAACTCTACAATAATAGAAAACTATGTTAATATGAAATGCATGGCTTTAAAATAACCCTGTGCACATTTAAAAACCCAGGGCATTGTGTTGTAAGAAACAAGACCAAATTGATTGAACGGGCTGTAGCTGCCAAACCAAGGACAGCCAGGTAAAAAAAAATGAGAGTGGTGCCCGGGAAAACCTATAGAAAGTTACTCTTGAGTAAATCGGGAGCTTTAGAACAATACAATTAGTGATCAGTGGAATAGTTGCATGACATTGGAATAGACGGTAGTAATCCCTGTCTATTATATGCTGCAGACACACAACGCAAAGAAAATACAGCAACAGCTCCATGCCTGACAAGGTAAATCCCAGCCATACATTAGGACTCCTAATACATTGTAAAATATCTGGCCTGCACAATAGGGCTGGCTGCAGGCCAAGGAAGGTGGAGTTTCTATAACCACTGACTTGGCAGTTCCTGTGCATCCAAGGCACGATTATAGCCCTTCACTTCGGTATACGGATTGATACACCCATGTGAATGAAGCATTAATTGAACAATGCTTGGCGTTGTTTTGCTAAAGGAGTAGAGAATGTTTACTTTATGATGTTCACTTGACTTAATTAGGAGGATTAAGCCAAGTTCCCTTTTAGAAAATAGTCATGGGCAAGGGAAATTTAAAAAATCTTGTATTTTTAGGTTTGCACATTATTGGATTATTGATGTGAATGGAGTTTTAGGTTATGTACTAAACAAAGTGAGCATTCACTTTTCAAAATGAAAATTATCTACTCTTTAGTAATTCAACAACATTAACTTAATCTTTCAAACTTACAGCCATTGGATATGGTACTGCTCCACTTTTTGTTACCCTATGGGTACAAAATATAATATTACATTGTTGTATTCAAATGTAGGGAAATGCAACTGGTTCATTTTAATTTCCCCCATCCCATCAAATACTTACCTTGCTTTCATTCTCCATACACCTTCCTTCACTCACCACTTTATTAAACATATAGGGAGCAATTACCAATACCTAGTAATTCTGGATACAGGGGGCATATGACTCTTCCCAAGGATAAAGCACTGGTTGTATTGTGGGCAGTAGGACTATCATGTGTGTGTTTGGGAGAAGGAGCCCCTATCTCAGTGTAAGCACTACTATCCAAATGTTCCTTCTCTCTTACTTGTACAAATGGTGGGAGAGTGAAAGGAAGGTACAGTAAGTATATAGACTGAGGCCTCGTACACACGTCCGAGGAAATCGTCGTTTCAGACACATCGTTTTCCTTGACGAGTTCCTTGTTAGACTTGTCGAGGAACTTGACAAGCTGTCTTTGTGTACACACTTTTAAGACCAAATCTCCTCGTTCTCAAACGCAGTGGCTTCACCACATACTACGGCAGGGGAAGTTCGATTCCACTGTCACAACACTTGGGGCTGCTTTTGCTAATCTCATGTCACTGCGTGTTCGGTTAAAGTTTAGTAAGAGACATTTTCACTTTTCAGTCTGTTACAGCGTGACAAATGTGCTATTTCCATTACAAATACTACTTTTACCTGAAGGTGCGCGGGTTTCTAAGCATACACACGCTAGAGTTTCTCGTCGAAAAGCAGCCCGACGAGGAACACGAAGAGCCAATTTTTACTCCCGTCGAGAAAAAAAGAGAACTTGCTCTCTTTTTTACTTGTCGAGTTCCTTGACAGTTTCCTCAATGAAAAACGTACACACGACCAGTTTCCTCGGCAAAAAAGCTCTTCCACCAAGTTTCTTGATGGATTCTGCCAAGGAAAACGGTCGTGTGTACGAGGCCTGAGAGAAAGGCATGTCATTATCTATGTTCTACACAGGTTCACACTATAAAGGGTAATATTGTACATTTCCGTGCCGCATGTTGTTGAGAGGTAATTCATTTTAATGGGCTCCCGAACATGGGGGAACACACAAAAAGTGCAGCAGATGCAACTATTCAAATTGTGCCATACTAAACCACATGGTTCTGTGGTACCATGTGTTTTGGTGGCCATGATCACACCCATGTTTATGAAATGAGTATGGGTGTCATTAAAGGAGTTGTAAACCCATTCTATGCCTTAAGGTGAAAAACCTTCTGTGCTGCAGCTGCCCCCAGAGCCCCCTTTTTTCTTACCTGAACCCGATCATTCCAGGGACAAGCACCAGTCCAGCAGCTCCAGGCGATGTCTCTGGTCCTCATTGGATAGATTGGTAGCAGCAGGAGCCATTGGCTCCCGCTGCTGTCAATCAAATCCAGTGGCATGGTAGCCGGGGCAGGGCCAAGTCCTGCTGTCTGTGTCAATGGACGCAGCAGCAGGACTCTGGAGTGCGCCCGCACAGGTGCCCCCATGGAAAGCATCTCTCCGTGGGGGCATCCGCATAAGAGGAGGATCAGGGATGCTCTGTGCAAAACCCTGGCACAGAGCAGGTAAGTATGACATTTTCACAATTTAAAAAAAAAACAAAAAAAAACGTTACAATCACTTTCAGAATTAATGGCACCCGCACATGTCTGCAGATGTCTTTTTGCATTTGTTCCTGCACTGAAATTGATATGAATTGGCCCTAAAGCAGGGGAGCAAATCTTAGTGTGGTACAGCATATTGAAAGATGTGTGTTGCTTTAGGAATTCATGTAACTATACATAAAACAATATATAAAAAAAAAATATATTTAAAGAGACTCTGGGCCAGATTCTCATATATTATTCTCATATATTTTCGGCGGCGTAGCGTAAGCCATTTACACTACGCCGCCGCTGCGTACTAGAGCAAGTGCTTTATTCTCAAAGCACTTGCTCCGTAGTTTTCGCCGGCGTCTCGTAAATCGCCAAGCGTAAACCCGCGCAATTCAAATGGGTTGGCTTGTATTTAAATTAAGCGCGCCCCCGCGTCGAACGAACTGCGCATGCGCCGGCCGGGGAAAAAGCCCAGTGCGCATGCTCCAGCTCACGTCGGGAAGCGTCGTTGAAACCGACGTCAAAACGACGTGAGCGTCATTTACGCAAGTCCCTATTCGCGAACGAGTTAGTAAAACGACGTAAGCGACGGAAAAAGCCGACGCTGACCCGACGCCATACTTAACATGGCGTCCGACGGCACCCAACGGCATCCGACGGAACTTCGTAAGGTTACTCCACATAGAAGCTGGGGTAACCTTACGAGTCCGTAAACGACATACGCGAAGACGGGGCGGCGTAAAAGCGTTCGGGAATCGCCGTACTAGCCTCATTTGCATATGCAAATGAAAAAACAACGTGAAGGCCACCTAGTGGCCGGAGTTGTCATTACACCTACGATCCGAAAGTGTAATGCTTTTACACTTGTCGGATGTAGAAGCGTATCTATGCAAAAGTGATGCTAAGCATCACTCGCATAGATACGAGGACAAAAAAAAGGCGATACGACGGGGTATCTGAGATACTCCGTCGTAACGCCTCTGAGAATCTGGCCCACAGTCACTTTGTCCACTTAGGACAATGTGGCAAGGTCCCTTTTAAATTTTACCCCTTGATCATGGGCGTCCGCTCCATAGGACAACGGGGGTCGGTTGCCCCCCCTGGAATTTAAGAACTGCAGGGGGTGTCAGGCCGGCACCCCCCACAAATGAATATCAGCGCGGGGGGTGATCAGCGCGAGTGTCTTTGGTTATAACAAGTGAGCTACTGGTTGCTGGTGACATGGTAGTGCCCTGGTGTTGCTGGTGACATGGTGGTGATCTGGTTTTGCTGGTAACATGGTGGTGCCCTGGTGTTGCTGGTGACATGGTGGTGTCCTGGTGTTGCTGGTGGCATGGTGGTGCCCTGGTGTTGCTGGTGACATGGTGGTGCCCTGGTGTTGTTGGTGACATGGTGGCGATCTGGTGTTGCTGGTGACATGGTGGTGCCCTGGTGTTGATGGCGATGTGTGTATGTACATTACTCTTGCCTAGCACTAGTGGTCGAAGAAAGGGTAAAATGCGACTGTGTATTGCTGCTGCTGATGCGCCCCCCCCCCCCCCCTGAAAAAATGTCAGCGGACGCCCATGCCCTTGATCACTTATACTCACCTTTGCCACCCACTGTCCTCAGCTGCTCTATTGGAGCAAATGCAAAATACCCCAACCTCCATGTATGAAGCAATGCTATATCCTCCCATGATGAAATGTGTGGGTCTTGCAGCCAGCCACCAGGTCCAAATATTAGGAAGAGAATGGCATCATCATACTCTCTGACACCATCCAACTTAGAGCTTACCCAAGGTTTGGAATGTGGAGAAATGGAGAGGCAGAGGAGAGGATGAGGCAGGGGTGAGTTTCAAGAGAGGGTCTGATGTTAAACATTCAACACTATAGCAGCACTGCACACAAAACACCCCATATCAATATTTCAAATGTACCCAATTGCTTTACCTATTTGATCAAAGGAACTTTTTACCGCTATAATTGGTCAGCAATCTCTATTGCCTTGCTTCTTCCTCATATTATAGAGATAGAAAAAAATAAAGATTTTAGAGGTTTGGAATTTGCTACAATCTGTCTACATAAAAGCTATTTGTTTCTAAAGCATTTTCTCTCCACTTTAACCTTTTAAAAGGGTTGGAAACGTCTTCTTCATCAATTCATAGTTGATACTAACTTTTGACAGTGACATTTCCTCTGCTGCTTATAATGATAGACATTCACCCAGAGGGAACATAAGTTGTTTGTTTGGAGATTCTCCCATGTAAAGCTAGGTGTAGTTTGTCATTATTAAAAGTTGTGCATTCCAAAGACAGAAAACCATCCACTAAGGCATTAATTGTTCTCTTGCCATGGGCAAACACACCCACAAATCTCTAGAATACAATATTTCAATGAGTGTGGAAGTGGTAGAACCCCTGACATGTTTTTATAATTGTATTTGTGCTGGGACTATGCACCTTCTTTACCCTAGTAACCAATGTAACTGGGTCAGAAAGTGATAGGAGTTAAAAAAATTACAGGTAAACAGGATAGAGGGGAAATCTTAGAGGGGAACCAATTCTGACAACTATGTAAGAGGGCTCACTTCCTGATGCATCTCTGGGGCAGATGGGGCAAAATCCTAAATAGGACAGAGACAGCAATACACCTCTCAAGGAGTTTTAAGGACTCCCTACTCTACCTAAAAATGTAAAAGAAAAATGTTAAAATTGTCTTTTTACATTTATTTTCATTTGTAGATAATACATGTAGTTGTCAAACATCCCATGTAATAAAAACAGTTTGTACCCTGTGACCCAGCTTAATATTATGTACAACAAAGTGTATACAGTGCATAGGTCAGGAGTATAACATACAACATAGTATATACAGTGCCTGTGTCAGGAGTATACCGTACAACATAGCATGTACAGTGCACGGGTCAGGATTATAACGTACAACATAGCATATACAATGCGCTGGTCAAGAGTGTAACGTAGAACATAGCATGTACAATGCAGGGGTCAGGAGTATAACATACAACATAGCACATACAATGCAGGGGTCAGGAGTATACTGTACAACATCGCAACATCGCATATACAATGCGGGGGTCAGGAGTATAACGTACAGCATAGCATATATAATGCAGGGGTCAGAAGTATACTATACAACATAGCATATACATTGCGGGGGGTCAGGAGTATAATGACAACATAGCATATACAATGCGGGGGTCAGGAGTATAACATACAACATAGCATAAACAGTGCACGGGTCAGGAGTGTAACGTACAACATAGCATATACAATGCCAGGGTGAGGAGTATACCGTACAACATTTCATATACAATGCAAAAAAATGTAAAACAATATTTTTCCTTTTAGATTTATTTTAAATTAAGAGATTTACAGAAAAAAAAATTGAAAATGTATAATATGCAAACATTATTATAAGTACCTTTCCTTTCTTGGGCTGTCTCAGAATACTGGAATACTAATTACCAATCAATTGCAAGCATTTGAAGTTAATTTCTTTAAACTAAAAATCACTTTTGACCTTGAAAGTTCCATGCCAGATTTCTTTAGTGATGACGTGTGTTATTTGAGCAATTTTCTGTATTCTTCCAAGTGTCTATTTGTAGAAAGGGAACCAGCAGCCATGTTATGACAGAAAGGAGATTAAAGAGAAAAAGACAAGTCTTATCTAGTGTTCAGCTGCTCTGAGTATACCGTCCTCCTGAACATCTTCAGAACACCTACACTGTATGGCACAATCCACATAATCAGGCGTCCTCTCCCAATCCATACATTGAAATTATATTTGCTTAAAGCTTATTTTATCCTGTGTGCTCACTTTAATTGACATTTACATCAAATGAAAACACAGATCATGCATACGCTGATTAAAAATGTATCAGGTCAGGAGATCTAAAAACAAAAATAACTTCTATTTATATTTATGAAAATCTTATTGACCTTTTTTACCATTAGGGCCAGTCCACACCAGATGCAGTTCTGTGCGCTTTTTTTCTACACAAAAATGCATGCAGAGTGTTTTCCATATATTCCAATGGCTCTAGTTCACACCATGCAGTCAGTTTCTGGTCAGCTTCTGCACTGGAAACTGACTGCATGGTGTGAATTAGAGCCATTGGAATACATGGAAAACACTGTGCATGCATTTTTAGTGCAGAAAAAAAGCATCAGGAACAGCATCTGGTGTGAACTACAGTATGGTCAAAATGTAAAAAAATATATATTAATTTCAACACTGTATTTTATTTAGCCTACTCCTAGTGAGAGATGTTGACGTTTGCAACTTTCTTTGTGAAGATCCCTACACATTTACTTCCTGGAATTCTGTATGAGTTCACTATGTTCTGTTATTAGGCTCTGCTGTGTCACACATTTCACAGAGCTGAGAGGAAGAGTTTTAGGAGGTGGAGTCAGCACATAAATCACTGCTTTATCAGAAAATAGGAAGAAGGATGAACTGCCGCACTCCAGGAAAACTTCCAAAAAAGTTGTCTTTATTGATAAAAGATGGGCATACAAAAATCAACACAGCCACAGAAAAGGACAGCCGATGCGTTTCACACTATATTAGTGCTTAGCCATGACTAAGCACTAACATAGTGTGAAACGCGTCGGCTGTCCTTTTCTGTGGCTGTGTTAATTTTTGTATGCCCATATTTTATCAATAAAGACAACTTTTTTGGAAGTTTTCCTGGAGTGCGGCAGTCCATCCTTCTTCCTATTTTTTGATATTGCTACATGCATCGCCAGCACCTTGGTACTCCGAGAGGTTCCCTTTTTAACCACTTTCCATCTGCGCTATAGCCGAATGACGGGAGGACGTCAATAGATGTCCTCCCTTTCTCATGCTCCTCACACGTGCTGTGATCACCCATGTCACTGAGATTGTTACTATATTATTTGGTATGATCCTTACCCCCTGCTGTTCTGGCTAGTTTGGTTGTTCCCATCCTCCATTTCCTGCTGTAACTCATTTTGTATTAGTTGTTATGAAGAGACTGTAACTTCATTGGAAATGTACCTATGAAAAAGCCTCTATGTTCATATCCTTCTTACCTTGAAGCATAAAGAAGCATTGGAAAACACCTCTGGGGTCTTTATTCATTGAGTTAACTGTCTGTTAAAGTCATCATTCAACCTGCTGCACATATCCTTACAGACTGGGTCTACACGAAGCTTGTCACAGGTACAATCGATGCTGAGACAGAAGAGTACGGAGCTAATAGACCTCCATTAGTCCAGCTCCCCGCACAGTGCACACACATAGAACTATTTATTTTTAAATAAATGATAATATGACTAACATTTTTTAACTTTAAGATGTTAAAAAATCATATCATTTATTTAACCACTTCTGACCGGCCCCACGTCCAAAGACGTCATCTTTTTGAAGATGGATATCTCGGTAACGGCAGCAGCTGCTGCCACAACCGAGATATCCATCTCTTCGTGGGGCGGTCCTGTTAACGATAACGGCGGTCATCGCGGCCCCCCCCTCCCGCCGCTCTCCCGCGCCTTCCGCCGCTTACCGTAGCCGTCGGTAGCGGCGGAGGCGATCGGGTCCTGTTGCTGGCTGTCCGGGGATGCGACTGAGGGAAAAAATGTCCCTCAGCCGTCCCCATACCTCTGCTGGGCGGAAGTGACGTCAAAACGTCATTTCCGCCCAGCCTCTTAAAGAGACATTTAATTTGTTTACATTTTGACTTTTTTTTTTTTTTTTTTTTCTTTTTTTTTTTTGCATTTAAGCCTGAATATGAGATCTGAGGTCTTTTTGACCCCAGATCTCATATATAAGAGGACCTGTCATGCTTTTTTCTATTACAAGGGATGTTTACATTCCTTGTAATAGGAATAAAAGTGATAATTTTTTTTTTTTTTTTTTTCAGTGTTAAACATTATAAAATAAATTGAAATAAAAACGAAAACGAAAAAAAATTTTTTTTAAAGTGCCCCGTCCCGACGAGCTCGCGCGCAGAAGCAAACGCATACGCGAGTAGCGCCCGCATATGAAAACGGTGTTCAAACCACACAAGTGAGGTATCGCCGCGATCGTTAGAGCGAGAGCAATAATTCTAGCCCTAGACCTCCTCTGCATCTCAAAAAATGCAACCTGTAGAATTTTTTAAACGTCGCCTATCGAGATTTTTAAGGGTAAAAGTTTGACGCCATGCCACGAGCGGGCGCAATTTTTAAGCATGACATGTTGGGTATCATTTTACTCGGCGTAACATTATCTTTCAAAATATATAAAAAAATTGGGCCAAATTTATTGTTGTCTTATTTTTTTATTCAAGAAAGTGAATTTTTTCCAAAAAAAGTGCGCTTGTAAGACCGCTGCGCAAATACGGTGTGAGAAAAAGTATTGCAATGACCGCCATTTTATTCTCTAGGGTGTTAGAAAAAAAAATATATATAATGTTTGGGGGTTTTAAATAATTTTCTAGCAAAAAAAACAGTTTTAGTCTCGTAAGCACCGAATCTGAAAAACAGGCTCGGTAACGAAGTGGTTAAAAAAAATGTTTTATGATTAGCTTTCTTATTTGGCAAACTAACTGGCCACCACTGTAACTGTTGGCAGTGTAGCACCAGCCCCAAGGAGCTGCTTGAGAATGTTAGGTTCTATGTTCTGCCTCTCAACCCCAAGAACTCTACAACTCCAAGAACCCAACATCTATGGCGATTGGCAAACTCTGATATTAGGCAACAAAACACAAAGGCACATGCAAAGTAGCTAGAGTACAGTTTCAACCAACTCACAGGCCCCGAATATGACCTATGTGCTCATGTATGAAGGGAAATGAGGATGACTCATCAAAGGTCAATCTATTTCCCTAAAATCCTAAGATCACGGTCCTAGAACACAAATGTTCAGTGAAATACACAACAATATGCAACATTGACTTTAAAAGTGAGAGTTCCCCCTTAATGTGTACCAGTGTTGTTCACTGAGTCCTTGGTGTGGTAGAAGAAGATATATGGGAGTCTTTATTGTGGAAATGTCCAGTGTCTTCAGCTAGCTCAAAAAGCCCAAAGAGATCTCTATGCAATAACTCTCAGTAACAGGGGATATTTGGTATACAGTGTCCCTTGTAAAGGCTTTGATGAAGAGTAAAGTTAGGCTGGGTTCATACCTATGTGAATTGAGTGCGGCTTAAACCGCATCCAATACGCAGAACATTTCTAAATACATTGTTTTCAATGAGGCTGGTTCACATATGTGCGATGCATTCGCACCGTGCATTGCAGAAAAAAACGTGTGCGTATTTTATGACTTGCGGTGCGGCTCAGGTGCGAATTCAGGCCCATTATCTTCTATGGGTACGCAGCTGATTCGCAGATGTGTTAATTTCTCTTCAGGATTTCTTCTCATTCAGCTCAATACACTTCCCCCCTCCCCTCTCCCAGGTCTCCAAATTCGCAGCTAATCTGCAGTTAAAACGCAATTGATCTGCTGAACACTGACTATGTGACTATCACTCCACCTCAAGGGGATAAACAAAGGGCTAGATTGCCTTCTCCTGCAGCATGTCTTCTCAGCTCTCCTCCCTGGCCACCTTGTGGACTCCTCTCCCTCGTGTTCCCTATCCTCCTGGTTTTCTGGGTAACTTCTCCCCTCTGCCTTGACTCTAGCTTCTCCGTGGGCATGCTGGGAACTGTATTTTTCCCCACCAGAGGATCAACCTGGGGCCGCCTGTCTTCGGGACTACATGTCCCAAGATCCTATGCTCCTTTAGCTCTTCCTGATTGATCTTCTGCTGTAGCCAATCAAGACGGGAACAGAGCAGGCGGCTGACTGATCCACTCTGCACTCCTGTGACAATTTGAGGTGGAGAGGGAGGGGGAGAAAACCCCTGCAGCAGCTGCTATGTTCCAGCGCCGCTGCCTCTGTCCATCCTCTGACATCGTCACCCGCGACACAAGCATATGAATAGTTGTCAACATTTAAAAAATATTTAAGGGACCCATTTTGTTGGTGTGCTGTCAGCAAGCCATTGTTGGCAGAGAATATACTTTAATTAGGGATGGGACATTGATTTAAAATAGGTATAGTTCTACAAGAGGCATATCATTGACCTATTGTAAAATAAATTTGCAAATTCTGTATATACAGGAAAAATGATCTAAACTTAGCATCAAGGGCATTTTTTTTTTTACTTATATCTATCTCAAAATGAGCAAGGGTGCATATAATCTGAACCTAATGCAGCTCAGTGTTGCCCTCCATGTGACAATTTTATTTGCATGCTGCTATGCCCCCACCCACCTACACGAATAATAAACATTTTTGTAAACTCTTATAATTTCCCGAGAGTGTTTTTATGTTGCCTAGGTGTTGTTTCGTTTTGTAACAAATTATCATTGTTTTATGTCTGATTTTTCTTCAAAGGGGTAGCAGATTCCTATTAAAACCCCAGTGGAGCTATTACAAGCCTTTATGTAAGCCAATTAAACTTTCTCTGACACCAGCATAAATCTACTTTTAATACATGATAAGGGCAAAGATCAAGCAGAATAATTTAGTATAAGGCAGGTAAGGAAGAGCAGGAGGTGCTGATCCCACTACTAATAACCAAGATCTACACCCCTGGCTTACACAATTGGCTAACCCTTGATGGAGCCATCCTGCCATGTATATGTGTCAGTGCAGAGCAGAAGTCAATTCCCACACCCTCTCTATCATGGCAGTCTGCACACTGACACACAGCTCTCCACCATCAGAAAGTCATTATGTTCATTGGGAGGTAATTAATTTTTCTTTCAACCTGCCAAGTTTAGATGATCTTGTAGGGCTGGCTCCTTGGTTGATATCCCAAAGGAACCATTACTGCGAAAACTAAGAAAACAGGACATTATATAAAACAGATCCTAGCTTGCTCCTCAGCCTCCCCTCACTGTATATGAATGCCTCAATCTTCTTTAAACACTAAAGAGATCTGAGGAATGTTTTAATGATTATCCATTTTTTTCTCTAGCAAAAATTGAAGCAAGAAAAAAATTATAATACAAATATAATACATAATACAAAATATTCAGACCCCGATAGAAAAATAATAGAAAAGTAAATGCAGCTGAGAGCAATCATATTTTAATTGAATACCAAAATACTCTGAAAAACTTTAGCTATGCCACAGGCAAAAGGGGGTGCTCAGTACTTGGAGCAATCCCTTCTTTCTGGATTTAAAAAAAAGTTCATTGGCCTAAATGGCAGGAGTTCCTACTTAACCCCTTCCCGCTGGCCACCTCCCAAGCCCTTTGAGGGTTCTAGTATGCATCGGGAGCTTTCTGCTAACCGCCAGCTACCATGCTGGGAGTGTGCAGGGAGCGGCGTAAAGGCCCAAGATATACGTTTTAGATAGGGTAGAAAGGATTAGGACATTGTTTTTTTTTTTTTGCTGTCTGTGTTTCGTTAGGGAAATTCTTGCTTGCTATTTGTCCTGGTGACTGTTACCATGTAGAGTAAAAGCAACATTCAAAATTTTGAGTTGTCAGGAAATCTTCCAAAAATTTTGGAAGGATTTCCACTCACTTCCTGCTGTAGACATTTATTTATTAGAGGTACTTATACAGCACCATCAATTTACACAGTGCTTTACTTTTACCGTATTTATCGGCGTATAACACGCACCCTAACATTAAGAGGGACGTTTCAGGGAAAAAAAATCCACAGCCCCCTGCGTATAACACGTAGGCACAGTTTACCCTCTATTTTCAGGGTAAAAAAGTGAGTGTTAAATGCCAATAAATGCAGTATATTTTACATTCACATTAGTCCCTGCCCTCAAGGAGCTTACAATTTAAGGTCCCCAACTCACATTCATACACTAGGGCCAATTTAGACAGGATCTGGTTAACCTACCAGCATGTTTTCAGAGTGTGGGAGGAAATCAGAGTATCTGGAGGAAACCCACACAGGCACAGGAAGAACATGCAAACTCCAGGACAGTAGCGCCAGTGGTTTGATATCAAAACCAACAACCCTAGTGCTGCTAGGTAGAAGTGCTAACCACTTAGCCTTTGTGCTGCCGATACATGGAACTGAAAGTGAAAAGAAAACTTTCCAATGGGACACAGATGGCAACAAAAAACTTACATGGGTTTAAAACTTTCCTTACTCTATCCAAAAATGAGAAAGCGTTTTGGCTACTTTAAACTAGGGTTGTCCCGATACCGATACCAGTATCGGTATCGGGACCGATACCGAGTATTTGCGGGAGTTCTTGTACTCCCGCAAATACCCCCAATACCCAAATAGAATACTTTGCATATGTGAGGGACATGGCTGCATATGTGAGGGACATGGCTAGAGGGACATGGCTGCATATGTGAGGGACATGGCTAGAGGGACATGCCTGCATATGTGAAGGACATGGCTAGAGGGACATGGCTGCATATGTGAGGGACATGGCTAGAGGGACATGGCTGCATATGTGAGGGACATGGCTAGAGGGACATGGCTGCATATGTGAGGGACATGGCTAGAGGGACATGGCTGCATATGTGAGGGACATGGCTAGAGGGACATGGCTGCATATGTGAGGGACATGGCTAAAGGGACATGGCTGCATATGTGAGGGACATGGCTAGAGGGACATGGCTGCATATGTGAGAGACATGGCTGCATATGTGAGGGACATGGCTGGAGGGACATGGCTGCATATGTGAGGGACATGGCTGCATATGTGAGGGACATGGCTGGAGGGACATGGCTGGAGGGACATGGCTGGAGGGACATGGCTGCATATGTGGGGGACATGGTTGGAGAGACATGGCTGTATATGGGGGACATGGCTGCAATATGTGGGGGACATGGCTGCAATATGTGGGGGACATGGCTGCAATATGTGGGGGGCATGGCTGCATATGTGGGGGACATGGCTGCACATGTGGGGGACATGGCTGCATATGTGGGGGACATTTAAAAAAAGTATCGGTATTCGGTATCGGCGACTACTTGAAAAAAAGTATCGGCACTTGTACTCAGTCCTAAAAAAGTGGTATCGGGACAACCCTACTTTAAACCATAGTTTGAATCCATTGCTGTTAATCTCAAATGGACAATAATTAGATTTGTACTTAGTGGTTTTACAATATCCCCCAACTGTCCTTCATTTGGAAGGAGAGTCACTCTTTTAAGACCAAATCCCTCTCTCCCTCGTGCAGCCTCTGTTGTCTCCCAATAGTATTATGCTGCAATAAACTTTTTATCTTACCCCTATTTAACTGAATGTGTTATTTTGAAAAACCAATATAAAGGAATAATAGAGGTCAGAAAAGCAGCATAACCTTGTTGTGTGTGTAACCAGGGCCATGGCAGGGACGTGTATTTTGCCTACACACCATGTGCTAAAAGGCGTTCATTTCAGAAAATTGGAAGGTATGTAATTAAAGGGGTGTTCCACCCAAAAAAACTACCTTTTCTCAATCCACTCCTCACCCCCATACATGCCACATTTGGCATGTAATTTTTTGGGGGGGGGGAGTGGGGGCTTCAGTAGGAGTGGGACTTCCTGTCCCACTTCCTGCTTCCGCCGAGGGGCTGGTTAGGCGATTAAGCCTTAATCGCCTACACCAGCCCCTCCCTGTAGGCGATCACATGGGACACTGACAGGTCCCATGCGATCGCCTCTCCAATCAGCGGCGAGCCGCGCCGCGCACGCATGCGCAGTACGGCTCGCGCATGCGCAGTGGGTGCCCGGCCGTGAAGCCGAAGGCTGTCACGGCTGGGTGCCCACAGTCAGGATGGAGACGCCGGCCGGGGAGGGGGGCAGAGGAGCGGAGCCCCGGTCGGCGCGTCGCTGGAACGCAGGAGCAGGTAAGTGAGTGTTTATTAAAAGCCAGCAGCTACACTTTTTGTAGCTGCTGACTTTTAATAAACACAACTTAGGGCTGGAACACCCCTTTAAATCTCAAGACTATATGTGGGGGCGGTGTTTTATTTATCACGTCACAGTAGATATCATCACTAACAATATATAAATAGAACAGGCCTCAAAATTTTAAGTCCTGATCTACTAGCCAGTCCCTAAGGATTACTTGCCACCAGGTGCTCCACCCAACCCCTACCATGCCCCGCCCCTAAACATGCCCTCATGAAATGACACTGTTAAATATTTTTTACGCAGAATTAAGTTACAAAAATAAATATTAACAACAACTTTATCAGTGCCCAGGAATGCAGTCTATCAGTGTCCATCAGTACGGCCCCATCAGTGCCTCTTTACCAATGCCCATCAATGCAGCCTCACCAGTGCCCATCAATGCAGCCTGATCAGTACCCCTTAATGCAGCCTCACCAGTCCCCATCAGCTCAATCTCATCAGACAGGAAAACGTGGTTGGTTAGCAGGCTGGTTAGTAAGTTGAGAAAGGAATTTCTCTGGTTTTGTTTCTCCTCCCCTAGTACACCTCTACCTCCAACACCTCCCCCAGTACACCTCTACCTTCAATGGCTCCCCCAGTACACCTCTACCTCCAATGGCTCCCCCAGTACACCTCTACCTCCAATGCATCACCCCTCCCCCTAGCACACATCTACCTCTAATTCCTCTTCCCAGCATATCTCTGCCTCCTTACACCCCCTCCCAGCACATCTATGCTTTAAAACCCCCCCAATCCATCATACCTATGCATTAAATTCCCCCCCCCCCCAATCCATCATACGGTATGATAGAGTGGGGAGGGTGGAATTGGAGGCAATTCCACCCCTCGCCCACCCCCCCCCCCAATCTATCAAATCCATGCCTTAAATTTCACCCCCCCCCCAATCCATTATACCTATGCCTTCAATTCCACCCCCTCCCCAGTGGGGGGGTGGAATTGGAGGCTTAAGTATGATTTAGACCTATGCCTTCAATTCCACAAAAACCCTGCCACTGCCAAAACCATTATACCTATGCCTCCTATTAATCCCCCCTTCCTCCCAATACACCTAGTTTATTTTTTTTTTCCAAATAGTTTTTATTGGGAAAGTGATACAGTACAAGATATACTTTACATCATTAATAACAGTCGAAATAGTAAAGTCGCGGTCGCAGCCGCTATGCTACAAACAAACAATATGGTGCATGGTAAACCGTGTCAGAAGCAATAATCAGTTCGACAACAGGTATGTCGAAAGGCAAGCTACACAGTGTCCAGGGGCTCTCCCCCTGACCTGTGTGAACAGTGTAGAAGGGAGTAGCATGGAGGCATTCCGGAAGCAATAAGGGGAAGCCGTTGGTAATAGCCTATGGAAGCGAACCATCCCTCCATTTTGCAGGACGGCAAGACCTGCCAGTATAGGGTTTGTGTTTGCGGTTTGTGGGATAGAAGGGAGGGAAGGGGAGGGCAGGATAGTGTTCCAGGTTGGAGAGCAGGGGGGGGGGGGTGAGGGGTACAGATATTCCGCCACAGCTCGGCAAGGTGTAGGGAGATGAGGAAGTCCGGGCACAGTCGTCAGGGTCTAATTTTTTTGTAATCGTCGGTCGTGGTGAAATGGATCCAGCAGGCCCAAGTCTCGGTGAATTTCGCGGGGCTGTCATTAGAGTTGTGGATGAGTTCCTCCATCTCCATCGTTTTGTGGAGACAGGCGAACCAGTCAGTCAGGGAGGGGGGGTGTGGAGAGAGCCATTTGATCGGGATGGCTAGTTCGGACTGAAGCATGAGTCTACCCTGTGAGAAGAGGTGTCCCGCCCTAATGGTCGCGTGGGGCCAACAGTCAGAGAGGAAAGCGGGGTGCATGCCCGGTGGAAAGTCGGGGTTCAGCCTAAGGGGGGTCATGGGACCAATTCGGTCCGACAATTTATGCTTAGTGCAGGCCACCCGAAAGGCTTGCAAGGAGGGGAGAATTAGAGGGTGTAATTTGCAGCTCTGTGGTATGTTGTTTTGTGATACCCATGGTAGCTGGGATAACGGTAGGGGAGAGAATGTTTGTTCTAACTTCACCCAGTGTTTCCGTCCCTCACTAGCTGTCCAGTCCACTATCCTGGAAAGGCCACAAGCCATGTTGTATCTGCGGATGTCTGGCAAGCCCAGGCCACCTTTCAGTTTGGGGACTGTGAGCCTGGCGTAGCTCAAGCGCGGGCGGGCGTCGTGCCATACAAATTTCGCGCAGGCCGCCCTGTAGGACGAGAAGAAAGCAGGGGGGAGCCTGATGGGGACAGTTTGCATAGCGTAGAGCAGTCGGGGCAAGACGTTCATTTTGACTACCGCGACCCTCCCGAACCATGATAGACGTTTGGGGGACCATCCCTGTAAATCCCTAATCACCGTTTGTAGTAGTGACATGTAGTTAAGGGAGTACAGGTCGGAGAGGGAAGCGGGGAGTTGGATCCCTAGGTATGTGATGGCTTTATCGTTCCATGTGAAGGGGAAGTTATTTTTTTTTTTTTAAAGTGTATTTTTTGTGCGTGAACTCGAGAGAGAGGAGCCGGACTGCAGGAGTTGGGAGTAGGCAGACCCTCCCCCCGGAGGCAATCGCCATCCTTCTCCATGCCCCTGGTGGCAATGGCGGGTGTGAAGGGGGGCCTCCCACTCACCCCGCCCTACCTGCTCCTCTTGGGAGCCCAACTGGGGCCCAACGGGACCCCAATGGGGCAGAGGGACTCCCCCTATGAGAGAGTGAGGGGGCCTAGCCCACCCAGCCAGCCCCGTAGGTCCTTCGCCTCTCTTTATTTTAGGAGACCGCATGGCCAAAGTGCATGTGTTTTAAACCAATTTCGTGTGCGTGCAAGTGTGGTGGTTTTTTTTGTGGGGGGGGGGTGGGCGTACTAAGCACTGAGACCACCAAACTCAATTCACATGAAGCCGAGACCGGGATCCGAACCCTTGGCTGCAGAGGTGAATGGCTTGTCAGCGCAGTGCCAATCACGTTGAGCCACCACAGCTCCAGGGGATGTTAGTTTGACATAGGTTGCGCAAGGTCTGTGGCAGCGAGACGTTCAGGGCATATGATTTGGACAAATTAATTTGGAAGTTAGACAGTGTTTTGAAATCTGCAAAGTCTTTGAGCAGGTTGGGGACGGTCGTGAGGTGGTCCTTGAGGAAAAGCAGAATATCGTCCGCGAACGCGGCAATTTTGTACGTGTGGCTCCCGATGTCTACACCCTTGATTGTTGGGTTAGATCTGAGACGCCTCAGGAAAGGCTCTAGGGTGAGGACAAATAGCAGGGGGGAGAGGGGGCACCCCTGGCGGGTCCCGTTTGCGATGGAGAAGGCGTCCGACAGGTGATTGTTCACTCTCACCCTCGCCGTCGGGCCCGCGTAAAGTGCGGAGATAAAGCTCAACATGAGCAGGGGTATGTTTGTGGCTTTGAGAGTAGCTTGCATGAAGTCCCATGCCACTCTGTCGAACGCCTTCTCCGCGTCGAGTGAGAGGAAAAACCCGGGAGAGCCGCGAGAGGTGAGCCAATGGTGGACGTTGATAGCCGTGAGGGTATTGTCGCGCGTTTCTCTACCGGGGATAAATCCTGCTTGGTCAGGGTCTATCAGGGAGGGCATGTGCGGTAGTAGTCTATTCGCGATCGTCTTGGCGAACCACTTAAGGTCTACATTGAGTAGTGAGATGGGTCTGTAGTTAGTCACAAGGTTCGGGTCTTTGTCGGGTTTGGGGAGAACCACAATGTGCGCAGTTAGAAGGTCCTGAAGTGGGGCGGTGGTGTCAGGGAGGGAATTGAAGGCTGAGAGGAAGAAAGGTGTGAGAATTTTGGCGTACAACTTGTAGTATCCGGAAGTTAGACCATCTGGACCCGGACTCTTGCCGGGTTTTAGTTGTTTCAGGGCCAGACCCACTTCAGCGCTGTCGAGGGGCTTGTCAAGTTCCGACCTAGCTGATTCCGACAGGCCGGCGGGGCCGTACTGGCTCAAAAAGTCGTCGATCATGCCTTGTCTGGTGAGTTGTGCGGCCGGCGTTGTCGGAGACGGCAGGTTGTACAGGTCAGTGTAATATTTAACAAAGAGCTTAGCTATGTCTGGTGTGGAGCGTATTTTTGCGCCTTTGTCATCCGTCAGCGAATGGACGGTCGTTCTAGACTTTTTGGCTTGCAGGGCCGCAGCTAGCAATTTGCTCGCTTTGTCGCCATGTTCGTAAAACGACTTTTTGGTCAGGGCGTAGGAACGTCTGATCTTGCTGCCGATAACCTCTAGGAGCTCGGCTCTCGCCTGAGTCAAGTCTTGAAGCGTCGCGAGGGCTTGTGAACGTTTGTGCGCGGATTCTAGTCGTTTGATTCTCCCCACGAGATCGTCGTATTGATTGCGTCGTTCCTTATTGCGTCGGGCGGCGGCGGCCAATAGGAGGCCTCTCACTACACATTTGTGGGCTTCCCAGTTGACCATAGGGGCCGTGTCCTCCGGTTTGTTTTCCCGAAAGAATGATTCCAGGTGTGATTCAAGGTCGGTAGCAAGCGTTGGATCAGTCAATAGGGACGGGTCCAACCTCCACACCCGTGTTCCAGAACGGCGAAGGGGAAGCGATAGTGTGGCCGAGATCGGGTTATGATCCGACAGCCACATGGGTTCCACAGTCGCGGATGTTAGTAGGGGAAGGTCTTCCTGGGTCACAAACAGATAGTCAAGTCGGGAGTAGCGGGCATGGGGAGCCGAGTAGAATGTGAAGTCCTTTCCCGTCGGGTGTAGGGTACGCCAGGTGTCATGTAGAAGGAGTTCTTGGAGGAGTAGTTTGATCCTCCTGAGAGCTGAGAATGGGGTGGACGAGGTGCCGGAGAACGTGTCTTGTGCGGGGCATAGAGGTACATTAAAATCGCCCCCCAGTACCAGTGTCCCCGCCTTAAAGGGTGTCAGTAGGGCTGATACGGTTTTAAAGAATGCTACTTGACTCGAATTAGGTGCGTAGATGGCGGCAAGCGTGAGGGTGCGGTCTAGATAGGAGCCCTTGAGAAATAAATACCTACTCTCAGGGTCCACGATTTCTTCTATCACTTTGAGGGGGCAATGTCTAGCAATCAGTATGGAGACCCCTTTCGTTTTAGCGCGTGGATTAGTGGCGTGGTGGGTAATGAAAGTTGTGCAGTTTGGGCACCGCCCCAGACTTGAAGTGCGTTTCCTGCACAAACGCTATATCCGCTTTAGCTCTGTGTAGGGCCAAGAGGAGCTGAGATCGCTTTTCGGGGAGATTTAGTCCCCGTGCATTAAGGGAGACCACCTTCAGCGTGGTATTGCCTGCACCCGTCAGTGTGTCCGGCATTATGGGGGCCCGTTCGGTCGTACGTCTGAACATGGGGCGAGCACGGGTATCCAGGCTGTGGCGGTACGGGGATGAGGAGGGTGAGGGGATTGGTGCTGTAGTGGTGAGGGAGGGATCGGGGCTTGGGAGCGCTTTAATCTGGGTTACGGCACCACAGGTGTCCGACGTGGGAGGGGTCTGCTCCTGGAAAAATAGGGAGTATCGGGGGGGGGGGTTCCCTGTTTTTCCCTTCTGTAGTCCCTCCCCCTATTCTAACAGGGATAATCGGTAGGGTGCGGCCGTGAGGGGCCTCCGCGCCGGGACGCGGAAACCGGCGCACGGTACCGCATGCCCATCCACCCCAACCGCCGCCACCCGAACCCATGTCAGCAAGCAAAATAGGTTAAACAACTAGATAAAAGAACATAAAAGTTAAGCAAACAGTATAACAGTAAACCCCCGCTGAAACAGTAGTCTCGCCACGCCTGCATTGCTTGGCCTACGGGCACGGCCGGCCAAGGATAGTCAGATATGGGCGCGCACATCTAGGGGTGCAGTGGTAACCAACAGCCCGCACCCCCGACACCCGTGCTGTGGAGGTAACTCATACACCCGAGGCCGGGGCCGCCCGGGGGGAGCCGGGAGGCAGCAACAAGAAGCAGTCCGGCGGGTGTTGTGATGGAGGCCACCGGATGAAGACGGGCATGGAGCGAAGAGGTGGGCCAGTCCAGGGCGACCCAGAAGGAGGAGGCCGGATATCGCGAGTGGGTCGGTGAGTTCAAGGGAGGCAGGGGTGCGGGGAGTCGGGTCATTACCTTGGATAGCGTTTCCGCAGGAGGGAGTCAGGCGGCTATCCGATCAGCGAGGAAAGAGCCGACCTCACCTAGCAGCAGGATCATCCGGTGATTGCCCCGCGGCGGACGTTTCAGACTTTTCGGCGACTCGCGATGGTTTCTGTGTCAGCGAGCAGGAGTTGTCCTCCATCTACGGTGGCGTCGACCCGGATATGACGCAGGCGGTGCGCGCCGGAAAGGAGGAGAGGCGTTGGGATCCGGTTCCGGGAGCGGTGGCCACCGCGAGGGAGCCTGGGTATTGTAGTGCAAAGCGATGTAGGAGTCCTTGAGTCCCAGACAGCCCCCGGGGAGGGGTCAGGCGACGTCAGCACGTGACGGGAATGAGCCTCGGCCTTAGGCGGAAGGTGGAAGGCGCGGTCACAATCCGAGCGTGGATACAGGCGGGGCGGTGGCTAGAAGGGGGAGCAGGGAGTCAGTACGCTTCCCGGGATCCGAGGATAGCGTTGAGTGCACATAACATGGCAGCATGGGAGTAAACTTGGCCAACAGTCAAACGTGAAACAGTCCCAACAGAACACCGGCCATCCAGCTAATAGTCCCTCCGAGCTCTCCGCGCTCCTGGAGAGGAGAGCGGGTCGCGATCTCTCCTGGGTCCCGCCGTGGCATGCGGGGTGCGGGAGCCCGACGGGGAGCGTCTCCTGCGGGATCTTGAGGGTTGAGTCTCCATTTCCTCTGCCTGGGGTCCACGCCAGCGACCCACCGAGCGGCGGTAAAGGGCATACCACTCCGGGACAGCAACGGGCGGTATGTCCAAGGTCTCGAAGAAGTGCGGGAGGTCCTCGGGCACCTTCAAGTGAGCGGTGCGGCCCTGGCGTGAGGCTGCCAGGCAAAAGGGGAACTTCCATTTGTACTGTATGTTTTCGGCCCGCAGGACATCCAGTATAGGCTTGAGGTCTCGGCGGTGCTTCAGCGTGATCCCCGAGAGGTCCTGGAATAGTTGGATCGGGGAGCCCGCGTGTTGGAGGCGCTGGCCCCGGGCCCTCCTCAGGATCTCCTCCTTCAGGCCGAAGTCGGGGAGGCAGCAGATCTCTAGGGGGGTCCGCATCCCTTCCCCTGGGCTTGAGCGCCCTGTGGATCCGATCCATGGTAATCACGGTGTCCGGTGGTCGCTGGAGGATCGAGTTGAAAATCTTTGTCACCTCCTGCGTAACCTGGCCTCCTTCGATCGGTTCTGGTAGGCCCCGCACACGTAGGTTATGGCGTCTTCCCCGGTTCTCGAGGTCCTCCAGATGACGGTTTATTTCCCTCATCTGCAGGGTATGGTCGTCAATCTTCCTCGTGGATCGTTGGAGCACGGAGTCATGGTCCTTCAGCGTCTGTTCGGTCGCTGCGACTCTCCCGTCTAAGGCCTTAAAGTCCAGGCGCAGGTCTGCAATGGCTGCCGCGAGTGCATCTTTGATGTCGGTGGTCATAGCTCGGAGGTCCATGATAGTGATCGGTGTTGCCGGGGTTTGGCTTGGTCTGTCCTCCCCGGGGGCAACAGCGGCGGATCAGGTGTGGGTGCGGATAGAACAATGTCCTGCGTTTGGGAAGGCAAGACATGTGTGCGGCCCTGGTGTGTCCCTTGGCGGGAGGCCACCATTTGTCCTCTGCCGGTCCTAAACATCTCCGGGATATGTTGGCCCATGGCGTCGCTGTGTTCCCTAGGGGAGCGGGAACGGGAGGCCGAGGACTGTCTCGATGAAGTGCCCATGATGAGGTGGCAAGGTCGAGGTCCGAAATCACCGCAAAATGTGATAAGTGCTCCGAGGTGGCAAGAGCTCAGCTATCAGGCAGCCATCTCCTAGCTCGGCTCGGCCACGCCCCCAATACACCTTGTTTAATCCCCCATTATGCCAATGTCTCCAGTACATGTGTTGCTTCCAACTACAGCACACTGTCATATTTATTATTTACCATTCTTCCGCAGCCACGGGGGTCAAACAATGGTGCACACTGAGGGCGGTCCTTTAGGAGTGCCCTGCAGAGACATGCACCACTCACATCTAGGAGTGGGCGGTGCATGTCTCTGCACTGCCCGCTCACATCTAGGAGTGGGCGGTGCGGAGACATGCACTGCCCACTCCTAGATGTGAGGCGTGAGAGAGGTGAAGGGGCCGGTCCCAGGTGCCTCTTCAACTCCTATTGAAAGACCATGATGTGAGCCTGAGTGGGGTGGGAATATGCAACAGGAGGGAGGTAGAGGGGGAGGTCCCAGATGGCTCTTTGCCACCTATTGAAAGCCCGCAAAGTGAGTCTAATTGGGGTGGGTATGTGCGGCAGGAGGGAGGTGGAGGGGGTGGTCCAAGGTGGCTGTTTAACTCTATTGAAATGGCCACGCTGGGAGCCTGTGCACAGCGGGGGGTAACTGGCTACATTCCCGGTAACAGCACAGCCCTGTCACACTTGCAATCCTCATTTTTTCACTCGCAAAATGCGAACTGTCGAGTGAAAATTTTGAGGGCTGACGTAGAAGATACACTTTATGTGGGACTTAAATATACCTTCAATGGTATAGCACACACAAAGGATAATACAACATGTGGAAAACGCATGAGTTAAAACATTTTTAAACATCAGCTTATAATAATTTTAATAACCAAAGATACATGTAATAGCCAACTGGTTTCGGTATGTATAAATTGAACTTGAGATCAGCATGTAAGAGTCAACGCGTTTCGTGCGATCTGTATCAGGACCTGGGATCTTAAATACAAGATTGCTGAAACAATGTCCAAAACTTACATATATTAAAAATTACATGTATAATAAATGTCTACACATGCCCAAAAATATACAGCAAATAAAGAAAAAAATGCAGAAAGAATTTTTCATTATTACCAAACATACTATACCCACTTCCGAAAGGGAGGAGAAGGGATAAGAGAAAAAAAAAATGCTTTTTTTTCTCCATCTTGCCATACACCCTCCAAATGCAAAGTACAAATGGCTGCAGGGACATGGTTCACTGTTGTCGACATCAGGGAACTTACCCTGAGAACTGGAATGGTTTCAACCAGTCAAATGTAAAAACTGAGGGCTAGATTCAGGAAAGAGATACGACGGCGTATCTCCAGATAAGCCATCGTATCTCTGCGTCTGAGCCCTCCTATCTATGCGACTGATTCATAGAATCAGTTACGCATAGATTTCCATTAGATCCGACTGGCGTAAGTCTCTTACGCCGTCGTGTCTAAGTTGCATTTTTACGCTGGCCGCTAGGTGGCGTTCCTGTCGATTTATGCATTAAATATGCAAATGAGATAGATACGCTGATTCCCGAACATACACCCGGCCGGCGCATTTTTTTACGTCGTTTACGTAAGCGTAACTCCGGCGTAATGTTACCCCTGCTATATGAGGCGCAGCCAATGTTAAGTATGGACGGCGTGCCGGCGTATTTTTTCCCGTCGTTTACGTCATTTGCGTAAAACGTCCACGAATAGGGCTTTGCGCACTGGGCTACGTTCCCGGCCGGCGCATGCGCAGTTCGTTTGTTTCTGACCATCTATATTCTAATCTGCCTTTTGGATCTACTAGAAATTATGTACAGTATAATCTTCAATTTAAATTAAAGCTCTCAAAACCTTAGTCCTAGAGGAAGCTTCCAGATGCTATAATCTATTACAAAGATCACTCAAGCTCTATAAATCTCTTTTAAATTAAGGGATTATTTAGGAAAAGTGAAAAAAAAAAAATTAAAACCATATTACTGTAAGTGCTGTATCTTTATCTGTAAGGCCTCGTTCACCGTTTTTCGGTCCGCTCCGTGTGTGTCCGTCGGCTCAGCGGGGGGTCCCGCTCAGCTGTCGGCGGACAGGGCGGTCCCCGCACACTGTGCGGGGACCACCCTGTCTCTCCTCCGCTATCCCCTATGGGGAATCGGATGGAAACGGAGCGTCTGTCCGTTTGCATCTGATGCGATCCACCGGACAGAAGAAAAATAAGGTTTTCTTCCGTCCGCAAAACGGATCCAGACGGACGCGGATCTTAGGCGGACGTTAGCGGATGGATCATCCGCTAACGGATCCGCTCCCATAGGGACACATTACAAGTCCGTAAACGGACTTGTAATTAGCGGACCACTCGTCCGCTAATGTGAAAGGGGCCTTAGTGTGTCTTAGACAGTATTATATGCTTTCATCAGGTTTGCATTGTTTAGTTTTGTGTTTATTTGTGATAAGCCTGCTTTTGAGCAGGTGCTTAACCACTTGCTTACTGGGCACATAAACCCTGCCCAGACCAATTTTGAGCTTTCAGCACTGATGCACTTTGAATGACAGTTGCACGGTCATACAACACTGTACCCCTTTTTTCCCCACAAATAGAGCTTTCTTTTGGTGGTATTTGATCACCTCTGCATTTTTTTGTTTGTTTTTTTACATTTAAAAGACTGAATTTAAAAAAAATTATGTTTTTTTTATATTTTGTTATACATTTTTGCAAACGGGTAATTTTTCTCCTTCATTGATGTACGCTGGTGAGGCTGCACCGATGGGCACTGATGGGCTCCACTGATGGACACTGATGGGCTTCAATAATAGGCACCGATAGGGCTGCACTGATGGGCACCGATAAGGCGGCACTGGTGGGCACTGATAGGTGGCACTGGGGGGTGGCACTGAAGGGCATTGATAGGTGGCACTGGTCGGCACTGAGAAGTGGCACAAATAGGTGGCATTGATAGGTGGCACTGATAGCTGGCAGTGATAGGCACTGATGGGTGGCAATAATGGGCACTGATAGGCATCACTCCTAGGTGGCACTGATGAGGCACTGATTGGCACCAATGGTGGTAGGCATTGATAGGTGGCACTTGTGGGCATTGATAGGTGGCACTCGTGGGCATTGATAGGTGGCACTGGTGGGCACTGTGGGAACTGGCAGGTGTCACTGGCAGGGGTTTAGATTGGCACACATGAGGCAGATGTGCCTCCTTCCTCTTCGGGACCGATGTCCCTTGCACCTAAGCCAGTGATCGGCTTTTTTTTTCTCCTCACGCCAACAGCGTGAGGAGATAAAAAACAGAATACCAAGCTTTGTTTACATCACGTGATCAGCTGTCATTGTAAGGGTCCGGGACCTGGAACAGGGTTCCTCTATGGTTTCCTGAATCACTAGGAAAATTATTCTATTGTATGCTTCCGCCCCCTGTGACCCTGGCGGTCATCTTGAGTCAGGCAGAGCCTATTTAAGGCCCTGGCACACATTGTGCTTGTGGACAGTGTAGATAAAGGTACTCCACCTGTTAGGGCCAGCGTTAGAGGTAGGGAAAAGTCCCTGATGAGGATGAAAAGTGTAGGGACTGCGACTCCTCTGGACATCTTCCTGATTGGGAATGAGATGGCCAGGCCGCATACTGCCCTTTTTGCAGGCGCTGTGAGTGTGGCTTAGAAGTGCTCAATTCACTTTGCTGAAAACTGTAAGTGCACCCGGTTGGGCAGTTTTCCTCCTGGGTTCTGTTGTGAACTGTTTCTGCATACTTCAATACAAGTTGTTTTTTGCACCCACTTGTGTGAATTATTGCATACCACCTATAAACTTATGTATGATTGGTGGCTATAGGTCATTGCTACTTGAAACTTTATTACTGCTATTTGCAAAGACTTATTAACTAATATTGAGTAACTACAATTTATTCTGGCAGACCAGACAAGGTTCACCAAAACAAGTAATTTCATTGTTCCTTTTGATGCTAGTCTTTATCTGTTTAAATAACCATTTTTGTCCATTGCCAAGTACAAAAAAAATATTTGTGGGCTAAGCCCTTCACAGTATAGTGCACCTGCCATGTTACAATGTTTGTATCAATTTTGCACAGTGCTGTCAACATATACATATATGCCTTCAGTCTCTAATTGCAAATAGAAAAAAAAAGCAAATAAAAAGCCATGCTCTAACCTTAAGAACGATATTCCTTGCAGCTGCAAATCTTCAAAGATGCTTTCAGAATCATCTCACAGAGGTCAAGCTACAACTCCTTGCCCAGGAGATAAAGGCTCAGGTCAATGATAAGTCTGGGAGGGCAGGACAGCGAGTGTCAGCTCACCCCATCTCTAACTTGTCATCTCATCTGGTTTCACTTCGACTTGACACATTTCTACCTCTGTGACTGCTTATATCCTAAGGCTTCTGGGAGCACAAATTCGTACATAAATGGTCCACAAAATACAACTTTTTTTTACAGCCTCAAACCAGCTTGATGATATACCTCTTTACCTTCAAGCCAACCTCCAGACAACATTTGTTTTTGCGTTACATAGTGTGGGAATGAGTTAAAATTGTCAGGTTTTTATCTCTGTTTTTTTTTTTTTAAAGCCTGTGGCGTGCATAACACAACCCAAAAACTTCACCCGATGCAGGAAAAAATGCGCACACACATAAAGAGTGATACACAAAAAACTGTGATGGGTGCATCGTCAAGTGGTCCTCCGAAAAGGACCAACCCTGATCCCCCGGGGTGTTAGGCTCCTGGCAGGGAGTAGAGTAATCTGTGATCCGTGCAGCCAAAGCTGACACGGACCCAACTTCCTTGGAGGGTCTGCCAAAACAGAACCCTCCTCGTGGAGCTCCTCCGAAGGGAGACCCCTTGAGAGCAGGCAAACTAAGCCAGAAGGCCATGTCCACCTATACTCCCAAGACGTTCAGGGCAGGCCCAAGGACCAGCACCCTACTAATCACACACATAGGGCCAGATTCAGGTAGATGGGAGCATCTTTAATCTGGAGTAACGTTTCTCATTTACGTTACTCTGGCGAAATTTTAGGAGCAAGTGCTGTTATTCATGAAGCACTTGCTCCTAAAGTTGCGGCAGCGTATCGAAAATGAGCCGGCGGAATTCAAATTGGGCGGCTCCGGGGCGTGTATTATTTAAACTAAGCGCGATCCCGCGGCGAACGTACTGCGCATGCGTCGACTGTCAATGCATCCCAGTGCGCATGCTCCAAATTCTGTCAGTGAACGTCAATGACGTCAAATCCCCATTCATGGACGTTTTACGCAAGCGACGCAATTTTTTTTTTTCGACGCGATGACGACAGCTATACTTAACATAGGATACTCCACTAGGGGGCTGCTTTATCTTTACGCCGCGTATCGCTTACTGAAACGTCGGAAAGTCACTGCGTCGCGCCCGAATACGATCGTGAATTGCCGATTCCCGCTGATTAACTTATTTTTTCGGCGTTAATCAGCGGGAAGGCCCCCGGCGCCATTTTTAAATTAAAGTTGCGATGCGATGGCGAAATTCAATTACGCCGCTCGCATCGGAACTCCAACCCGGCGTTTCTTGTTTTCTGGTTACAGAAAACAGAAACGCCGGCTTAAAGTGACAGCCTAACTCTACCTGAATCTGGCCCAAGGTGTACAAACGTGCACCAACAAAAAAATACATAATGTGACAAACACGGGGGAAAAATAAAAAAGAAAGTGGGAGAGAAGGAAGGTGGGAGAGGTGAGTGGAAAGTGACCATTGTGCAATACGATGGCCGGCCCTTGTCTGTCTGTTGGAACAGTTTCACTCACCTCTTGTCCTTGAAACAGCCGTAGAAATGCCATTGGGACAGAAAAGCACAGAAGCACTTCTCCTTTTGTCTGTGTTCCCATTGGAGAGATATTCCCAACACTTCCTGTCCTGGCAGGAAGTGAATACAAATTTCCCCAGCAGGATCAGAGGCATCTCTAGGGGGGGGCCAGAGGGGGCCCTGACCCCCCCCAATATTATGCTGTGCCCCACCATGTGCCCCTTTTTTTTTTTGGGCCGTTGCTGGAGTAACAGTCTCTCCTGAGAGGGAGAGTGTCCCCAGTCAGCTCTGCGGGGCTTCCTCCCCCCTCCCTCAGCTCGCTGACACTGCATAATGCGAGCGTTCACACAACCACAGCCGCCCGATCTGCTCCTTCCCCTGCATCCTCATTGGCACGGAGAAGAGCGAGTTGCAGAAAGGACTCCATGAGCACTGTGGGGGAGGGGGGGCCCAAGCCTTCATCTCAGTTACTGAAAAAACAGACTGATTTCTCCCGTCCTTAGGACAGAAGAACCAGCCTGTAAATTCCGAGAGTGGTGACTGCAAGCTGAGCCGAGTGTCAGTCTGACACTCTTTTACAGCCCAGCGAGTCCAGCCACCCCCCCCCACTCTCCTCACATACAAGCAGGGAGGAATACAGCTCCTCCTCCTCCTTCTTTCAGTCCCGCCCACACTATCTCAGTATGCTGTATCTGAAGAGAGGGGATGTGTGTTCAGGAAATATGAAAATCAGCAGCATGTGTGTGAATGATGCCTGAGATTCTAGCCTGGACCGTGGGCAAGTGTGTTCACTGCAGACTGCAGTACACTGTAATCACTGAACTGCATTATCTCCATCCCTTCTCTCCCCCATCTGTCTCCCTCCTCCTCTCCTGTTCTTTCAAGACATTCACAATTTACTTTCTGTAACGGTCACCACCGTTTACAATATTCCATTCCATCGCCCCACGACAGCTTATCCGACAGTCCGACAGACATCAGACACGACCCATTTCATTTCCCAGAATAACCGAGACAAAACAAGCTCTGGTACTGGTTCCAAAATGAACGAATGAATCCTTTAATGGTAACTTTGCTTTGTTATATACAGTACAAGCATGTTACAGTTAATCACAGTGACAAAGACACACTCCACCCACACATCACACAAGGGGGGGCTTCATACACATTATTTTAGATAATGACATTCCGATGAGTTAATTACTACTCATTACCCAGACGGTCTGGCTCCGCATTTAGAGGGGTTAATTACTACAGCTTGACAAGTCACATTCCACATCTTAACATTGTCATTAGCATACACAATGAACAGGTCTTAGGAGCAGACCTAATTAGCACAATGGAATGAAAACAGTATTAGCATCACACAAAGGAATGTCTAGGAGCAGACTCAATTAACACCTCAAAAGCATGTGTCCCCACATTGAATGAAAACATTCTATTGACCTGTCGGAGTCAGACTTTAACAACTTGTAATATTTCAAGATATCCTGCAAAACATGAATTATCAGTAATGTCCCATCCCATGTAATTTATCATTTCTCAGTCACCCTATGCCCAAAAGGGGCACAGAATGACCCTAGACCCAAGAGTCATTAGTGATGCTGGCACTCGAGTACCCCACATCCTTCAAAAGTCTCTGGGTGTCACAGGCCATTCTGTTACACTTTCACTTTCAGTTAGGCAGGTAATATACAGTGCAAATTTCTTTCCTACATCCACAGATTGCAGGAAAGAAACTTGCATGATTCCCCCATCAACACAGACAGTGCTGACGGGAATATCCCTCCTGCCCAGCAATTGTATTCTCCCGACAAACAGTGATTCTCACTAGTGTCTATGGCTGGTCTTAACTCTTAGGCAGCCCATACATTGATCACTTTTTTTCATTCAACTATTAGGTTGAATGAAAAAAAAAAGAAATGATCCAATTCCCCCATCTACACATTATAGGTGGACGGGGGAATCCTCCCAGTGTGGACCAGTGCTGGAATAACCAGAGTTGCTGTCCTGTCCCGGCTATTCACAGCGGTGGTCTCTGTCTCCTTGGCAGCGGCGGCAGCACATTGGAACCCAGTGCTGGTTACATTATGGGGCTAATGTACAGGAGGGCCAGCAAAATTTGTTGTTAGAGATGGGCTGGGCATGTTCAAAAATCCACATGCCAGAGCCTGCCAGGAAGCCCACACTGCACAGCGCTAATCACAGGCAGTGAGACATTTCACGGTCCGCAGCTCTGCACAGATCAGGAAATGTCTCACTGCCTGTGATTAGCACTGTGGAGTGTTGGCTTCCTGGCGGGATTGGGCATGTGGGATTTCAAACACACTCGAGCCCATCTCTATTGGTTGTAGACAGTTGATCTCCCTGCAGGTTGCTTAGCAGCAGTGGAGCCTTCTCTGACATGCTGATCGGGATGCAATCCAGCTGATGCTCCCAGTCAAATCCTAGTGTTAAATATCAGAGATTTTATTGATCAAAGCCCACACTTTACAGGCATAGAGCCCACACTTTACAGGCATAGAGCCCACACTTTACAGGCATAGAGCCCACATGGCTGCGGAACATACGTTTGATTATATATATACTAGCTGAATACCCGGCGTTGCCCGGTCTTCCTATCTTAACCTTTTGGGGAGGAAAATCATAGTTATATAAATATAAATAAATAAATAATAAATAACACAATGTTTAATTTTAGAAATTTGACAGATAAAAATATGAATAACATGTATTTCCCATAGAGTTGAATGGGACTTTAAAGAAAAACCCTTTCCCATAGAGTTGAATGGGACTTTAAAGAAAAACCCCGACCATGGCAAATGGGGGTGGGTAAGGGTTAAACCACCTATCCTATGTTTGTTGCTGACATATAAGTAACATGTGTGCCAAGTTTCATGTTAATATCTTTAGCCGTTTGGACGTGATGCTGGAACATACATACATACATACACACACGTTGAGTTTTATATATATATATATATATATATATATATGGTTGTACTCTTGATGCTAATAAATACTGTGTTTATTAGATCTGACTGGGAGCATCACCTGGATCACATTCCGATCAGCATGTCAACAGAGAAGGTTATACAGCATTACTGCTGCTAGGTGACCAGCTGGGGGCTCAGCCCGCTATAACCAATAGTGCCAGCCCTTATATATATATATGAATAATTGCATTTGCATTATATACCCCCCCACCACTCCCTGTCCCCCCTGTCCCCCCATGTGCCCCCCCTAAATATGAAAGCTGGAGACGCCACTGAGCAGGATTACAGATGGCATTAAAATTCTGACAGAGGTGTACCTATCTCATGACTGCCACCTTGTAATTTTTTCTTTTTTTAGATGTCCTGGTATTAAAAAAAAATCAAACAGTGGAACTTTACACATAAAATCAATTGTTTTTGGGCGGCTTAATTTGTAAAAATGTAGCATGCATCTTTTTGGATAACATATGCTCTTCTGTTGCAGCTGTGGTTCTGACCTTGTCTTGAGAATTTTAATATAATAGTATAGTACAAAACCTACATATAAAAGGATGCTGAACAGAACATTCAGATAACAAAATGTCACTTTATTAAGAGGCGACAGCACTGTATATCAAATAAAGACCAGTCAAGACCTATATCTTTAATGATACAATAAAGCATCATTACCAAAAAAAAATCTTTTTTAATATGGTTATGAATAGGTTTGCACCGATACTAGTATTGGTACCGGCTCCGATGCTTCTCTCGATACCTGGGCAGTCAGGGGTGACCGGTGCGGCAATGGGAGAAGTTACAAGCACCGCTCTACCTGTATAGATTTCAATAAAGCAGCTAAAAGCTGCTTCTCCACCCCACACCCCTTCCGTGACTTTCAGCTGCTTTATTGAAATCCATACAGGGAGATCGGTGCTTGTAACTCACTCCACCGTCGCACCAATCACCCCTGACTGTCCCCCATGTCCCCCTCTCCATGTTCCTGTGTCATCTGTGCTCCTCCAGTCCCTCCCCATGTCACCCATGCTCCTCCGGTTCCCTGCCATGTCATCCATGCTCCTCCAGTCCCCGCCATGTCCTCCCTGCCCCTCTGCCCAGCACCATGTCGCCTGTGCTCCTCCGGTCCCCTGCCATGTCATCTGTGTGCCTTCAGTCCCCTGCCATGTACTCCCCACTTCTCTGGTCCCCTGCCATGTCCTCCCTGCTCCTCCGTTCCCCTGTCATGTCCTCCTCTGGTCCCCTCTGTCCTGGATCTGTCAGGATGAAAAACGGATATGAATGGAGAGGAGCCTCTGTCTCCTGTCCATTTATCTTCAGTGCAACTGAGGCTACAGTGAAAGGGACTGGGGAATCTGTGCCCTCAGTCCCTTCTCTGTCTCAAAGGGGAGATGTTAGGGGTCTGTTTAGACCCCTGATATCTCACCAAAGCCGATAATAATAATAATAATAATAATAATAATAATTAAAAAATGTAATAAAAATTCAAAACCTAAAATTATAAAAACATAAAATAAAATAAAACCTCTGATACCATCCTCTCCCCCCCCCCCCCCCCAAAAAAAAAAGAAAGCATTGTAAAAAATAAATAACAAAAGAAAATTGTAAAAGGTAATCCAAAAAATTAATTGTAAAAAAAAAAAAAGTCACGTGACATTAAAAAATGTATAGACGTGTACTTGAAAAAAAAGTATAGGTACTTGTACTTGGTCTTAAACAAGTGGTATCGATGCAACCCTAGTTATGAATGTGTGTTTTTGTGTTTAAATGGCTGTTGGAGGGTAATAAAGTGCTATAGCAACGTGACACAGTTGTGCTGTTGTAAACTTAGAGAAGTAAATAGAAATCAGGGTAGGCAAGAAAGAAGGAAGAATTGCAGAAAATCTGAAACAGGGAAATAAAGCTGGCCTTGCATCTGTAGACTTTTCTTTGAAAACTCCTAATTTGGAAACATTAATTTGATTATATATATGAATTTAAGGGGGGCCTGTTTGACAACCACTTCGGGAGTGAGCAGAAAAATAGAAGGACGATAGAATTTTTTTATTGGATTCAATGGGCACTAATACATTTCTATTTATTAAATTGACCCCCAACCAAGAAATATTATATAGAGAAAGTGGTGAATTGATGCTAAAATGGACTTTCGTGGTACCGTACAAAGGCTTAACATACACAAGGTAGTATAAAAATGTAACTTTATTTAAACAACATATAGCCTCAATTCACCACTTTCTCTATATAATTGTCAGCACACAGGTACCATTTTCTACATATTACTATAACTGGCACTCTTCTCAAGAAAAATTATATCTAGTGTTATGCACTCCAAGGTAATCTGCATTGTCAATTCAAAATCGAGACATTGACAGGGTACTCAAATGAAGTTGTGGAACAGGTGCATCCGAGCTACTACCTACCTACTGCAATGCCTGGTGAGCCTCAAGCACACAGCAGTGAGCCTATGAAGCCTTTGTAAACCTCCATCTAGTTCATGCAAAAAAGGAGAAAGGCTGGTCAGCTAAAACATTTTTTTTTATTGCATGTGACCAGCAGTCAAAAAGAAAGCCAACGCGTTTTAGCATTCAGGTCTTAATCAAGCCATGATTAAGGCCTGACGGCTTTCCTTTTGACTGCTGTTTATATGCAATAAGAAGATTATGTTTTAGCTGACTTTCATAGCACCAGCCTTTCTCCTTTTTGCTCAAATAAAAAGTTGTTTAAAAATAGTTGAGTCCATTAAAGTACCATTAAATGTATGGACAAATGATTTTGATCATTTTTTTTGTCCAAAGGTTTGAATGAAAATCTAAACGTCTAAGGCCATCTTTAGGGGTAGGATTGGGATTCAGAAGATGAATATAGAGGAGGCAAGGGGATGAAAGATGTGGTGCCCTTTTCCTTAGCCAATGACCCACCATGTAGATACTGTATGCTCTTAGACATAATAGTGCTTATCACAGTATCATATGCATGGAAAGAGATCTGTAGAGGATTTTGCAGGTAAGGCTTTTAATACATTTGATCAACCCCACTGTCTGTGAAAGGTTATATTTATCCAGGTCTGGTATATGTAGGAGTAGTTATTCCCATTCAATGCTGACCATATTTCATCACTCATCCAATGGGCCTCTATAGTTTATTTTTCCTCATTATTTTTCCTCATTTTGTGGTGTTCAAAAATCTGTTGACACAGAGTTGCTATAGAAAATCTCACAACATTTTGGCCTTATCTCATTGTTGGTCTAGGTTCACACTAGCCCATGCTCTGAAAAGCAATCCGCGGTGGACTTCTTTTCAGACTGAGGCTAAGCAGTTGCTGTCAGGTGTTCAGGAGGTGATCCTGCTTCCAGCTGAATGCCCTTTTATTTATTTCTTGCCGATTGGCAATTTACAATAGGGATAATGCGCCTCATGGTTGCGTTGTGGTTCTATTGATTTGATTGGGTTTGTCAACAAAAAACATCATGGCACGTAAACAACTCAACACGAAGCATTTTAGCATGTAAACAGCCTGTTCTGGCTGTATTTTAGGCTTTAGGTGAGTGGTCAGGGAGCAGCAAAACCACTACTCAGTCACCTGTTTTTACTGCCCCTCTATCAGCCAATGTAAATTAGTCCTTAGAAATTTGTAAACTCCTTTACTATCTTGCAGACCTGCTGTTTCTTATACAGAAGGTGCATTCTTCACCATACTGAGCAGACATCCGTTTTATACTTGCATATATCATTTAGTGGCGCTCTGAGTCTTCTTTACAACTGACATAAAGAGACAGCCGCTCCCTGCTCCTGAACACTCCAGATAAATCCAATCCTGTTCTTCAACATTTTTAAAGCTTCTTTCTGTTTGCATCTGATGGGAATGAAATCCTGAGTATAATAACATGTGCTTGTCCCAGCCAGCAAACGGAATCCAGCCCAACACTTTTAGGAGTTTTACTGGAATAGAGCATTAACCCTTCACAACAATACACAGCGTACAAAAACATGTTTGGTTTAAGCAGGGAAGACTTTTATTGTATTAAGGGAATTTAAAGGGCAATTAAAAAGTAACTATCAGTGGGTATTCATTTTAAGGTATTGTTAAGTTTATTGGAAATACATTTTTATAAATAATAAATTATTTGCTTAATTGTTTTATAATAAGTTATTTACAGTCTGGTAGATTTTTTCTTTTTTTTTATCAAGGAGTTATCGGCTTATTAGACAGTGAAAATATATTTCTTGCTAAATGACTGCTGAGATTAAACCAAATACAGGCAGGCCACTTGGAGATTACTGTATATTGGTCAAGGAATTGTTAGTAGCCTGTACTGAGCCAAAGAACTACTCTGAGATAAAAGGACTAGGCACGAGCAGGGGTTTGGTTTGGACGGAACCAGGAAGCAAGCTGTCACTCCCATCAGATCAGCTCCAAATCAGTCAGCACAAGGATAGGGTTTGGTTCCGACCAAATCTAGAAGCCAACTAGCATTTGTTAAAATGTGAAAACGTGTGGATTCAACTCTCCTGTAGTGCAAGGGAGGGGGTGAGCATGACACTCCACACCAGGGAGAAAGCCTTGCATTACTGTGTGGAGTTACAGACAGAAGAACAGGAAGTGAGGATTTCTCAGAAGAAATAAGGACATTTAAAAGCAAAATGGAAGGATGAGGTAAGTGAAGGAGGACTGCACTAGGGTAAAGGAAGCTATTTAGGAAAAAAAAAATTGTACCTTTACAACCCCTTTAAATCACCTCATATACCACATCAGGGGTGGGTGTATACAAAAAAATGTTTAAAAATAAATGGGTATAACTTCACTAGGAGAAAAGATAAAAAGGAAGTCCAATCTGTGAAAAAAGAAAACAATGAATATTAAATGAAATGTCCTTCAAATGATGCTCCACCTGTGTGTAAAAAATTCAAACTCACCAGAGCTAGAAATTGTAAAAAGCCTAAGGCCCTGTACACACGATCAGACCAGTTTCATCGGACCAGTTCGATGGTGTGTACGGCCCATCAGACTGTTGTCCGTCGGACCAAAGTTTTAAAACATGCTTTAAAACCTGTCTGATGGACACCTGTCCGTCGGACAGATTCGATAGTTAGTACACAAAAGCATCAGACCAAAAACCTGCGCATGCTCAGAATCAAGTTGACGCATGCTTGGAAGCATTGAACTTCATTTTTTCAGCACACCGTTGTGTTCTACGTCAGCGTGTTTTGGTCTGATCAGATTTTGGTCCGATGGTGTGTACGCACATCAGACCATCAGACAAGTTCAGAGTTGTCTGATGAAAACGGTCCGTCAGACCAGTCTCCTCAGACAGGTTTGATCGTGTGTACAAGGCCTTAGCGTAATAATGGGTTTCTTATAACCAGCCTCATGGATAAAGGTGGTCTCCTTTTTCTTAGATGGTGCTTAGACAATGGAACTTGGAGAAAACATACAATGAATCATGGCGTAATATGCTTGACAATATGCCAAAAGGTAGTTAAATGAAGCAACTCACATTTGTGTGTGCTATAAGTAAGCATCAACATGTATGGCTTAAGCCCCATACACACTATCACTTTTCCTGCAGGTTTTTGTCTTCAGGTTTACCAAAACTATCTAATATGAGGTCAAACCTCAAGAGTTTCAATTTGTATGCAATCAGGCAGGCCCTTGAACTACATGGTTTTGGTAAACCCGAAGAGAAAAACCTGCATGAAAACTGATAGCTTGTATGGGGCTTTAGACTACCTCTTCAAGCCGTCCTGTCCACTTTGGCGCGCGTTTCAAGCCTAGCCTGGAAACTGGCAAGAGCGGATGTGACATCACCAAAACAGCGGACATGCAGCCTCTATGCATTTCGTGTTATACACGTCATCGGGAAGCTCCTGCCAAATCAGCATCAAATCAGCTGCTGTCAGCGCAAAGATAGGGTTTGGTTCAGACCAAACCTAGAAGCAAGCTAGCATGCCTGCCAAGTCAGCTGCTGCCAGGGCCATATCTGCCCCTGCGCAGCCACACATAACAAAGGGGCATAGATTCTCATGACCAAACCCCTGCTTATCGCTAAGAGGAACAGTACAAGGAAATCACTGTGCAGCACTGCTAAATAACAAGCATGGCATGTTCATGTAACAAGTCAGTATGGCTGGCACCATGTATAATACAAAATACTCTTGAATACAATGTTTTTCAAAGATTCATTTTATAATACTTACTGATAGGAAAGTGATTTTCAATATTTTTAAATCTGCAGTTTTCAATAAAATAATACCTGGTGACCCTGACATGAAGGTCCTTGTTTAAGCGTTTCTTGTTACTGGGTGCTGATTGCTTCCCATTTTTGCATCTGCATTGTCACCCTGTCACAAAGGCATAAAGGCATCAATGACAAGCAGCCATTTCAACACACATTCTGCAGGCACTGTCCACTGATGTCACCATCTGTAAACCAGTCCTCAGTAATAGCCATTAACATGCATGTAGACAGGAGGTGGATGCAAAAGGCTGCAGGAGATTAACGCACTGAACTGCAAAAAGGGATGGAAAACAGTAAAAATAAATCTTTTTACTTTAGAAATGCCAATAGTTTATGATATACAGCGTTTAGAAAACTTAATACCATTAATTTTAGGATGTATGTATACTTTAGTGCCAGGGTTTCATGGTTTACATGTAATGCAAAAATGTAATCAAAATATTTAAAAATGAATCGTTCTAAAATTACGGACCATACTCATTCATTGTTGGAGCTATGGCTTAAACATACAAAACAGAAAAAAAAAAAAAAATTTTTTCAATAAAATGAAAATGATGTAATTTTATTGGTATTTTTTATTTTTTTTGACAAAGTTAAAAAAACTAAAGATAAATTAAAATAAAAGAACATCCTTAATGGTGTGATGAAGAAGAGCAAATATATTCCTGTGTTTTCTTCTTCTTTTCCTGCTAAAAGTTTTATAGTTTGTATGTTATTGCACATTATTTAGGATTCAATTAAAACAAATATAATAATTCTAAGTAAATATTATATGTGCATGATTTATGAATTTTTGGGTCTGTACCCTGTCTGTGTAGACATGCTTACGTTATTATTTCATTAATGAATTAGCAGTTAAATAAAAGACAAAACTAGCCTCGGGCCTGAAACAGTCATAGCACTAAGAAGCAAAACAATGTTCAGGATTCCTACATTCTCTGATACCTATTAGCATTTATCACTGTCACTGGCATGCCAGCCAAGGTTAGGCCTTGTGGTCATTGTCAAGAGAAAATTTTGATTCCTCTAGCTTTATCTTTACCTCCCACCCCCACCACCATCATTAATAAGTTCCATAGTAATCAGAAGCTGCCAAAGGCCAGGGGGAGTATCTCAGTGTTGTTGATTGAGGTAAACCTCAATTTCAAGGACTTCCCTAAAAACTGCTGTCTGGGATGGCTTGTGTAAAAAGGGAGGTATTAAAAGCCAAGGGAGCAAGGTAAAGGTCAGTTTATTGAGTCAGAAACTCTGTAATAAAGATATAGTTAAAGTGTATGTCAGAGGAAAAAAAAACATGTCTTACCGCATATAATTGTTGGAGATTGTTGGCCCCTCTTGGTAATTTTGGAGCATTTGGAACAAATAGCAGTGTTCCTTCTTCTGGCTGAGGGGCTCCTATAGGAGATAATGTAGTGGCATCTGAGCCTCCCCTTACTTCTTCTACAGTACTGTGGCACAGTTTAGGTGGCTTTGTTAGCCTAACACTTGTTTCATCAAAACTCCTTGCATGCCATGAAAGTGTTTCTTGCACTTTTATCTTATGTGTCGTTCTTGATTGTATGTGTAGCGCCCTGCTCCTGAAGAACAGGCGTTGCTCTAAATTTAGTGGGGGTCTGAGCTGGTATTTGGCTCAGACCTGAATGATTGAGGGCAATTTAGCCTCTGTTCCAGCCATGGCTGTGCTGGGAGTATCCACCATTGATCACCTGGGGGTGTGTTACCACTCCAGGCCAAGGGTGGCAGCAGCCAGGTCATAGTGTTTTTAGTGTCCCCCTCAGCAGTGAATCAGTGGGAGTGGGCGCCCCGCGGTGCATGCTGGGGAGGGGTACTTAAGGGACAGACGCCATTGATGCAGGTTCTGTCGTCTGTCCGCACCTCGTGGCCCGCCTGGCCGGGGGTGCGGGTTGTGAATCCTGGCTCCAGGACCACGGTTGTCTGGGGTTGCGGCTTTGCTTAGTAGGCCCAGTAGTCAGACTGAGTCTGCACTTTCAAGGTGATCCTGTGCTGTCTGTCCTGTGGGAGGAAGCCACTTGATGAAGGAAGCCAGGGGAAGACCTATACTGGAGAGGACCATGCAAGAGGCTGGTACCTTGGGGGAAGGCCTGGAAACTTCATCTGAGGATGCACCATTTCCCGAGAGGCCTGACAGTGTTGCCTGTCGGATCTAAAGTTCTAGTGAAGCAAAGTTAAAGAGATCTGGTTGCTGAATCCTGTGGCAGAGGATTCCGGATTGAAAAATCTCACCTACAAAGGAAGGTCTGTGGCAGAGACTGTACTTTATTCCGTGAGAGTGTCCTATCCGGGTGAGCAGGACCCACTCTAGCTAGAGTGGCGACGAGAACTGTTTGGTGGAAACAGGAGTGTTTCCTTACTTTGCACCTGAACCTACCTACCCTTCCACCCCTCATCCTTCTTTTCTACTAAGGTTTTCCCAAATAAACCCATAGAGAAAAGAGGTACATTGTGTGTGGACATTTTTTTGGACTCTCCTTTCACCCCGGACAGCGAGAATATAGAGGTAACGTGCCACCCAAAATATAACCAGCAGCTCCTGCCGGGGTAGTGCTACATATGGAATACGTTTTGTATCCAGCTAACTGAAATGTGTTGTGATTCTTTTGTACCTTTTTAAAAACTTTAAATAAAAATGATTGGAAATATATTCAGTACATCTCTGCAATAAATGCACATTTCTCCAAGTTTTGACCCTTTAACCACTTGAGCACCAGCCTATATTGCCCCTTTTTTAGCAGGCCATTTTTTAATTTTCAGTGTTGTAATAGTTTGACTGACAATTACTATGCAACATTGTCCTCAATACATTTTATATAATTGTATTTTTATTTTTATTTATTTTTTTGACAGATAGGGCTTTCTTTGGTTTTATTTATTAATCTGCTGGGTGTTTTGTTACCATAAAAAGGAAAAAACATGTTTTGTAAAAAAAACTGTTTCCCTCTGGTAATATAAAAATGCCAGAATAGTATGAAAACCCCTGATATTATCCTTTTTAGGAAAAGTAGACACTACAAGGTGATCTTTTTTTTGGCAAGTTTTTTTGGAAATGAAGAAATGTGCCAGTATTGAGGGTGTTAAACATGAAGCTTTAACACGGTGCACTAGATACTGAACATTCTTGTACATGTCATACACAGAGGGAGGAGGAAGTGAAGGGGTAAATGTACTGGTCACATACAGTGGCAGGATAGAATTGAAGAGGTTAATGTTTATGAACAGGACTGGTTAAATAAGGGGTCACTGGTCTGTCATATAAAGATGTACCTTGGTAGAAAAAGGGTTAAAAATGCTGCAAGTATAGAAAAATACCCCTTGAAGTGCCAGAATTTCAGTGTACTCTTAACTTAACTTAGCTCTTTAAACTGACAACATTTTGACAAAGGGGGAAATATTTACTACATACATATATAAATATATATATATACAGTTGTATTCAAAACTATTCAACCCCCCAATGCTGTAAAGGGTTTTAGGGAATTTAGTGTACAATTGTATTCAGAATGAAATCCTACAAGGACTTCCTAAAGAACCATATGCAACTAAAATTACATCAATTGGTTTTGTAATACAGTAGTAAATGTTTCTTTTGTGAATTCTTCATTTACACAATTATTCAACCCCTTAAAGACTACCACTCTGAAGAACAGAGGTTCAATGAAGTGTTTTCAATCAGGTATTGAAAACACCTGTGGATGTCAGGGAGCCTCAATAAAGCCTAATAAGCACCAATTAGGCAGCTTTAAAATGACTGTGATACTCAGCTCCTTCTAGACATTTACTAGTGTGGTTACAAACATGGTGAAGTCAAGAGAATGGTCCAGGAAGACAAGAGAAGAGGTGATTACTAGATATGTGCATTCCCGTTCGTATGAATGTTATTTTCGTACGAAAATGTAAATTTTTGTACCTGCGGGATAATGTGTACATACGAAAAAATTAAAGCACCAAAATACGAAAACGACGGGATTACGAATGAGCCGCATTACGAACAACCGCAAATACTAACGAACGATCCGACGAAAAAAACGACATAACGAAAACGGCAAAAGAACGAAAATGACATCTATAACAAAAGATTTGCATTCTGTATTTTGTTTGAATCCTTTTCCGTTCGGCCTCAGAAAATTCGTTTGTTTTCAAACTACATCAGAAAACCATTTTTGAGTTCAAAAGTCTGGCTAACTGATCTCCCTTCAGATGAAAATCCACAGAAAAGTTTATTTGGCTTTACTGTACTACTCACTGTATTAGTGTACTCAGCACAACAGAGAAGCTGCTTCACTAACTACACTCACTCACTGCCCATTCAAAAAAACGAAAATTACATCTATAACAAAAGATTTGCATTCTGTATCTTGAAACCCTTTTCTTTTGCTATTTTCAGTCGAATGTTCATATGACATCTATAACAAAAGATTTGCATTCTGTATTTTGAATACAAAATACGAACAGAAAATAGGAATTCAAAATACAGAATGCAAATCTTTTTTTATAGATGTCATATGAACATACGACTGAAAATAGCAAAAGAAAAGGGTTTCAAGATACAGAATGCAAATCATTGACGAAAATTCACGAAAATTATTGTCTAACAAGTAACGATTATGAATTAAACAGAATAACGAACCATCCTGCATGTACAAAAATAAAACGGTAACGAAAATACGAAACGATCGGAATACGAAAAAATTGTGTCGTACGAAAAACGAACAGGAGCGAACAGCTAAACGGGCGTCTTACGAAAAATGAACGGAAATAAAAAAATGGAACGATACGAAATGGAACAAAAAAAAACTATTTTTTTTTCTGTGCACATGTCTAGTGATTACTCTTCACAGGAAGGGCAATGGCTATAAGAAGATTGCAAAGATGTTAAACATACCAAGAGACACCATCATTCGCAAATTCAAGGCAAAGGGCACTGTTGAAACGCTACCTGGTCATGGCAGAAAGAAGATGCTGACTTTGACTGCTGTGCGCTACCAGAAGCGTAGAGTGAAGAAAAGTCCCCGTGTGACTGCTGAGGAACTGAGAAAAGATTTGTCAGATGTGGGTACTGAAGTTTCTGCTCAGACAATACGGCGCACACTGCGTAATGAAGGCCTCCATGCCAGAACTCCCAGGCACACCCCCTTGCTGTCTCCAAAGAATAAGAAGAGTCGACTGCAGTATGCCAAAAGTCATGTGGACAAACCACAGAAGTTTTGGGATTGTGTTCTGTGGACTCACAAAACAAAATTAGAACTGTTTGGGCCCATGGATCAACGCTATGTTTGGAGGAGGAAGAACAAGGCCTATGAAGAAAAGAACACCTTGCCTACTGTGAAGCATGGCGGGGGGTCAATAATGCTTTGGGGCTGTTTTGCTTCTGCAGGTACAGGGAAGCTTCAGCGTGTGCAAGGTACCATGAATTCTCTTCAGTACCAGGAGATATTGGATGACAATGCGATGCAGTCCGTCACAAACCTGAGGCTTGGGAGACGTTGGACAATGATCCCAAGCATACCTCCAAGTCCACTAGAGCATGGTTGCAGATTAAAGGCTGGAACATTTTGGAGTGGCCATCGCAGTCACCAGACGTAAATCCGTTTGAGAACCTCTGGTGGGACTTAAAGAAAGCAGTTGCAGTGCGCAAGCCTAAGAATGTGACTGAACTGGAGGCTTTTGCCCATGACGAATGGGCGAAGATACCCGTAGATCGCTGCAAGACACTTGTGTCAAGCTATGCTTCACGTTTAAAAGCTGTTATAACTGTAAAAGGATGTTGTACTAAGTACTAAGATTGAATGTCACTTGGGGGTTGAATAAAACTGATAATGATGTGAGCACAGAAAAGACATTTGTGGTTATTTCATTATAAATGTTATGTTATATTTGTCTGACCTACACGTGCCTCTTTGATTTAATTGTAAGCAGGATGAATGAATGAATGATCAAAATCAATGTCAAACTGGCCAAAACAATCAATTTCAGTGGGGGTAGAATAATTTGGAATACAACTGTATATATAGACGGACGGATTCCCAGCAGACAGATTTTAAAGCATGCTTTAAAATCTGTCTGCTGGCAAAATCTGTCTGTCCGCCCGTACACACGATCTAATCTGTCTGCTGAAACGGTCTGTCAGACCATTTCCAGCAGATAGATTTGATCGTGTGTAGGCGGCCCGAGAGGCTGGGTTTTGGTGGCGATTGGTTTTCTGGTCATGTGACCCCTGTGTCAGCCAATCACGGCGGTAACATGGCCATAAGCCCCACTCTGCCTCCTGGTATAGCAAACTCCTTTAAGGACTGCGGCAGCTGGTGTCAAGGGGTTAGACCTCTTCTTCTGCATGTTGGGGGCCAAATCTTATGTTGGAGCGGCAGGATAAAGTCCCTTCAACCACTTGCCTGCACTGTGGCTAATTGGGACAACATTGCTCCTCTTTATCAAGAAGTAACAGGTGTTGGCCAGTGGCCTCTCACCAGCTCTTGTGGTGGCAGCCGTTCTCTTTCTGGGCCTTCTTAGCAGGACATCAAAGTCAGAGTTTGCAGCATTCACAATCAGGCAGTGGGCTTAATCAGTGTCAGTGGTGTTTTCCGGTACAAAGAATGTCTGCTGCTGTGCCTCTCTTTGTGCCAAATGCGGTCGTTAGCAGCCAGTGAGCAACCAGATGTATAGTCTACCTGTCAGAATGTTCTCCTTTCATCTGGCTGAGCCCAGGAACAAGCCTTCCCTTTTAACTCCCCACAGAACTCCAGTGAATCTAGGAAATGTAATTCCTCTGCTCAGTCCACAAAGAAGACTTAGGCCGCGTACACACGATCAAATCTGTCTGCTGGAAACGGTCTGCCAGACTGTTTCAGCAGACAGATTCGATCGTGTGTATGGGCAAACAGACGGATTTGGCCAGCCGACAGATTTGAAAGCATGCTTTCAAATCTGTCGGCTGGGAACCCGTCCGCCCGACATGTCTGCTGGTTAGTATGCTAACCAGCAGACATATCTGTTCGCACACGCGTCGAATGGTTTCGACGCATGCGCGGAAGTGTCTTACTTCCTGGTGCGGTGACGTGGCGGCGTCAACATCACGGCCACGTCACCGACACGTCAGCGCGCCTGCCGGCGGGGATTTTGGTTTGATCGTGTGTACACATGGGCGTCCGCTCCATAGGGCAACGGGGGTCGTTTGCCCCCCCCCCTAGGATCGTAGGAGAAGACACTTGAAACAGTGAGAGCAGGACGGGCTTGGTAGTGCAGCAGCGATGAGACATGCTGACAGCGAAGGGAGAGCTCAGGTGGAATGACTCATATGCACAATGCTGTGTGTCTCACTCTGTTAAATTGTATCATCCCAGCGAGTACAACCACAATCCTTCCACAGAAATGGAAGAGGCTGCATCTGCTCTGCCCCCTCCCTCCCCTATGTTCCTGTGTACCATCATCCATGCCCTGTGCACAGCCCGTGTGCTGCTCTGAGCGGGAACATTTAAACAAGTAGCTGATAGCTAAAGAGCCAACTAAACTACTAGTGTGAACATCCTGGGAACATCAAGTGAGTTATCAGCATTGTCACTGTGTACTCTGTCCACTCTCTCCCAAATCTTTCACTTCCTGTCTTGTCCTCCAGCAGTCTTTCATTAACCCTATGCTATGCCTTTAGCCAGGGTTTTCACTTGTGTGATCATAGACATTGCATGTGATTTGCACCGCATTGCTGTGCAAATCACATGGGATGTCTGTGCGATTCAAATTCAGCCATAAAAACTGTATGGCTGAAATAGCATTTGCACCATAACTGTGCAGGACCCTTTTTTTGGAGTGGATGTGTGTTTACACCTATGCAATCCAATTCCTGCACCATTTCAAAGTTCTCACTGCAATCTGCAAACCGATATGGGGGTGTCATTAATTTTACATTGACACCCGTCTCAGTTTGCAAAGAGCAGAGTGAACGGCCGACAAGCAACATGCAATGCAGGAATCGCATATATGTGAACTAGGACTCAAGTGGGTTTACACTGATGCAGTGCCGGTGTATACACAGATTTCCTGCATGTATCTCCATTTTCACCAAAGTCCCACAGACTTCTATTAGATTACACATTTTTTTCAACATTTTCTGAAAGTGCACCAAATGTTCTATATACTGAATCTTTGGTGTGCTTTCAGAAAACGCAGTAAAATTACACAAGCTAATAGAAGTAGGGATTAAATGCAGAAAAACTGCATATACACTGCGACAAACTCCAGTACACCAGTGTGAACCCAAAGGCTTTAGAATGCTGTGTAATATAAAGGCGTCCAGAGGTGCGGGGGTTGTGTAATGTAAAGGGGTCCAGAGGTGCAGGGTGCTGTGTAATGTAAAGGAGTCCAGAGAGGGGGTACACAGTAGTGATGCAGGGGCACAGTCGGGTGTTTTTACATTTTAACGTGGGGGGCACGTTTTTAACCCCCTGCTAGCGGTCAAAGAAAGGGTTAAATGCGACTGTGTATCACCGCATCCGAAGCGCCCCCCCCCCTGAAAAAATTTCAGCGGACGCCCATGTGTGTACACGATCAAACCAATACATCCCAGCAGACAGATTTGTTCAAATCGGTCTGTCCGACCGATTTGAACAAATCTATTTGCTCGTGTGTACGGGGCCTGAGTCTGTATGGAACCAACATCTCCCACAATTCTCAGTTCCTCCTAGCATTTACAGCAGTTCAAGAAGTCAACATACTCTTCCTCCGACTGGGCTCCCACAAGTGGTGGTATCCTGGCAGACTGGCAGCTCGCATCTTAGAAGTTTAGTCCCCAAAAAGCTCCTGACCTAGATTCAGTTATTATATGTTTTGTTCAGAAAAGCCCAGGAAAATATGACCAGCAGTTAACCCTTACCTACCAAACAGCATCACCTCTGCTGGGCAACCTTACCTAAGCAGTGCAACTTACACAGCAGAAAGTACATTTAACCATGAAAGTACACAACCAGCACTGAAATACCTCAGTCAGCACCAGCTTACAACCTTTTTCAGTAAAACTTGAAGTCTAATATTTTCCTAATCCAAATTTCAAATAAAGGTACTCATAAATCAGCCGAAGGTGTAAATGAGTGTGGGATTTGAGTCCTTCTGAGGAATGTCTGTGAATGTTTCATGATGTAAAAATAACAGAAGAAAGATATTTTTGCAGTGATACACTCCATTTCTAGACTACTACTGTCATGTTCAAAGAAACGTTCAAAGGGAACTCTGGTTTACCAAACAATGCTGATTAAACTGAATTGAAATGGGGGCAAGTTCAGTGATTCCCTGCCTTGGTAGCCACGTGTGCCTCTTTTTCTCACAGCCAGTCACAGTTTCAGCCTAAGCTGACCTACCCCATGCCTGACTTCATATCTGTCATGCATAAAGTCACAGTCGGTTTCACATAGATTGGCCAGTGGTATTAGTATAGTGACATTGTTCTGGCATGTTGGAAACACACAGGGGCTCCTCTGTTCAGATAAGGTAGATTCCTTAGTCTTTCCACAGTCAGACAAACATTTCACCTACTTAGCAACTCGTTCTAATAACCGGCTTCCCTATATAATTCCATCCCTAACTCCGTTTACAATACAGTGTGTTGCAAAGCTCTCTGACAGGGAGGCAAATGTAATCAAAAAGACGTTTCTTTTGTGTTTTGTCAAAAGGCACATTCCTAAACCCTTTAATACCTCAATTTTACAGTCACTTATTTTGTGCTCTTCACTTTCTGACTCATAATTACATCAGATCTAAATGGTAGTATAAAACGAGGGAGGAGTCTAGGATAAAGCTGCTAGACATAAATATAGGTTTTGCTTATGAATAGAAAAAAATATGTTGCCTTATATATGACTTTTTGGGTTTATTCACACGGACGCATAGACCAGTACCTCCATGCAGAGGGGCGTGTTTATGGAACCGAGCAATGACAAGTGTTTTTGTGCATCCAGCCTGTCAACAACAATGACAGACTGAGAGACTCCGAAACTGTATGGATCTTCCAGCACATGCCAGTGTTTACATCTGCACAGAGAGGGAAATGCAGCCCTTGATGCAGGTTATCTTTTATCCTAAAGTTGGCATAAAACACAAAAATTAATACAGCTCTGTAATCATTGATACTATCTTAAAGTGGATTTAAACCCGATTCATGAAATTTGACCTAGGCACATCTGCAGTGTTTACTTATCTATCTTTAGAGCACTATGTCCCATAGCTGTCTCCTGCTCCGTTCTTCAGCCTGATAACTTCTGACAAGTTCTCCATCAAATATGATAAAAGCAGCTGGAGTTCTGTGTTGGGGAGGATGCACAGAGCTGAACGATTTAACAAACAGAGCTAAAAGTCTCTACCTATGAGGAGAGGGGGTGTGTGCCTTTCCTCCAATCAGCTGTCTTGGCTGTATGTCCAGGCTTCAATGCAGTGCTAACCAGGAAGAGAAAATCTCTTAACACGATGTGCACTTTCTAAACAGTATATAAAGATGAAGACAGCAGATATACCAGGTGCGGCTCGTCCATTAAGGGTGCCCCCTCTCTCCAGCCACCCCCTCTATGAATAATGGATAGATTAATGCGTAGATAGCTTCCTTTTGAATGGCACAGTAGCTGCATTTGATGGACACAGTTTCTGCAATTAATGGCACAGTGGCTGCATTTTATGGCACAGTAGCTTCAATTGATGGGCACAGTGGCTGCATTTGATGGCACAGTGGCTGCAATTGATGGGCACAGTGGCTGTATTTGATGGGCACATTTCCTGATATTGCTGGGCACAGTGACTGCTATTGATGGGCACAGTGGCTGCATTTGATGGGCACAGTGGTTGCAATAATGGCATAGTGGTTGTATTTGATGGGCACAGTGGCTGCATTTGATGGGCACAGGGGCTGCAATTGATGGCACAGTGAGGCTGCAATTGATGGTTTTGTTTTCAGTATTTTTCAGAATTTTTCAGTTTGTTTGCACCCCATCCAAACATTTTGGGCACCAGCCACCACTGAGATATACATGTAAGGCTCTGTTTCCACTATTGCAACCCTAAAGTCAAGAGATTTACAGTGCAACTTTGCAATGCGATTTTTGATGCAATGTCATGTGACCAGTGAAAACCATGTGAGCCCAGAGGCGATTAAGTTTGCATGTGCTGCGCTATATAAGTTTTCATTCATTCATTCATTCATTCACAAGTCGATCCCACAATAGTTTGGTAACAAGGTGAAGTGGAAACAATACTAGCAGACAGACAGAAACAATATGTTGAAGCAGTCAATGCTGGTTTGGGCACAGAGGCCTGAAATCTGTATTCAGATCCTAGGTTCCCAGAGACCCATATGTAGCAAAACCCCTCCAAAGGTCCCCCAGGCACACCCCTTCCAAAAAAAAGAGCCCCCTCAAAAGCCAGGCCCCATAGTCAGCAGTCAAGAGGCTACCCTGCAGTCCCCTCCAAAAGTCCCTGTCTTGGTTGGGTCTGTCACAACTTCCACTTGAGAGGGAAAAAAAAAACTAAAAACCAGAGGTGGCATTTGGGCAGTGTTTATTAATGTGATATAATACATATGAAAAACTGGTTAACAACATAGCCAAATTACCCACGTTGGTCATGTTGCTGAATCCCAAAGCTCATGTAAATAAGTCAGTCAGCAAAATAAGCAAAAAAGTACTCTTAGGTTCACCCCGGTGGGAGTGCAGTGCAGGGAACTGCATGTGATTCAGACAGGAATCGCATTCGAATTCTTTGCAGTATGATTTGAGCCAATTCATTTTGTATGGCTCAAATTGCTGAAGCCCGCTGTCAGTTGACGTCACACAGACCCTGTGCAGGCTCAGGCAAGATTTCGACAATGGAGTCGGGATCCACCCACATGCCTGGACTGGCATCCGGCTCAGGCTCTCAGCAAGCTGCTGAGAGCCTGAGCCGGCCATTTCCGCCCCCTCCCCATCCTCAGCCCAGCACTCCAGTAAGCATGGGGCAGGCATAGAGCTGTTGACTGACAGTCACCAGCTCTCTGCTCACGAAGCTCTGAAAACCGAGCGATGTACTGTGTTCGATCCCTTGGTTCTCAGCAGGGCCAGACATACCACTGGGCTAGGCTGGGCTTAAGCCCATGGGCCCCGCCCAAAAGGGGGCCCCTTACGTAAAAAAAAATCAATAATATGCCAGTCATTTAAAGTGGTTGTAATGTAAACCCTCGGACACAACATTGTCTTAAAAAATAGCCCATAACACAGGCAGCTGATCATTCACATGACGTCACTAGGTTTGCGCACATTAGCACCTCTAAACCGTCACTTAAAGCTTGCCGGAATGCAGTCTGTGAGAACTTCCCCTCTGTCCGACACAGAGGAGTAGTCTTGCAGTGTTTAGCTACTAATTTCACTCCCCCCCCATACTCCCCCGTGTGACTAAAGAAGACACCACAAAACGGGGAGCGAAAGAAAACAGCAGCCGCAGACACAGCAACGAATGGTTATGGCTCAACGGCGCATGCATGAGATTACCGACAGGGACACAGTAAGGGAGGAAGCGACGTCATAATTTGAATCACATAACAGCAGTACGAATGGCGCTTGAGATACCCGGAAATACAGAGAACCAAACCATCCTAAAAAAGGTATTTGCAGGCTTTGTTTTTGTGGGATATATATGTATATATGTGTTGCATTGCGATGAGCTGTTTTAACTCAATAATTGAAAAACTGCAAAAATCGGCCAGGGTTTACTTCAGAATCGTGATCTCTATTTTTATTCTCAGTTTCTCCAGAATTGTATAGCTCTAATACATAGCTTGTGTATGTATCATTTTGTTCTACTTAAAGTAATGTATAGAAGGTAGGGCCCGAAAATGATTTAAGCCCAGGGGCCCCCACCACCCTAAGTCCTGCCCTGGTTCTCAGTGTTAGAAGCGCGTGGAGACAGATGCAGCATTAAACCAATGCTGCATTCACCTAGGTAAGTATGAATCTTAAAAATGCTAAATAAAATCCATACATCTCTTTTAAGGGCTTGTCCACACCAGCGGCACGGTTCAATGCAGTTCTGCTCCCAAAGAATGGATGAGACAAAAAGCTCTGTTCTTCAGTTCACACCAACACTCTGCGTTGGCATGTGCTGATAAACAAAAGAGGCAAGCTCAATTTTATTGCAGTAGTTGCAACGTGCAGCAGTGCTGCAACGTGGGTTGTGTAAAGGCCTAGTAACGTGTCTCAAAAAAGTGAAAAAATGCACTGCAACACACACAAAAATCAAGTGCATGTGCGCTCCTTGTGTAGTGAACCTACCCTAAATATCTAGATATTTGTCTTTATTCCTGAACATGGGTTCTACAGTGCAATACTATGCCCTACGCAACAGATGAACAAACCATACTATAAGGGATCTGTCTATTGTCTAAAAGTAAAAGCTAACCAATCCGTCAACACTTATTATGATTCAAAACAAAACTAATGAAAAGGTTAACAATCTGTGTGTTTATATTACTTATCACAAGCAATTTACACTTCTGCAAAACGGTGCTCATAATTGCTGCCAAATCCATCACTTTCTGTAGTAGCTTAAAATCTTATATTTCATTAGTAACACAGGCTCTTGTTGATTCCCTAGTTAGGTATTAAGTCAAATCTAGTAATTACTCTAGTAATTACTTGCAGCGATAGATCACACCTTTTAGTTACACTGTTCTGAGCTTACTAAATGTATGTTAACTGGAACATTGTATGGCATCTCCATGTCTAAAATTTTCGAGAAGGATTAGAGGAGAAAAGTAAGACCTCTTATTTTTGTTTTTCAGGGTCTGTATATATATTTCTGTAGATTACAGAAAGTAGAAGTAAATATGTTTGCACAAATACTTAAAGGAGTTGTAAAGGAAAAAAATGTTTTGCCTAAAATGAATGTCAGACAGAATAGTGTAATGATTCTGTTAACAAACGAGTAAATTCCTTCATCTATATCACCTCCGGCGTTTTAGTTTCTGTTCTCTCATTCACTTCCAGGTTTGCATCACTTGTTCATGTAAGAACTACATTTCCCAGTATGAATTGCGGCACACCCAGTATTTTACACCTCCTTGAAGTCTCTAACATGTAGAGAGCGTCCTGCCACACAGATGTAGTTCCCAGGAGGGGGCGAGCACATTACTGACCACCTCAGTAAAGTCTCCCTTCACGGTGGTCAGTAAAATCAGACAAGCAGGAAGTGAACAGAACAGAGAAGAAATAGAGCAACTTTTGAGCAAAAACGAACAATGAGGAAGTGAAAATAGGAATGTCTGCAGGTAAAGGATGCTTATTATAAAAACATTTTTTTTCCTTTACAACCCCTTTAAGCACCTATATATACCGGAGCAATTTTTTTGTTTGTTTTCCTACACATTCTGACTACACAGAATCCCATTTTTTCTAATTGTCCCTACACTCAAAGTAAAAGTAAAGTTTTTAAACCATGTCAAACAATTTTTGGCTCCATAGACTTCAATTGGAATGCCTTGGAATCAGGTTTGTAAACCTAAAGAATTCCTCTCCGTATAGGAACTGTTCTTCTCCCTTTTCCCATTTCGCCTAAGTTCACAGTAATGCGATTTGACATGTCAAATCGCATGCCAAATCTGTGGCTATTGCTAGCAATGGCACCGTCCGGAATACCGTGTGACGCCGCCGGAGTTTCTGTACTACTTTTGGCGACTTTGTGGTGCGATTTGTACAGACATCTGTGCAGGAACCCGCACAGATGTCTCTGAAATCACCCCCGAAGTCGGACTGACATGCAGGAATGAAATTGTGTGAGTTCAGCTTGGATCCAGGAAACAAACTCCCAGAGCTTGACACACATTCATGCAATTCTTGAAAAATACCTGAAAATAATACTTCAAAATCACCAGGAATACACTCTGTTTAGGTGTGAATGCAGGCTAAGTGCCTTCACATAGTCCCTCTTTCCCAACAAGTATACTTACCCAGGCACACCCCCATGGTGAAGCATCCTCATCTATCTAAGTTTCAGTGCCAATTAGTCCCAGAGCTTAGACAGGAGGATTATATCACAACAACTCCCACATGTTAGCATCACTTTAAAGTGCCCTTTTATTCAGCCTTTGTTGCACTGTTTTCCCTTAGATTACAGATTATTCCCATTGCTCTGGATGTGTATTACACCAGTTGTATACGTATATCTCAAAGTGATGCATGGCTGAAAGTTTTTGAAAGAACTGGACGAATCCTGAAGAACAAGAAACTTTTGGTCCACAGCGCAAAAAATACTTCTGCTCCCCTTACTGCTTGGCAATCCTTTAATGAGTGAGCATATCTATTCTAAAATGCTCTGTTGAAAAAAGTATGTTGTTTGCTAGAAAATAAAGAAAGGATTTACATGTCTTGTTCCTTAACGTGGCCAGAATCTATAGATCTGTCCCTTATTTTTAATCATGGACTAGCTTGTTCCTCAACTTGGCCAACATCTTTGGATCTGCCCTTTATTTTCAACCATGGACTGCCTTTGAATTCTAGAATTTAATATTGCAACACAATATCAGACTTCACAACAGATCGGCAACCACTGGAGCAGGTATTATGGCAGGGTTCGATATCTCCACATTTGCTTTCATTATGGCAATTGAACTCATCATCAGAGCTTCTATATGGGTGGTGGGAAGAGAACTATTACAATTTGGTTAGGGTTAACACCAATACAAGCTGATTTGGTTTATATAACAACACTAGTGACAACTGTCGCCTGCACCAAAAGACTTCTGGAGAAGTTTAATTAAATTGAAGATCAAACCCACTAAGTGCAGAAACACCTCCATCTCCTGGATTTTTAAGGTCAAGGTTGCATATTGACAGAACACCTGTTCCAACCATTTTAGAAATACCATTGAAGAGCTTGGGGCAATCGTATGGTGCAGAGTTTAACCACTTGACCACTGGGCACTTAAACCCCCTTAATAACCAGACCAATTTTCAGCTTTCGGTGCTCTCACAGTTTGAATGGCAATAACTCAGTCATACAACACTCTAACCAAATGAAATTTTTGTCCTTTTTTTCCCACAAATAGAGCTTTCTTTTGGTGGTATTTGATCCCTCTGCGGTTTTTATTTTTTTCGCTATAAATGAAAAAAGAATGTAAATTTTGTAAAAAAAATGAATTTTTCTTCATTTCTATTATAAAATTTTGCAAAAAAAGTAATTTTTCTTCATAAATTTGGCCTAAAATGTATACTGCTACATATCTTTGGTAACAAAAAAAAAAAAATTGGATAATATTTAGTCTGGGTGAAAGTTATAGGGTCTACAAACTATGGTACCAATTACTGAAAATTGATCAATTTGATCACATCTGATGTACTGACAGCCTCTCTCATTTCTTGAGACCCTAACATGCCAGAAAAGTACAAATACCCCCCAAATGACCCCTTTTTGGAAAGAAGACATTCCAAGGTATTCAGAAAGAGGCATCGTGAGTTTTTTGAAGTTGTCATTTTTTCCCCACAATTCTTTGCAAAATCAAGATTTTTTTATTTTAATTTTTTTTTCCACAAAATGTTCATATTATTAGGTTATTTCTCACACACAGCATATGCATACCACAAATTACACCCCAAAACACATTCTGCTATTCCTCCCGAGTATGGCGATACCCCATGTGTGAGACTTTTACACAGCGTGGCCACATACAGAGGCCCAACATGCAGGGAACGCCATCAGGCGTTCTGGAACACCCAGACCAATTCTGACATTTCTCTCCTACATGGAAAAATCATCATTTATTTGCTAGAAAATTACATAGAACCCCAAAACATTATATATGCTTTTTTAGCAAAGACCCTAGAGAATACAATGGCGGCCGTTACAACTTTTTATCTCGCATTGTATTTGCACAGCAATTTTTCGAACGCGTTTTTTTTTGGAAACAAAACAGTTTTGTGCTTAAAAAAAAAAAAACAGTAAAGTTAGCCCAATGTTTTTGCATAATATGAAAGATGAAGTTACGCCGAGTAAATAGATACCCAACATGTCACCCTTCAATATTGCACACGCTTGTGGAATGGCGCCAAACTACGCGACTTAAAAATCCCCATAGGCGACGCTTTAAATGTTTTTCCTGGTTACATCTTTTTAGTTGGAGAGGAGGTCTAGGGCCAAAATTATTGCTCTCGCTCTACGTTCGCAGCGATACCTCACATGTGTGGTTTGAACACCGTTTTCATATGTGGGCGGGACTTACGTGTGCGGTCGCGTCTGTATACGAGCCACGGGTACAGGGGCGCTGTAATTTTTTTTTTTTTTTTTTATTGTTCATTTTACTTTATTTATTTTAGTTTGACACCTTTTTCCCCAAAAATAAATGTTTTGGTTACTTTTATTCCTATTACAAGAATGTAAACATCCCTTGTAATAGGAATATAGCATGACAGGTCTTTTACAGTGAATATGGGGTCAATAAGCCCCACATATCCCCTCTAGGCTGGGAAGCCTAAAAAAAAAACGTCAGAGTATTGGGGGGGAGTATTGCGCGGGGGAGTATTGCGCGGGGGATATTGCGCGGGGGAGTATTGCGCGGGGGAGTATTGCGGGGGGGAGTATTGCGCGGGGGTACTGGGGGGGGAGTATTGCGCGGGAGTATTGCGGGAGTATTGTGCGGGAGTATTGTGCGGGAGTATTGCGCGGGAGTATTGCGCGGGAGTATTGTTTTTGGGAGTATCGCGCGGGAGTATTGTGCGGGAGTATGCGCGGGAGTATTGCGCGGGAGTATTGCGCGGATATTGCGCGGGAGTATTGGCGGGAGTATTGGCGGGAGTATTGTGCGGGATATTGTGGAGTATTGTCTGCGGAGTATTGATATATTGCGGGGTACTGCGGAGTATTGCGGGGTATTGCGGGGTATTGCTTTGAGGAGTATTGGGGGTATGCAGAGTATTGAGGAGTATTGGGGGTATGCAGAGTATTGGGGGGGGTTAGATATTGGGGGGGGTTATGCAGAGTATTGGGGGGGGTATGCAGAGTATTGGGGGGGGTATGCAGAGTTGGGGGAAGGAAGGAGTTAATGCAGGGATGGCTGAGCAGGGATTCCTGCATTGCTGCTGCAGCTGCGCTCTCCTCTCATTGGGCCAGAGGAGGGAAGAACCGGCGTCAGCCTGTTATGTGATCCTCGTGACAGTGGTAAGGAGCCGCCACCATTCCCTTACCGAGGACGCTGCGGGTCCCGTGGACCCGCCGAGCGCCGTTTCAGACCGAGTTCACACGTCCGCCGTAACGGCGCGACCGTGGTAAGGAGCCGCCGCCATTGGCTCCTTAGCTTCGGTGCTGCGGGTCCCGTGGATCACCGGTTCGCGTGTGCGCGCCCGGTTGGGCGCGCAGGCTTGGCCCTGTTAGAGTACCATTGAAGGGCGGTATTAAGTGGTTAAAGTGATACTGTTTGTTTTTGTTTTTGTTTTGTACAGAGCAGCCTTCGACTCGTGTCTCTCACTGCTCCTGGCCGCTTCCTCCTGCCAGCGGCTGCCTAGCCAAGCTTTGGCAATGGGCTCTGCCCCCTCTCTCTCCTGAGAAAAAGGCATCATCTTTGTCTCAGCCAATCAGGAGGGAGAGGCACTCTTTCAGTGAAAAAGTCATGGGGCTAGTTTGGGGGTGTGGGGGGCAGAGGTTTAGTATAGAGTGTTAGGCATGCACCAGCATTTTCACTTTGTTAGATGTGACCTTGGGTTGGGGAATTCCATTGGGAAAGCCTGTTATCCTGGTTGGGTTTGTTTCCAGTTCATCCTAAACCCTAGCTTATCATTAGGCTTGGCCCCCATTGAACTGTTATGGCGGCTGCTGGGGAAAACTGAGTTTTAGTTCAGAGGTTTAGGAGTGTTAGGCATGCTTTTCACTTCAGGGAAAAGGTTGGCCAAGTGAAACATGGAAAACTGAGTTTTCAGGCTCATCCCAAAGAGGCACAAGTCAACATCAGTGCAGAAAATATGCCTTGTGATGAAGGAGGTGAGAAGACAGGAGAAGGCAGATCAACATGTCAAGTCTGTCTCAAAGGCCAAGCAGGGCCAATAGTCTCACTGGGAGAGCCTGGAAAATAATAAACCCAGCTGACATGACGTCTGGGATATGGAGGGATCTTGGAAGATGGAGGGATCTTGGGATCACTTATGACCTTCTACCCACACCACAAAACCTGAATCCGTGGTGGTTGAGAAGATTCCTGCTTGTTCTCTCTGTCAAGCACCTGCCTTACTCATGCACATTGTAATAGGATACTCTGTAAGCCTTACCCAAGGGCATTATACATGGAGGCATTACCAGGTTCTTAGACAGCTGACATTAATCTTGGAATAGAGGTTAACCACCATAAATGCTCTCCCACAAACATTGGCAGAGAATGCCCATATTACATGGTTTTTACCAAAAGGCCAAACTCCAGAACACCAAATAAAATCAAAAGGTACAAGTATCCAACAGATTGCTTGGGATTGTAAAATAGATGTAGGCTTGGGAAAACAATTTTTTGTTTCCCCTCCAAACATTGTGGCTTCAAAACGCCAGACATAGTCCTGTGATCCACAACAACCAAGCTACTATATGTTGTGGAATTGACAGGAAGAAACATGTGAATATGATGTTGAAAAAGTTTACAAGACAAAAAAAAAACAAGTTCTGGAAATTGGTTACTGAAACTGCTCAAAATGGCTAAAAGATCAAAATTTCCCTTGTGGAAGTGGGGTGGTGGGATTTCATTGTTATAGCCACAATCAGCCTTTTGAATAAGAAGTGAATGAGGGGTCACTACCTCCAGCAAGTGAACAAGCAAAGTCCTTGCAAGAAGCATAAAAACAACAACAATTGAATATGGATTAAAATGAAAAGCAACAACTGGGCTGTAAGATGGGACAGGAGGATATGGAACTGAGGGGGGTGTACCTGAGATTTCAGATATAATCTTTGAGCCCTCTGGAGATGTAGTGGGTTCAAAAGTCAAAGAAGGAGGGTGACCACCTGAAGACACCGATTATATAGCTATCCTTTTTACCCCACCAATCTCATAAACAAGAGTGCCAACTTGCCATTGGAATTAAAACACCAAGTCCTATCAGCGCTAAAAAAGTTCAAGCTAAAAATCATTGCAGCTTACCTTTATTATGGCAGACTCCTTCTCTCAGCACCTACAGTATTTAGTTCAGAAGGCAGACTCTGTGAAATGTGTGACACAGCAGTGTCTACCCACATGGTATGGTAAATATGTGTCACTCACAGAAATCAGGGATGTAAATGTGTGTATCTTCACAAAGTACATTTACAAACTTCCAGATTGTTTAGATTAATAGGAGTAGGCTAGAAGTAATTGAAATACAATGTAGAAATTAATATAATATTTATATAATACCTTAGGTAAGCGTTAAATCTGCTTTAGTGATACAAAATTTTAAGTTATACTTAAATCAAAAAAAAATCTTTAAAAATAACAAACATGTTATACTTACCTGCTCTGTGCAGTGGTTTTGCACAGAGCAGTCCAGATCTTCCTCTTGCCAGGTCCCTCGCCAGCGCTCCTAGGCCCACCCTCCTGTTGAGTTTCCCTTACAGCCAAGCAGCAATAGGGGTACCCTAGCTGAGCCGCAGCTCTGTGTCCATTAAGACAAAGGACCGTGGTTTGGCCCCACCCATTCTCTCTCCTCATTGGCTAACTGACTATGATTGACAACATCGGGAGCCAATCAGGAGGGAGAGTCCCAGACAGACCGAGGCACTCATGCACATTGCTTTATCGCGATGGGGCTAAATATTAAATATTAGGGGGGCTGAGGGGATTACTGCACACTGAAGGTTTTATATCTTAATGAATAATGCATTAAGTTAAAAAAAAAAAAAAAATCTGCTTTTAGAACCACTTTAAATCATGCTACATTATTGCTATTTAAGGGAGGATTTCTTATGCAACTAACTTCTCTCCATAGCCCACAACATAGATGTAACAGTAAATACTATTCAGACTCTTTTTAAACTCTTTAAATGCATATGAAAGCCAGAGGAGGAAGGCTGTGAACAATGGGGTTAGAACTAGGCTCAGTGTCATAAACAGGCAATCTTTAAATGACAGGGAAGAGATGCTCCTTTTTCATTTACATTTTGATCATTTTTGATAATGGTTTGACAGTGAAGGCCTTAAAGCAATGTGCTGCATATTTAAAGTTTCTCTGGGCCAGATTCACAGAGCCATTACGCCGGCGTTACAGGAGATGCGCGGTGTAAGTCTAAATCTGCGCATGCCTATCGATGCGCCGCATCCACAAAACGATATACACATGAAATCTACTTTTTTTGGACCGGCGTAATTTCGATAGACCGGCGTATCCGTCTGCGCAAAACTGCGCTAGACACACCATTGATTTGCTATTCAAATATGCAAATGAGGGAGTTACGGGGATCCACAAAAGTAAGTTGGTGCAGCGCAGGCTACGCGCTGTGCGCAACAGCTGCACGTCCTGTCTAAAATTAGTCCATAGAAAAGGTGGAATAAAATTAGACAATCCGTCTACATGTCAGCTAAAGCAACACTGTTAGTGAGAAGCTGAGCAGTCACACTTGCTGCACAACAAACTGTATGCCAACATGCCAGGGGCATCCATGCTCATAGCTATACTACTGACTTTAGATGAGCAAAGAAGGAGGAGGGCACGGAGGAGGGCACGGAAGAGGGCACGGAGGAGGGCACGGAAGAGGATTTTTTTTTTCCAAAAACTTTTTATTTGCTTTTATAAACATTAAAAAAATATATATACATACCATATTTATCGGCGTATAACACGCACCGGCGTATAACGCGCACCCTAATTTTAAGAGGGAAGTTTCAGGAAAAAAACTTTCCACGGCCCCTTTTATATTCCAAAGCCCCCCTGCACATTTCACAGACCAAAGCACCCCCCCCCGCACATTACACATAGATCCCAGCACATTACACATAGATCACAGCACATGACACATAGATCCCAGCACATGACACATAGATCCCAGCACATGACACATAGATCCCAGCACATGACACATAGATCCTAGTGTTGCAGAATATTCACATGAATATTCCTACATAGATCGAGTATTCCAATATCTCGAATATCGCGGCGAATATACATGAATATTCATTTTTCATTTCGCAATAAATTTCGAAAAAAAAATCCCAATTTCGCACATGAATAGCGAAATTTCCATAGATCCAATTTTATTTTATTTTTTTTTTTATAAAATATAGCAATATTCATGAATATTCATATTTTATAAAAAAAAAAAAAAATCATTTCGCAGATCCATTGGCAAAATTCGCAATATTTTTTTTTTTTATAAAATATCACGAATATTCGATATTAACAATATTCATATTCTTCGATCGTGAAATATCCAAATCGAATATGGCACCGCTCATCACTAATAGACACATACCCATAGATCACAGCACATGACACATACACATAGATCACAGCATACACATAGATCACAGATAGGACACATAGATCTCATAGATCTCAGTTTTCAAACTGCCTGCGAGTGCTGTATGGGTGGGGGGGGGTACTCTGCCCTCCCACCTGCTTTTCCTGTCCCAGCATTAGTCGCTTCACTCACCCACCTTCGGCGTCGGCGTCAGCGTCTGTACTCCCGCACGTCTCCCGCACGTCTCCCGGATCACGTCTCCGGGTGTTGATACCAAAGCAGGTCAAACCACAATCTCCCGCTCAAACCACACAGTCTCCTCCTCCTCCTCTCCTCCTCCAATCTGAAGCTACACTCGGAGGGGGAGGAGGAGCAAGAAGAGGAGAGAAGGGACTTTTTTTAAATATATTTTTAGTACGCCGGGCTGTCCCAGGAGAGGTGGGATGGCCGGAACGACACCCCCGCCCAATCCCCGCCCCTCCTATTGGTAAACAAAAATGACAGGGGGAAAAGGGGGAAAAAGTGCGCGTTATACGCCGATAAATACGGTACATATATACATCAATACATAACATACATACAAATTACAAACACGGTCTCACTATCTTTCAATAGCCCTTTAAAACCTTGATGGATATAATAATCTAATCTGATACAAGCCCCTCACTCTTCACTTGATATATCAGACACGCATAGACATCTTTGGCATGAGTGATTCTGAGGTGTCTCGCATCTTCAGATTCACCCCTCATGCCATCCTGGAATTAACCACAACCCTGCAGGAGGACATCACCAGCCCAACACATGACACCACCCATGACACCCATGACAGCTACATATACAATCCTAGCCCCATCCCCACAGATTTCGAACAGAACATGTATGGGGATAGCTGGCTGGTTGGTGACTGACATGGGTGGCAGGAATGACTGTCCCCCCATGATGCTGAAATCACAAGGGGCACATGCACTACTAACATCCTCCTGTCTTATCCCTTCAGGGTGACTCTGCATATGCCCTGGGACCCCATCTCCCATCTCCTATCCGAAACCCCCTGTTGTATTCCCCAAACTTTGTATGCCAGATCATCGGTGCATGTTGCATACTACACAACTTCGCAGTGAGAAAGGGCCTGGAGATTGACATAAGTGATGACCTGACCCCTGAACCAGACAATCCCCCCCTAACTGAGGCTACCCCGTCTTCTGAGGGAAGAGCAGCCAGGAGCCAGCTCACATTAGGCATCTTTGCACGTTAAACACACACATTAATTATGGCACAATGGGAATGCATGCATGCACACCACTGTGGTCCCTAGCACAGACACATCACATCCTCATCAAATTGGATTAGCACAAGCCCACCATGCAGGACTTGTGAGCAGCGACGCCACGGCTCCAATTATGTCACTGTACATTCATACACCATTCACACGGACCTGGGGATCAGTTCTCCACCACAAATGAGGGTGACACCCCTTTTCCGGCAGGAATGTCACCCCCACATTCCAAAATCATTCACAAACAGAACCAAAAAAAAATGCCCAGCAAAAAAAAAAAATGCCCAGCAAAAATATAATTAAAAAAAAAACACAACAAAGAAAACACAGAAAAGACAAGAATCACTCTGCAAAACAGTCCCCAAATATCTCAAAGACACGTCACAAAAAAACGCTATTAAACAACAGAACAAAAGCACCTTGCTGTATAGGAAGGGATACAAAGGGATGTGCTTTTGCAAAGGAAGGGCGTTTGTGTCTGTCTATTTAAGCTCTCTGCGTAGCTCACTAAGTTGCCCGGGTCCACTTCCAATTTCACTGATTGCGCCGTTCCCGAGTTGTGAGCATGCGCACAGAGGTGCTGACCATGGTCTGCTTCATGTGCGCATGCGCAATCCGGCCGGCCCTTCATTTGCATGGGGTCACGGCTCATTTCAATGTAACATGCCCACGTCCTTCCCAATTTGAATTACTCCGCCTTGCGCCTCGGGAATTACGTTGCACCGCCGCAAATTTCTGCGCAAATACTACGAGGATACGGTGATTGCGCCTCTACATTGCGCCGGACTAACGTAAAGGAGGTGCGCTACGCCGGTCAAAATATGCGCCAATGTACATGAATCTGGCCCTCTATGTTTTGCTCTGTAAGTAACGGAAAAAAAAAAAGACTGAGCTTGAAATCTAAAGAAAGCTGTTATGTAGAAAGATATTGGTGTGAACAGGGAAAATGAGCCGAGGGACACAGATTTCTATGAACCTGGCAAAAACGTTGACAGTCATTTAAAGGTGATGTCACTGGCAATATCCATGCATGAACGACTAGCTGATTGCTGGGGCAGCCTTTCTGAAGAGGTGACTTCCAGAGCTGTCAAAGCCACTTCACTCGACTGAGCTGAGAACCCAAACCTATTGAGTTTATAATGAATTTCAATTACGGTCAGGGAGTGGAATGCCAAACATTGCTTTGTCCCACCGTGCAGTGGGCTAATCATAGAGGCCTTGAGTCACTTTACAAGGGAACTTCTCCCTCGTGTGACAGAGATCCTCTGTGCTACCTGAGAAACTCAAGACAGCTATTAGATGGGAGACTTGTCTTGTGCATCTTCAGGCAGTGAGACTTGTGGTGCCAGCAGAGCAGACCAGTCACAATGATCCTTTTCATCCCAACACCTGGGAGATTGTCTTCTGTGGGTGAGGGTTAGACATGCTAGATAAAGTTCCACATGAACCCCTTTAACTATTCGGTTTATTGGACTGTTGCATCTATTTAACTTTCCATGGGTTAACTGGGCAATTTGAGAACACTGCTAAACATCCTCTTGACCAATCAGAATGCATTACTGCTGTCACCTTTAGACGGCCTATGATAGATTTGTTACATTGTTGTCCCTATTGGGTTATTTTAATCACAAAAACATTCTCAGCTCAGGCCTTGCAATTACGAGCTGTGAGGAATTTGATATTTTAAGACTTAAAACAAATGTTTTACAAGCTCTTATCCCATGCCTACTGCTGGATATATGGTGCTGAGCTTTGTCTGTGCCCAAGGTCTCAGGCAATAAGAAAGCCGCTCTCAGCTGATTGCACCTGTATGCAGTTCATCATAAAGCCATCACAAGCTGTCTGGGGATCATACAGTTTAGTTACGGAGGGATACAGTGTGTGGGTGTGTGATGGGGGAGCCCTGTGAGATCAGGCCTCACTCTATATATTAGGGCTATGCATGGCGTATATTGGAATCAGGGAGTGTAGTAAAAGTTCTTAAACTTTTAAAAGACGTACCATAAAAATTCTTTCCTTCATATGGACATAACCTCTGGTAATAGCATTAATATGAGTGGCATGAGACACTGCAAAATTCATATGTCTTTATGAACAACAAACAATATACAACTAGCTCAGACTGTGAGCAACACAAGTATATCATTGGAATTGCAAATGTAAATTAAAAGAGAATCCAACTTGTACACACAAAGCAACTACATATATACTGTAATAAAGTATTGTTTTGCCATGCCTGATTATAATATAGGATCTACACATAAAATTAAATCTGTCAGTAGTTCAAAAGGAATTTGTAGTGAAAGAGATGCATGACTTTGTCAATCATGCCCCCCAGAACGTCTTAGATGTTATGCTGATTTTCCAGCTTCACTATGTATTACTCGCTTGAGGAAAGTAGGGGGGTTGTGGAACTAGCAAAGTATCTATATGTGGTACTGCCCATACTGCATGTGGTAAAATTGCTGTTCCTACTGCCTGCGATAAAATTACTGCCCATACACAGGGAAGGGGCTGGCAGCCTTAGGCCTGGGGGGCAAGTCCAGTCAAGTGGCCCATAGAGCGTGGGAAAGTGATGGATCTGGGAAAGCAGTCTGAGATTTTTCATGATCACAAAGGTGGGGGGAGTACAATGTGGGCCTCCAAAAACCCTGGCAGGGGCTGACTGGCATCTTTTGGCCCAGGGGCAAGTATAACCCAGAGGCCCATGATGGAGCAACTTTGCCCCACTCTCCCTCTTCCCTGCCTCCTCCCAACTCCCACTTTTGTCATCCATGTTAATTTACCTTTTCTTAGCCAGAGCCATTTTTGCACACATGTTTAAAAAATAAATTTAGGCCTGAAGATTACACAAAACCCCCAAACATTATATATTTCCTGAAAGCAGATATCCCTAGACAATAAAACAGTGATCGTTTTTTATGTCACACGATATTACCGCAAAGGTCTAGAAAACGTAACATTTCTGTAAAAAAAAACATAAAACAAGTGAATATTAGAGCAAACACATTAAATTACCGAAAATCTGAAATGGCGGCAAAATTCAGTACCCTGTATTTTCTATAGGCAAAGCTTCAAAATCCCCCTATAGGTATCAGTTTAGTATTACGGAGGAGGTCTTGTGTTGCTCTCATTACGGTGTGCATGGTAATATGTAACGTGCATTGCAATCATCGTTTTTACGTGTAGGCTCCCCTGAGGCATGCGTTTACGTTCGTTCATGTGTATGTGGGGTTTATGTACTTGGGTGTAAATTTTTCCTTATGTAATTTTTTTCATCACACAGGGGACAAAAAGTCCCCTATGTGATGATTCTAAGGTGACAGGAGGCGGGATGAAGAGACCCCAGAAGAAGAGTCTGGGCTTTTCTGTGCAAAACCCTTTGGCAGAGCAGGTAAGTATGACAAGTTTGTCATTTTTATATAAAAAAACAACAACATTTATAACTACTTTAATCTACAATGCTATTTGGAATATGCAGCATGGAGGGGGTTAATGTATTGCTATTGGTCAATGATGCATTTGTGACCAGTGGCAGTTAATTAACCCCTTTATACTGCATTAATGGCAGTGGCACCAGTGTCAGTGCTAATTAACTCCTTTATGCTGCAGCATGAAGGGGTTAATTAACACTGACACCACTGCTGCAGTACATTACACACTCCTGACCCCTGCACCCTATACATTATGTTATGTACATTATTATGTAAGTATCAGAGCCTCCCCTTACATCAGAGTCCACACAGAGCCTGCCCTTACATCAGAGTCTGCACAGAGCCTCTCCTTACATCAGAGCCCCCCCTTACATCAGAGTCCACACAGAGCCTCCCCTTACATCAGAGTCTGCACAGAACCTCCCCTTACATTAGAGTCCGCACAGAGCCTCCCCTGACATTAGAGTCTGCACAGAGGCCCTGATTTAAGGGGTGTTCTAGGAAACTTGATTTAAGGGTGCATGCTGTGGACTATGGTGTAAAGGGGGTCTCTGCTCACCAAAGTCTGCCCCCTCCCCTTTAACAAAGTCCACAGAGCACCCCTCTTTATACACTGGGAGGCAGGAGAGACTAGAGAGGGTGAGCTTACCAGGATGGAGGCTGAGGCGCAGGCAGGCTGTCTGATGCTTTTTTGGGTTCAAACTTCCTGTCCAGTGTCCCACATATGCCCGGGGAGTGTGGGTGGGGCAGACTCAGAAGGAGGAGGAGCAGATGAGTTCTATCGTTCCTCCTGTCTGTGCAGAGAGAGAAGGGGATGTCAGCACTGGTGTGCTCTGAGGCTGAGCTATGTGCGGCGTCACTGAATGTGATTGACAGCAGCGCCAGCCATTGGCTGCGCTGCTCTCAATCCATCCGCTCTAACCAATCAGCGGCCAGGCTGAGCGGCGAAGGGGATCTCGGGACCGCACGCGGGACTTTCGAGGGGTCAGGTACGTATAACGGGAGCTCGGGGGGCGGGGGCCTGCAGCATCAGATGTTTTTTCACCTTAATGCATAGATTGCAGTCAGTATGATTATCAAAATCAATTAAGCTGCAAAACATTTACCCTTCCTGCCCATGCCATTTTTCAGCTTTCAGCGCTGTCACAATTTGAATGACAATTGGTCGTGCAACACTTTACCCAAGTTACCACAAATAGAGCTTTCTTTTCTTTCTTTCTTTTCTTTTAATTTGTTTCGCTATAAACAAAAGAAGAGCGACAATTTTGAAAAAAAAGCTATATTTTTTACTTTTACCCAAAAATATATATAAAAAAACAAATTTTCCTCAGTTTTGGCCGATACGTATTCTTCTACATATATTTGGTAAAAAAACCTGCAATAAGTGTATATTGATTGGTTTGCGCAAAAGTTATAACGGCTACAAAATAGGGGATAGATTTATAGCATTTTTTTTTTTGTTAGTAATGGCGGCGATCAGTGATTTTTATCGTGACTGTGATATTGCAGTGGACACATCAGACACTTTTGACACTATTTTGGGACCATTCACATTTATACAGTGAACAGTGCTATAAATATGCACTGATTACTGTGTAAATGTGACTGGCAGGGAAGGGGTTAACACTAGGGGGCGATCAAGGGGTTAAATGAGAATCCTAGTGAGTGATTCTAACTGTAGGGGGAGGGGACTGACTGGGGGAGGTGACCAATCTGTGTCCCGAGGCACACTTAACCCCTTAGCGCCCCATATTGGTTAACCCCTTCACTGCCATTGCCATTTTCACAGTAATCAGTGCATTCTTATAGCACTTTTCACTGGGAAAATGCCAATGGTCCCAAAAATGTGTCAAAAGTGTTTGATGTGTCCTCCATAATGTCGCAGTCACCCAAAAAAAATGCTGATCGCCGCCATTACTAGTAAAAAAAAAAATATTAATAATAATGCCATAAAACTATCCCCTATTTTGTAAACGCTATAACTTTTGCGCAAACCAATCAATAAACGCTTATTGCAATTTTTTTAACCAAAAATATGTATCGGCCTAAACTGAGAAAAAATATATGTTTTTTTTTATATATTTTTTGGGGATAATTATTATTGCAAAAAGTAAAAAATATTGAATTTTTGTCAAAATTGTCGCTCAATTTTTGTTTATAGTGCAAAAAATAAAAACCGCAGAGGTGATCAAATACCACCAAAAGAAAGCTCTATTTGTGGGAAAAAAAGGATGCCAATTTTGTTTGGGAGCCACGTCGCACGACCGCGCAATTGTCAGTTAAAGCGTCGCAGTGCGGAATCACAAAAAGGGGCAAGGTCCTTAACCTGCATATTGGTCCGGGTCTTAAGTGGTAAATACCTCCTTTGTTTTAAGGTCTTTCACAGGTCCTGAGAGCTCTTTCACTTTTTTATTTAAAATAAAACGTTTTTTTTTGTTTGTATTATTATTTTTAGAGCAATTGTAAAGAAGACGATTTCTTTCTCGTTTCACTTCAGTTGCAGCTGGTGCTGGCATAGGTTTGTTTATCAGTAAAGCCATATGATCCTTATCTGAATCCTGACCAGGTGACATTGTTAGAAAACAAACTCATGTGATTTTTTCTTTTGCCTAAGCAGTTTGCATGTTGAAATGTATTAATTTCAACTAAATTTTAGCAAAGCCATTTTAAATCTTTTTAAAGCTGAACTCTGAGGAAAGTAAAAATCCTCCCTTGCAGTGGGGCTGCCCCTGCACTGCAAAGGTTACATGCTTGTTTAAGTCTAAAGCCTAGTACACACTATCAGTTTTCTTTCAAATGGAAAAAAAACCTGACAGTTAAGATCTGAAACGCTGTACTAACAATCCGATGTTAGTACAATGCTCTCCCCTGCTGAGCTATTGTGTTCTGACAGCAGGATGGCTGATCGACAACCGGCATAGTCAATAATAGGTGGCACTAATTAAGGCTGAGTTTGTGAGCCAAAGCAATAAGATGATCCCAATAGTGATGATTATGGGGGACATACAAAAGAAATATGTAGCGCTTAAATAAAGGATAACAAATAATAACATAAGCTGAACATTAGACACCATAGGTGCACATTGAAGTGTCTCTAAAAATAGTGCTGAAGTCCAAAAAATCAATATATAGTGACTGGGTGCAAGTGAGATCTGAAAGGTCCACCACCATAGATGAAGCTGAGGAGGCTTACCGGATGGATAGCGACCACAATAAGTATATACCTATTTGGTCAGCTAAAGCATGATCTTATACCAGGAACTGCTCACAAGGCGACTCCAGTAGGAGGAAGAGTGGTAGAGGTATCCGATCGGTTGAAAGATCAAATCCAAAAATGTTATTTTCCTTTCTTTTTACAATATACTCAGCCGACAAGGTGACTCAGAAGGCCCAATAGTAAGGAGGAGGAAAAATAAAGCAAACATAGCGTAACTCTGATAAACAGGCTTACTGAGATAAAATAAAGTAGTACACTCACATTGGTATGAACAATCATGGGCACATAGATATACAGGCAGTAGGGTCAATTGGTTCCCGACGCGTTTCGTTATACAAACATCTTCATGGGAGTTGTCCTACTGGGAAGCTGCAGCGCCAACTCCAACCGATCATGCTTTAGCTGACCAAATAGGTATATACTTATTGTGGTCGCTATCCATCCGGTAAGCCTCCTCAGCTTCATCTATGGTGGTGGACCTTTCAGATCTCACTTGCACCCAGTCACTATATATTGATTTTTTTGGACTTCAGCACTATTTTTAGAGACACTTCAATGTGCACCTATGGTGTCTAATGTTCAGCTTATGTTATTATTTGTTATCCTTTATTTAAGCGCTACATATTTCTTTTGTATTTTCTATGTTTGCTAAATTGATAATTTAGTTGTGTTAGCTGCTATTCTGTTTAGTAGCGCGGTGAGCGTACATACTTAGGTATATACCATATTTTTTCCATGATTATGGGGGACAAACTAAGCAAAAAGCAGCACTCAGAAGGAAGCTCCCTGGAGATGTGAATTAATCTCTGTAAAATGGAAAACAAATACAGAGCGCCAATCTAAGTTCAGCATTAACATAACCAAACAAGTTTATTTAGACAATTGGCAAAGTTTTCCTGCCTCCAGTGCTGATGTCATCTCCAGCCGCTGGTGCTTGGCATCCTGTAACCATAGGAATTCTGAGCGCCCCACAACACTGTGTACCATCGGGCGGACCTCTTCTCCCATCTAAACAGCAGAAGACATTTCCTTGTGTTGTGATCCTCTCAACCCCTGGTGGGTTTGACAAGCGCTATATTCTTCTTCATATGTAAGTTGCCAATTGTCTGAATAAACTTGTTCAGTTATGTTAATGCTGCACTTAGAGTGGAGCTCTGTGTTTGTTTTTCCATGGTTTTCCATCATGCTCGTCCAACAGAAGAAGGCCGAATGGCCGGCTTCTGTTGGACCTGTTGCCATACACACAGGCCGAATATCTGGCGTTTTTTTTTTTAACCAGCCAAAGTCGTCTGGCATCCAACCGTGTATACTAAACTTAAGGGACTTGGCAAAGCAGTTTTATTTACCCAATCTTCCATTCCCGTATACTCCAGTCACACCGCTAGACTTTCTCTTTTCCCTTCTGCTGCGGTGCTCACAGGTCCTCTGACGTCAAGTACTATGCAGAGCCCATAGCCCTGCATTGGATGTGAAGATGTTGAAAAACAGTCTACCGGCGGAGCATTTTATCATTGCAGTGTGGAGCAGCCCCACCGCAAGAAAGAAGTTTTACTTTCTCCAGGGATTTGTGCGTTGCGTTTTTGAGCTCCGGTTTCTTTGCCAAGTTCTCAAACAGTTGTTCAGTGGGTTCCTTTGCATTTTAGCTGCGGATTGCTGACCTGGGAAAGGGGAGGGAAGTCTCACCGCTGTTATCATGAGGGGAAACTCCATGCCAAATTTTAAATAAAAAAAGTGCATGGGTTCCCCTCCAGGAGCATACCAGGCCCTTAGGTCAGGTATGGGTTTTAACGCATACCAGACCCTTATTCGAGCACGCAGCCTGGCCGGTCAGGAAAGAGGGTGGGGACGAGCAAGAGCCCCCCCCTGAACCGTACCAGGCCGCATGCCCTCAACATGGGGGTCTTCCTCGTTGCCTTCCTCATTCTTTTCTTGAGATGTTGACTCGACACTCTGTTCCGCTGTAATGCCGGTTGCACGGTGCGCAACGACTTATATAGGTATGGGGCGTGTTTACCGGGTGATGTAACCCGGTGACCCCACCCATTTATGGCGTCACAGTCCCAGGAGAATGTTGGGACTGTGACGCCATAAAGGGATGGGGTCACCGGGTGACATCACCCAGTGACCACGCCCCTTGCCTATATAAATCGTTGCGCACTGTGCAACCGGCATTACAGCGGGACAGAGCGTCAAGTCAATATCTCAAGAAGAGAAGTGGGAAGAAGGCGACGACGAAGACTGGGCCACCACTAGTAAAAGAGCTGGAAGAAGATAGCGGTGGCGGCAGAAGGAAGAAAGCACCGGAGAGCATGAGGAGAACCGGAAAGTGCGGAGAAGGCACCGGAGAGCAGGAGAAGAGGCCGGAAAGTCGGAAGAGACCCCCGAAGTTGGAAGAAGAACCCCAAAGTTGGAAGTAGACCCCCGAGTCGGAAGAAGACCCCCGAGTCGGAAGAAGACCCCCGGATTCAGAAGAAGACCCCAGAGCTGCCTAATAAATTACTTTAAAAACCTGTGTAGTGTGTTTTTTATTGAAATTTTTCTTCCACCAGGTGAATGGGTAGGGGTATGATGTACCCTCGCTCGTCCCCACCCCCATTCTTGACCGGCCAGGCTGCGTGCTCGGATAAGGGTCTGGTATGGATTTTGGGGGGATCCCCCCGCCGGTTTTTTGGCGTAGGGGTTCCCATTAAAATCCATATCAGACCTAAGGGCATGGTATGCTCCCCGAGGGGGACCCATGCTGGTTTTCGTATTGAAATTTGGCGTGGAGTTCCCCCTCATTATCCCTGTTCAGAATGGAACACATGTGCGAATCAGATGCATGCCCATAGAAGATAATGGGCATGAATTCGCACCTGAGTTGCACCGCAATGCCTAGAAAACACACACGTTTTTTGGGCAATGCGCAGTGCAAATGCATCGCACATATGTGAACCAGCCTCATTAAAATCAATGGCCCAGATTCACAGAGAGTGGGCGCACATTAACGCCGGCGCAGCGCGGAGAGGAAAGCACTGCATTCAGCAAGCCATTGCTCACCAAGATGTGCCAGCGTAGCGTATTTTCGAAGGCGCAGGCCAGCGTAAGTGGAAGTGGGCGTGATCCATGCAAATGAGGCGTGACCCCATGCAAATGATGGGCCTAGCACCAGACAAGTACATATAACGAACTGTGCATGCGCCGCGCATGCTCACAACCACGTCGGAACAACTGCCTAAGATACGCCGGATCACTTTGTATGCCATTAACGTAACCTACGCCCAGCCAGACACACGTCCAATGTAAAATACGCCGGCTTGTGTTCCCTGGTGCAGACCTGAGCATGTCTGTTGCTGAGTTACACCTCCTTTATGGGGAATAACTTTACGCCGGACGTACAACTTACGCGCACCGCGCGTAGCCTGCGTCAGGCACACGTACGTTCATGTATTTACCTCATTTGCATGTTTGAATGGCTAATCAATGGGAGCGGCACCATGCACCCAGCCTAAATGTACGCCCACCCTACGCCGGCGGAAGTAAGTTACGTCGGCGGGGTGTAGCCTGGTTTTAGGCGTATCTCTGTTTGTGGGTCTGGCGCACACATTTGCACTTACGTCGGCGTTACTTGTTATACGTTGGCGTACGTGCTCTATGAATCGGGCCCAATGTATTTCATAATGTTATGCAAATTGGATGCAGTTTAAGGGATAGTTTTATGACATTTTTGTTAATATTTTTTTTTACTAGTAATGGCAGTGACGGTGACATTATGGCAGACACATCGGACACTTTTGACACTATTTTGGGACAATTGTAATTTTTACAGCAAACAGTGTTATAAAAATGCACTGATTACTGTGAAAATTACACTGGCAGTGAGGGGGTTAACCACTAGGGGGCGGTGAAGGGATTAAGTGTTTTACTAGTGAGTGATTCTAACTATTAGGGGGCATTGCTTGGCATGTGACATCACTGATCATCGTTCCCTATGACAGGGAACAGACGATCAGTGACACTCTCACTCGGAAAAATGGGGAAAGGTTTGTTTACACTTACCTCTCCCCACGGGTGCGGTCATGGAGCTCAGGACCCACAGCTGGGCTCTTAAAGGCAACATACCTGTACGTGCTTATGCCCAGCCGTGCCGCTCTGCCGACGTATATCGTTGCGCGGTGGTCCTTAAAGCGAAGGTTCATCCAAATAACATTTTTCTCAGAACAACTTCTTTAGACTTCTAGCATGTACAGTCTGCAATATTTTTTTTTCTACGCTGTACATACCTTATAATCTATCTTTTCATTCCGGCTTCCGGGTACTTCTCCCCGTGGGAGTAGGCGTTTCCAAGCTGAGGAGGCATGTCATCTGGGAGGTCGCCCAGATGATTGACGTATTTTCAGCAAAAGTTCCCCCGGCGGACAAGGCTCCGCCCCCCGTATTGCTCCCTGTAGTCGGCTCTATACGGCGACTGGGCGACCTCCCAGGTGACATGCCTCCTCAGCTTGAAAATGCCTAGAAGTACCCGTAAGCCGGAATGAAAAGATTGATTATAAGGTATGTACAGCATAAAAAAAAAATGCGCACTGTACATGTTAGAAGTCTAAAGAAGTTGTTCTGAGAAAAATTTAATTTGGGTGAACCTCCGCTTTAAGCGGTTAAAGTATCCTGACCTCACAGGAAGATTTCTATTGCTAAATCATTGTTGTGGCAGCACAGGCAAGGGAAAAGGTAAGTACTCACTTTTTTTCTGTAGGTAGACCTGATTGTAATTGTTTTGTTGTACTGCCTGTTATAGGGTGACAACCATAGGTGTGCACAGCCTATAGCATTGGGGTGTGCACCCATAAGCTTTAGCAAAATAAATGTCATCCATCTACTTCAACAAAACTAAACACAAAAATAATAAATACTTTACAATGCATAACATTGTTTAGTGTCCATTAAGTCAAACAGCACATTTATATTCAGCAAGGTGTGATCTTGGAAACAGTTAGAAATAGGAGTTTCCTTTCTACGCATGTTGCAGCTGAACCAAATCAATTTGGATGAAAGTTTGGGGATGGTCCCTTAGCTACAGAGTCTCAGTAATCCCTCAGTAAAGGCGATGTAAAGTGATCCCTTTGGAAATTCATGTGTATGAAATTAGGTATAATCTGCATGATAAAAACCCAAGTTTTTGGTCTAAATGTAGTTGCACGATATTTGTGCAGATGTCTGTATTGTGCGGCACCCTTTATACCACAGTTTTATATGTTTCTGTTTATGAACGCTTCTATTCCTTTGTAGTTTCATTCGTTTATCACCCATCCAAAGTATCTCTGTAAATGTGGTTCTTAAGAAAACGATTTTAACATAATAATAAGGAAATCTTTTCTTGTGAGGTAATACCAGTGTTGCCAACCTACCGGATTGAAATTTACTGACACAACACCCAAAATTTACTGGCACAGCCAAGTTTTTACTGGCATTTGCAAAAGTTACAAAATTACAGTATTTAAGCTACAAACAAATACAATATGCAATTAGCAATATGATTTAAGGTAGGTAATAAGGCAAAAAACATATTTTTTTTATTTTCGATATAGTAAGTATCTCAGGGACAGGACTCAGGAGGGCAAGAAATTAGAATGGGTTACACACACACATAAAATTAACTCTCACAGGGACACTGACAGCAGTGTGCAGCAGCATAGATGATGATGAGACCTCACTGACACAACACGTCCCCTTCCGAGTCACAGTGACAGTCTCTCCCCAAGCCTAGTGGTTCCTCTAGCCCACTCCAGTCTAAACAGCACCGGCGGACCTGGTCCCAGCTTGCCTTTCTCCCATACTGCAGACTCGCACACAAGGCTTTGGTCTCTCTGCTTGGGTCCATTTCACCATCCAAGCCTAGTGGTTCCTCTAGCCCACTCCAGTCTAAACAGCACCGGCGGACCTGGTCCCAGCTTGCCTTTCTCCCATACTGCAGACTCGCACACAAGGCTTTGGTCTCTCTGCTTGGGTCCATTTCGCCATCCAAGCCTAGTGGTTCCTCTAGCCCACTCCAGTTTAAACAGCACTGGCGGACCTGGTCCCAGCTTGCCTTTCTCCCATACTGCAGACTCGCACACAAGGCTTTGGTCTCTCTGCTTGGCTCCATTTCACCATGACATCACATGACATGGTCAGGCACCGCCTCTGCCAGAGCCTTCCAATCACACTGTAGCAGGAACTTGGATGGTCTCAGCTAGTTCTGGACCAAGCTGAGAGACACAGCCATATGTTTTACTGGCATCCTTTTACTTTTACTGGCAGGAGAAAATTGCCTGTTTTTTACTGGCTGCCAGTAAAAATACTGATGGTTGGCAAGACTGGGTTATACACACTTGCCCCTTCCTTTCACCTTCAATAGTTCATTCAGTTGTAACCCTCTGAAGTGTGTCTAACCCTCTTGAGACCATCTCTCTGGAACATTGTCTAAGGGTCCTTTCACACAGAGCGGACTGTTTTTGTGTCCGCTCCGTGTGTGTCTGTCGGCTCAGCGGGGATCATCCGTAATCCCCGCTGAGCTGTCGGCGGACAGGGCGGTCCCTGCACACTGTGCAGAGATCGCCCTGTCTTTCCTCCGCTCTCCCCTATGGGGAATTGGATGAATACGGACCGTGTGTCCGTATTCATCCGATCCGATCCGCCGGACGGAAGAAAAATTGTTTTTTCTTCTGTCCGAAAAAGCGGAGCTTTACGGACGTGGATCTTTGCGGACGTTAGCGGATGCATCATCCGCTAACGGACGCGATCCTATAGGGAACCATTACAAGTCCGTAAACGGACTTGTATAAAAAGTGTGCGTGTGAAAGGGCCCTTAATATGAAATCTGAACATTAGGCCCCTCCCACAACAGTTAATTAGCACTCTTAAAACTATGAACTCATTACCAACTCCCTTAATAAAATAGAGCGCTAATATAGACACACTATAGAATGTTTTAAAAAATATACACATTTTCGATTCACTTTACAAACAAGAAAACATTTTTTGTGAATTTTCCAATTTTTGCCCAAGCATAAATTCTCGCTTTCAGTCATTGAGCTGTAAAGGTAAAATTTGCTTTAGGAAATCTACTATTTGACTTACATTATTTAGAGCAAGGGTCTTCAAACTATGGCCCTCCAGTTGTTCAGGAACTACAATTCCCATCATGCCTAGTCATGTCTGTGAATATCGAGTTTTACAATGCCTCATGGGATGTGTAGTTCCACAACAGCTGGAGGGCTGTAGCTTGAGGATCCCTAATTTAGAGGATGTGTTTTGGGGTTTAATAGGAAGAAGTTTTGTTTATTGTGTTGTTTTTTTTTTTGCATATTTTGTTTATTGTGTGTATTTTTTTTATTTGTGCACTGTTGATTTTACTTTTTTCTGTTAAAAAAAAAAATAAGGGCGATGAGGGACCACAAGAATGTGTCCAGGACAGTTGAAATTAACTCCTGTAATCCTCAGAAGTCATGTCCTAAACTTCTAGAATGCAGATTTACTCACCTAAGTTTGCCATCCAGGTCCCTCACTGACACTGTTTCCAGGTGAAGGAGACCAGTTATCAAGCTATGTAGATGTGCCCACACTCGTCCCTGACAGTTCCCTAGTGCCAACATTACTTCCCAGAACACACTTCTGGATTTTAAGAGAACCCCGCTACTGGACATCCAACTGGAAATGTCAACATCATGTAAGCAGTGATGTAGACATCCAAAAAAGTTTAGTTCATAAAACAAGAGAGAAGATTGGAAACTAAAATGTATATGACCAAAAATGTGGGTGAGTTAGGCCGCGTACAAAACCGATGAAATCGGACCTTCAAACCGAAAACCGATTGTGTGTGGGCCCCATCGGTCAGTTATCCTTTGTTCAAAAAAAAAAAAACTTGCTTTAAAATTTAACCGATGGATGCCTAACCAATAGGTCAAAACCGATCGTTAGTATGCAAAAGCATTGGTTAAAAAGCTGTGCATGCTCAGAATCAAGTCGATGCATGCTTGGAAGCAATGAACTTCGTTTTTTTTCAGCAAGTCGTTGTGTTTTTTACGTCACCGCCTTCTGACACGATTGTTTTTTTTGTAGGCACATCAGACCATCAGTCAGCTTCATCGGTTACCGACCGTTCTAATCGGATGGACTGATCGTGTGTACGCGGCCTAAGAGAGGCATTAGGTATGTGACATCAGAACAACTTTACTGAAAGGGCATAGTCAAGAATTGGTAAGACCAGACTGTGTGGACTGCACAGAGAGAACCAAAACGCATGTAAAGTGAATATAAACGTTTATTAAGATAGTGATATATAAATACACAAACACCTCCAATACCAAACAGTGACAATAAACCAAACGGTGACCCACAAAAAACAAATAACTATAACGTAAGCCAGGCCAGGGTCACACACAGAGGATAAGCAGATAAACAAGGGCAGTTCTAGAATCACAAACGTGAGCCAGGCTGGGGTCATATACAGGGAATTAACAGATGGGGAAGGTGAATGGGATCTGGCTACAGGGCAAGGACGAAAGGGAACAGGAACACAGTAGGGACAGGATCAGGATAGCCTTGGGATCAGGATCGGATACAGGCTCGGGAGCAGTTAACAGGCTAGCAGGTCAAGGCGCAAGGACGATACCAAGGCAACTTGTGTGTATGTGAGTTGCCGGATATTTATACATATCTCCTGCAATCAGGCTCAGGTGACGCCTGACCGCAGGAGATAATGTAAGCTTCACACTGCACCTACTGGTGGCCACCGGTACTACGACCCACGAATCCAACAGTGCCACCAGCAGGTGAAACCCTTTACTACAGGTCCTGGCTGTTAGAAGACACGTGCTGGTGGACATTGGTACTATGTAAAAGGAAAAATATTGCGCTTGTTAAATATACAGAAAAGAAGCAGCGATCAAAAAAGTGTTATACCACACCAAACAATATGCAAAAGAAAAAAAGATCGTGCTAAAAAATAAATTTAAGTGAAGTGTGTGACACAGTAGTATTCAAATGAATGTTGATCACAAGTAAACAGTCCACCAAAGGCAAGTTCATGAATAATCTCCACCATGTGCAAGACGGTTTCACACTAGAACAGTGGCAGAAAGGTAAGAACCTCCACCACAATGATATATATTCTCTTACCAGATAAAAATGATCCCTGGTTAGAGGAAATCATATAGAGCATGGTAAGAGACTGGGATCGAGGGCAGCCAGAATAGTCAGTGTCCTTGGTAGGTGAGAATCACTCCCAATAGCGATCCGAGGGTATGCAAAAAACAAAGGGCTCACATAGTGTAAAATCCTTATTTATTTGATAAAAGCAAGTAGAAATGCACTTACAATCTCGTAGATATGCAGAGCGTATAAAATAGCCGGCCGGCCGGCTTGGAACACACAGCCCGTATCCGGGTAGAGAAAAAGCGCGGTGACGTCAGAACGGCGCCTCCCTACGTTTCGCATAACCTAATGCTCGGCGTGTACAAAACGGACCGATACGATATGAAAATTGTTCTTAGTGAGGTTGTCTGTGGCGTCTCCAAAACAGTTTTCAGATACTCTACTGTTTTAGCATCACTTGATTCAAGTGTGGCTCAGACAAATAGGACTTTGTATAAATAAAGTATGGTGATGACGTAGTGTAGGAAAATAATTGTCTGTAGAATAAAATAGTCTCCCGTTTCCAAATGCTGGTAAGAAGTTATCTCACTCCTGTTCGGCAAGTCATCCACTCCAGGCCTTGACATACGCTTTCTCCACAGAACTCCTCTGATGTGACTGAACCAGCCGGACTTGAGGGGTTGGCCAGAAGGTCCTCCACAGGAATTCCCACAGACACCACGCGGACAGGATCAGGATAGGTCTCATCAGACACGGCACGCAGACCTTGAATGGCTTTGCACATGGTGGAGATTATTCATGAACTTGCCTTTGGTGGACTGTTTACTTGTGATCAACATTCATTTGACTACTACTGTGTCACACACTTCACTTAAATTAATTTTTTAGCGCAACCTTTTTTTCTTTTGCACATCGGTACTATGATCCATAGAACCGACAGCGCCACCAATGGGTGAACCCTTTCCTGACAGTCATACCATAACACCATAGTAATTGATTCCAGAGGCAGAGGTAGTAAACTTTTGTTTTTAAACTTTCAGGTGTTCTGGAATGATAGGGGACCACTGATATTAAAGGAGCGATGGCTCACCTTTATGAATCACCATGAATTCATTAGTGTAGTATTAAAGAAAGAAACTGAATACTTAAAGTGCATCTGTGCCTGTACAATGGACATTAAACTATTTACATAGAGCTGTAAAACAAACCATCCCTGACCCTGCTTTTAATCATTCTCGCAGATCATCAAAAATCAAAACAAAACTCCAAAGTGGAATTTCATTCAGTTTTAAACGTATAAACTTCTACAGGTTGTCCCTATTAGAGGTGTGGCGGACTACCAAGATCTGTTCTCATAGAAATTTTTCAAAATGTCAGTGCCATTTTGAAAACTTTAAAAATATACTTTTCCACAATGCTTATAGAGACAGAGATATATTGTGACTTAGGCAGTTCACACTGCTGTGGTGCAATAATACACTAAGCTGCATGTTAACATGTGTTTCAGTAGGACAGCTCATTCAACCATTCAGCGCACACCACACTGATTTACTGTGCATTGTGGTGTTCTGCAACACACATCCATTGGCAAGGTACATTAGGGTGTCATTAGTAGTGTTGCTCACGAATATTCGCATTGCGAATATTCGCTACGAATATTGCATATTCGAGTATTCGCGAATAACGCGAATATCGCGGCGAATATTCGCTATTTCGAATATTCGAATGTTTTGAATTTTTATTTAGAACAGATCACATCCTAGAGATCCCCATCGACGTCTAAGGCCGCGTACACACGAGGGGACAGATTTGTTCAAATGTGTCGGCCCGACCGTTTCCAGCCGACGCAGCAAATCTGTCTGTTGGTCTGCTGTGCGTACACACGAGCGGATAGAAATCTCCCCGGACCAGAACGCGTGCACGTAAACCACGTACGACGTCACTATAAAGGGGAAGACCAAAGCTTACGGCGCCGCCCTCTGTTCCTCTTTTGCTAGTAACGTGTTAGCAAAGGTTTGGTTAGAGCCGATTCGCGCTTTTCGGTCTCCGCGCTTTACAGATCGTATTCTCGGGTTCAGTGTGTGCTTGTGGGTGCGTATTTGGCAGTCAGTGCTGGCTGTCAGGTCGTTTCTGCTTTGCAGTGGCGTTCTGTCCGCGGGTATCTGTTTGTCGAGCGTATTTTGCAGGTCTTGCTGGATTAGGGGGTGCTTTCTGTGAGTGTGTTCTTGACTGACCAGCCGGCCGGTTTGAAGCCATTATGGAGCAGCAGCGTAACTTTGCTAGAGTTCGTGCTGGATATGGGCTTGCTTCTGGATGTTATAATTATTCCAGACCTTTGGCCAGGAACAGGGGGAGGAGGAGTTCCTGGGCCAAGAATTGGTTGCGCCAGCGTGACCGATTCTCTCATATGCCTCTGCTTAGGGAAATCCAGGAGAATAATCCTGATGACTTCAGGAATTTTCTCCGTATGACGGACCCCGTTTTCAACCGTCTGCTGGATCTTCTGTCCCCCTATATCACGAGGCAGGACACTGTGATGCGCCAAGCGATCACGGCCGAGCAGAGGCTTATTGCCACGTTGCGGTACCTGGCGACTGGGAGGAGCCTGCAGGACCTCAAGTTCTCAACAGGCATCTCTCCCCAGGCGCTTGGGATCATCATACCGGAGACGTGTTCTGCTGTCATACAAGTCATGCAGGAGGAGTATCTGAAGGTAAGTTTCCTCTTTTCTGAAGCTCACATTCTCTGTCTTTATAAATGTGATTTTTTTTTTTTTGTTTGGCATTTGTTCCCTATAATGACCATGCTTTTTCCATGCTGAGTGTTGAATGTTGCCTTTTCTCCCCATGCATGCATGTTGTTAAGCTTTCCATGTTCTTTTTGTTGGCCTACCTACATATTTTTTCCTTGCATGACTATTAACCTGTCCAGCATGCTATCCTAGGGACAAACACACCTAGCCTTTTTTTTTTTTGGTGTGTGTGGCATATTTTTCTTTGCTGCATTGTAGTTCAACCCCAACCCCCCCTAAAATGTTGCCCCATCAGAGGGGTGGGGAGTGTGATAATAAGTGGGATTTTTTAGTGGCCACAACTCCACCCCAATAATAAGATAAAATTGTTAATACTGTGTGATGGTGCACAAGTATGGTTTTTGTATTGTGTTTGCAATGTTTATGTGCCTAAGTACTATTTATGTTTATTTTTTTTGTCCCCACAGTTTCCCTCCACGCCACAGGAATGGCAGACTGTGGCTTCCCAATTTGCCCTGCGTTGTGATTTTCCAAACTGCGGAGGAGCAATAGATGGGAAACACGTCCGCATAGTGCCACCACCCCGTTCGGGGTCCTACTATTTTAACTACAAAGGTTTTCATAGTATCGTGTTGATGGCGGTGGTGTCGGCACAGTACGAATTTTTGTATGTGGACGTGGGGAAGAACGGCCGGCTGTCTGATGGGGGAGTGTTCGCGCGGACTGAATTTTACAACCGTCTACAAACTGGTGGTCTTGAACTGCCACCGGATGAAGACAATGTGGAAGGACTTCCGTTTGTTTTTTTAGCGGACGAAGCTTTCGGGCTTGGACCTCACCTCATGCGGCCTTTTCCCCAGAGGACTCTTACCCCGGAGAGGAGGGTGTTCAATTTTAGGCTAGCCAGGGCCCGGAGGGTAGTCGAGAATGCCTTTGGGATACTCGCCAGCCGGTTCCGCCTGTTCCTGACAGCGATAAATATGGCGGAATATAAATTGAACCATATTGTTTTTGCCTGTTGCATATTGCATAATTTTTTACGCAGGCATTCCCAGACGTACCTACCCAACATCGGTGCTGAGGCAGGACTACCCTCAGATACCCTTCCTGGGCTGGACACTGGTCGCGCTGGCTCGGCCACCCAATCTGCTCGTGAGGTACGCGACAAATATGTTGAGTACTTCATGGGCCGGGGGGCCATAGCTATGCCAGATCATATTTCTTTCTAATTCGGCCCCCAAAAGAAAGAAATATTACAAAATATAATAAATAATTTGACCATTGGACTCTATATACAGTTGTTTGTCATTATTGCTTTTTCTATTTATCTCTGTCTTCTTGGTTCTGAAACTAGTGCACTTCTAGTGCCAAATGTAGTTGTCATGTTTTAGTAAATAACCACAATTGGACATTACAGGCATACCCCACTTTTAAGTCCACAATAGAAGGGTCACTTCTGCACACAAACCAATGAGATACCAGCATTTATAAAATCAGGCTTAACTGAACAAGCTGGTGTTGGAAGAATATTGTTTTTTACGCAGAAGTGAGGCTGATATTGTGATTTGCAGCGGTAAGAACTAAACGCTAGTGTGTACTTAAAACCGGGTTTATGGCTGTAGTTACAAGTCACTCATCTACAAACTGGGTATTGAGCATATATAAACAACAAGCCACTCATGTTAGCGTACAAAATTTTTTATCAACAATTTTTGGGTTTGCCACCATGTAACATTTTTGGAGTAAAACCTTTTTTTTTTTTTTTTTTTTTTTTACTGAAAAAATATGGATTATACCAAACATTTTTTTTAGAAAAAATATAAAAAATTTTAAAAAACCACTAAAAATACTAAGTACAACAAGGTCATTACTACAACAGTCTCCCAATGTCACCCCGGAACACAACAAACTTGGAAGATGCACACATTCTTGTGTGTGAGTGAGAGGGCCCAAAAATGAGGATTATATCAAATGTCCACATGTGCTATCTGGCATCATGGGTGATCAATGCATGTGTTTTGTGGGTGCAAACCCTTCCCTCTTACCTGCTTGAGAAGGGAGGAAGGGGGTGTACCCACAAAGCAAAGACAATCCATAACCTGTGATGGCAGATAGCACATGTGGACACACTGTGTGTGCATCTTTCTATTTTTGTAAAACATTTTTTTTTTGTTTGCAAGACGGATGGGTGATGGGGGGGGGGCGGGCAGGGGGATTTAGTCTTTGATACGGCCCATCATATCAATAATATTTTTGTAATTTTGTTCAATTACAACCATTGTTTGCCTCATATTATCCATCTCTGTGCTACACTCCATAATTTGTTGGATGACAATTTGTGCACTTGCACGTGAAAAAGGTGGACTACTGGATGTGCTTGCAGCATCTTCATCCCCTATAAAAAAATAAAATAAAAATACATTAGTAATGTGCAGGCCTATCTACATCTCTTTCTCCCTGTGTGAAGCTGCGGTGACACTGACCTGTTGTGCTACTAATCTCCACCTCTCCATCATCCACAACTTCGCCTTCTTCCACAATCAATCCTTCTTCAATAACTCCTCCTTCTTCAATAACTCCTCCTTCTTCAATAACTCCTCCTTCTTCAATAACTCCTCCTTCTTCTACAACAACTCCTTCTTCAATAACTCCTCCTTCTTCTACAACAACTCCTTCAATAACTACTCCTTCTTCTTCACCAACTCCTTCTTCTTCACCAACTCCTTCTTCTTCACCAACTCCTTCTTCTTCACCAACTCCTTCTTCTTCACCAACTCCTTCTTCTTCACCAACTCCTTCTTCTTCACTAAATACTCCTTCCACATTTGCGTCTTCCTCATCTCTCCCTTCCACCACTCCTTCTTCTACCTGGTCCTCCTCCTCCACATGGCTAGATTTTTTATTATGAGAGAGTTTGGGCCTCCTTGCGTCCTCCAATTTCTGTCCTGTTCTTTCCCCTAGAAATATCAGAAAACAAAAGGTATACTTATCAGCACACAGATATTTGAGGAGGGCATTAATAAATCATAATCATTGTGTCAAAGTGTGTTATAAACTTTGGATTATTGTCTTCCGCCACCAAACCTTAACCTTTGTTTTTCTAATGACTTCTCCCAAGCTGTGATAATGACCCTTTTTAGCGAAGGGACACACATGGAAGCAGGGCCGGACTGACAACTCATGGGTCCCCCGGGCAATAGAATATTAGGGGCCCCCAGGCTTACAAATGCCCACTAAGCCAGGTGGCAGTATAGAGGCGGGGCAGCTACAATCTCAGTCAGTAGTTTCACATCAAAAGCATGTAGGCTTTGGACATATCAGGGACAGATGAGCTAAATTAGCAGATTTTTACATACTGTCCCTGGTTGAAATGAGCCTGGCATCTCTGATGGGGCCCCCTAGGGGCATGGGGCCCTCGGGCAGTGTCCGATTTCCTCAGTGGTCAGTCTGCCCCTGCATGGATGCCCCTCCCTAAAAATTAGGTGTCACAGACTGTTAAAAATGAATCTCATTATGGGGGAGACACAGGTGCTCTTGAGTCCAGATGTGAATCCAGCTGCTTATTATCACTGTGTGAATGTGAATGAATCCTGTTTGTCTTTTCACATTCAAATCAGTTAGGAAATCTACATAATTTTATCCAAAATGTGTAATAACTTTTCTCTATAAATGCCAAATAGCCATGTCCTGGTGTGCTGTTCCTTAGGACATAGTATGTGGATGAAACGAGGTGATTGAACGATGTTTCTAAAGAACGATCGTGCATAACTTCTTATTTGGTTGTGTGTGTGTGTGTTTTTTTTCATATTACAGGAAATATCCAAAAATAATTCTTCCAAAGTACAACCATTCCAACAAGGCACATGCATAAATATACATATCAAACAATGATATCACACAATTGCAAACCCCCCCCCCCCCCACAAAAATAATACCTACTTTTATCCAGGATTTTCTTTATCTTCCGAAACTGGTGTGGCTCACGCAACTTCAAATCTGACCAGCGCTTGCGTAGCTGCTCTTTGGACCTGCTCACCCCAAAGATCTCAGTAAGCCTCTTCGCCACCTTGTCCATAATTTTGGCCTTACGGCGGTTCGGGGTGCTGTATGGGCCATAATCCCCATCATAATCCTTCCTGCGCAGGATGTGTACCATCTCCACCATCTCCTCCAAACTCATATTTGTGGCCTTGTACCGTTTGCTCCTTGAGCGTGACGTTCCTGGTTGTGTCCCTTCCTGATCCTCATGAGCGGGTAATGCTCGCTCGTGGGACATGGCCATCTTTTCGTTTCACACTGATAAGGGGCGTGGAAAAGAGGAAAAGTTCCGTCATGGGCGTGGACGAAGGCGGCGTTTCACGCATGCGCGGATGAATACATCGTGTTTACGCGGAGCTTACGCGCGCGTTAAAACGATGACATACACATATGCCGGTAACTTGCAATATGAGGCCCTGGATGTTGAAATGGGGGGGTTAAAAACGGGCGGAGACATTGCGAACGAAGAGGGCGGCGGTATAGCTTTGCGCGGCCTATATAAGGAGATCGACGTGATTACGTCGGTTACACGGAGATTACTCGAGCGTACGCGAGGAGCTACAGACACGAAGGTAAATTACAACATGGGATCAGCAGAGGCGTCTCAACTTTGAAACCCCATGTGGGGGTGGGGGTTTGGAATGTTGTTAGGAGCGTTTGCGCTATTTAGGTAGCTTGGGGCCACCAATGCAAGTTTTGGACAAAAATGATTGAACACATCACTACATATATATATGACAATGCTCTACCTCTTTATTTTTGTCTTGTGGATTCACATCATGCATGTATTGTTCTGTATTGTTTGGACAGAGGTAATTAGGTTGTGTATTAGCTCCTCAATGCTGTGTGAGGTGCATGATATCTACACAATAACTAGTGGCTTCATTTTTGGAAAAAGAAAAAAATTGTGGATGATTAAAGAGATGGCATGTATTTATTTTCATGTTACCAAAGGGTCTGCATGTTCCAAAAATGAATTGCACAACAATGGAGTGGAGCTGGCCAGCATTGTATCAGCAGGACACATTGGGGGTTATTTACTAAAGGGAAATCCAGTTTGCACTGCAAGTGGACTTGGAAGGGCATTCTCCATAGATGTGGAGGGGAAGATCTGAAATGAAGGGAAGCTCTGCTTATTTTATCAACCAATCAGGTGGAGGCTAAAATTGAATATATATTTTTTCTTGCATGTCCCCTTCGGGGCTACAGCGATTGCATTTCCAAGTGCACTTTCAGGCAGTGTACTTTCAAGTGCTTTTGCAGTGCTAAAGTGATTTTTTCTTTAGTAAATAGGCATGTGCAAAAGTGAAAAATTCGTTTCGTTTCGTTTCGTTTCAATTCGTCATTTAATAAATTTCGTTAAGTTAGGTTCGTTACATGTGTTGAATTCGTTTTCGGAATTCGTTCGTTTTCGACCGAATTTCGAAAAATACGGTCGAAATCGAAAATATTTCGACCGTTTTTCGAATTCGTTCGTTTTCGACCGAATTTCGAAAAAAATCGGTCGAAATCGAAAATATTTCAACCAGATTAGAAAACAAATAGTCTCTTTTCTAATAGAATTTTTTTCGAATTAAATTCGAAAATATTTTTTTTTTTTTTTTTTTTTTTTTTTTTCGAATTCCGATCGAATTTAGTCCGCGGGTATTCGATTCGGAATTCGAAAAAAAAAATCGATTTCGACTTTTTTTTTTTTTTTTTCGAAATTCGGTCGAAAATGAACGAATTCGGAAAACGGTCGAAATTTTTCGTTATTATAGCAATTCGGAAATTCGTATGCATCCGAATGTCCGAATAATGGAAAATTCGTCCGAATTTCGATTCGGAACGAAACGAAATGCACATGCCTATTAGTAAATAACCCCCAATGTGTTTGTATACTAGTTCCACAATGATTGTACACATACATATTCAGAAAATGATAAAGCTGAGCCATTTTTCTTGTGGGTTTTAATTAATTTTTATTTGTATATTCTAGAGCATTAATCTGAACATATAAAAAAAAGAGAGAGATGGACCAGTTGGCTATCCAAGACAACACTCTTAAATTAATCGAATGTTATCGCGAAAAGCCTAATCTATGGGATAGCAGGCACCCAGGCTACCCAAACAAAAATCTCCGAGCAGACACTCTACAAGAGATAGCAACCTACATGCAGACGTGGGTTCCATCCTGCACAGCAAACATGGTGAAGGATAAAATGAGCAATCTCAGGAGCACCTATCGTAAGGTATATAAAGAGGTTAAAACCAAACGATCTGGATCAGCAGCAGATGCGCAAAAGGAGCCCAGGCTGTGGTACTTCCGCGAGCTTGCATTTTTGGATGATGAACTGGAGGGCCGGCCATCACTTTCCAATCTTCCTTCCAGCCTTCCTCCCACGCTTCCTTGCAGCGGAACTTCCCAGGATCCCCACGCCCCTGCAGAGCCAGAGGAGGGCCTGGCTGACATGGACCCAGATCTGGCGATCTTCAGTGAGGTATAGTAGTTTACTAAATATTTATTTGCTTCTAATTTGGGTTTGATTCTTGAGTTAGTATTGTTAAAATTGTAACGTTTGGACCAACAAAAAAAGGCGTGTGCAAAAAACTAGGGATCTCAGGGATGCCAACTGAGGGGTCTGAAGGACAGGCAGGTCTATTTAAATTAAGAAAACAAAAAGAGTCTAGAGCCAAATAATGTGTGTGTGTGCTTGATTGAGCTAAATATTACAACATGTCCCTTTTTTGGATACAGGAAGAGGCCAGCCAGGAGGTGGCAGCTCCTCAGGACCATGTCAGCCAGGGGGAAGGGGTGAGTGGCAGCCAGGAGGAGGCTGGGCCGAGTGGAAGTCAGCATGTCCCCAGGCTCAGCACCATAAGCCAGGTCCCTCCCCTCCAGATGAGGCGACCAGGCCAAAAGAGGCGGATGAGGCAGATGGAGGAGGAGAGCCTCAAAATGATGAGGGAGGCTGCTGAAATAATGCGGGCCCCCCTCAACCCCACAGAAGCCTTCAGTGCCTCTGTGGCTCATGAACTGAGCCGAGCGGAGGAGGATCAAAGGGACCTGGCTAAGGACTTAATCAATAAGGTCATCTTTTGGATGCACAGGGGCATGCTGACCCGGGACACAGACCTCAGTGACCCAGCCCAGCCTGCTTCCCATCTTTTGCCTCCTGCTGCCACATCATCAGCACCTGCAAGGAGCCATGGATGGGCCCGTGGACGTTCCGCTGCAAGGCAGCCAGGAAAGAAGGCTGGAAGTAAGAAGAGAAGGTGATTACCTGCCTTCCAGTTCATTATTCTAAAATGTGAGCTTGTTGGAGTACCACAGCTTGGGTTTCTTTGCTCATGTGCTGCTGATTCAGATTTGATTTGTTTTGTGTCTCCTGAGATTGTTCATTTTATCCTTCATCATGTTTTGTGGAATGCACAAGTCTGCATGTAGGTTGCTATCTGATCAAGTGGTGCAGATCATGTTTAATTTAATTTATTTTCTTGCCAAAATAAATGGCTTTTTGTATTTACGTTAAAACCTTGTCTATTGTGTTTTCTACTGTGGTGATTATGCCCCAAACCTACTAAAACTACAAGGTGGAATTTTGGAAGGACACAAACTCCTGGGTGGGGGGGTAGGTTTGGAGTGACAACTTGGTAACCCATGGAAAAAAAAGCTACAAAAAAAACAAAAAAATGCATTGAAAAAAAGGTACAAAAAAATCCAAAAAAATGCATTGAAAAAAATGTTATAAAAAAATAAAATAAAAAAGCATTGAAAAAAAGGTACAAAAAATCCAAAAAAATGCATTGAAAAAAATGATCCAAAAAAAATAAAATAGAAAAGCATTGAAAAAAAGGTACAAAAAAACCAAAATAATGCATTGAAAAAAATGATCAAAAAAAAATAAAATAAAAAAGCATTGAAAAAAAGGTACAAAAAAACCAAAATAATGCATTGAAAAAAATGATCAAAAAAAATAAAATAAAAAAGCATTGAAAAAAAGGTACAAAAAATCCAAAAAAATGCATTGAAAAAAATGATCCAAAAAAATAAAATAAAAAAGCATTGAAAAAAAGGTACAAAAAATCCAAAAAAATGCATTAAAAAAAATGTTATAAAAAAAAAATAAAAACATTGAAAAAAAAGGTACAAAAAAACCAACAAAATGCATTTAAAAAATAGATCCAAAAAAAAATTATAGTCATGTGGAGGAAAGCTCAAAACAATTAGGAGATGCAGCAAAAAAATAATTACAAAAAGACAACGCGATATACTACAATCAAACTTTGCTAGATTGGGACAACTCAGTCTATATAAATGGCATCAGCAATAGAACAGCTTGATTATAGCAAGAGAACGAAGAAAGGCAATAAACGATACAATATAGATAGTTACAATGACGAATGTGCCAACTCACAAACAAACACGAGGTTTACCTGAACGAGCGCTCCCGTCCCTCCTTTTGTCTGAGCATGCGCGCGATTTTGGTCCGATGGTTTGGTGTACTAACCAGCGGACATATCCGACGGACAGGTTTGCAGCGGACAGATTTCAAAGCTTGCTTTGAAATCTGTCGGGTGGAGAAATCTGTCCGCTAGCCCGTACACACGAGCGGAGATGTCTGCTGAAACGGTCCATCCGACCGGTTTCAGCGGACATATCCCCTCGTGTGTACGCCGCCTAAAAGCATTGCTGGTATGATTAGAGACCTTGGGCCGAGTAGCTGCAGCGCTCATTTTATATTGCCGAAAAATCGCAATGCGATTATTCGGCAATAGCGATATCGCGCGATTATTTTATATTGTAATATATCAAGAATATTCTGAGCCAATCAGAGTGCTCCATTCCGCATTTCTCGAAATTTCGCAATTATTTTATATTGTAATATATCACGAATATTCTGAGCCAATCAGAGTGCTCCTTCCCCATTTCTCGAATATTCGCAATTATTGTGTATTGTAATATATCACGAATATTCTGAGCCAATCAGAGTGCTCCATTCCGCATTTCTCGAAATTTCGCAATTATTTTATATTGTAATATATCACGAATATTCTGAGCCAATCAGAGTGCTCCTTCCGCATTTCTCGAATATTCGCAATTATTGTGTATTGTAATATATCACGAATATTCTGAGCCAATCAGAGTGCTCCTTCCGCATTTCTCGAATATTCGCAATTATTGTGTATTGTAATATATCACGAATATTCTGAGCCAATCAGAGTGCTCCATTCCGCATTTCTCGAAATTTCGCAATTATTTTATATTGTAATATATCACGAATATTCTGAGCCAATCAGAGTGCTCCTTCCGCATTTCTCGAATATTCGCAATTATTGTGTATTGTAATATATCACGAATATTCTGAGCCAATCAGAGTGCTCCTTCCGCATTTGCCGAATATTCGCAATTATTTTGCATTGTAATATATCACGAATATTCTGAGCCAATCAGAGTGCTCCTTCCGCATTTCTCGAATATTCGCAATTATTTTATATTGTAATATATCACGAATATTCTGAGCCAATCAGAGTGCTCCATTCCGCATTTCTCGAATATTCGCATTCGCAATTCGCAAATCGCAATTCGCATTCGCATTCGCGATAGCGAAAATTCGCAATCATTTAATTTCCAAAAAATATCACGAATATTCGTATTTAGCGAATATATGTCGAATATTCGACTATATATTCGAGATATATCGCGAATTCGAATATGGCATATTCTGCTCAACACTAGTCATTAGGAATGAAAGGTAATGCATGGCATGCCCAGAATGTGTGTTTTTCATGCATTGTGATAATGTGTATGCTACCGCATGAGTTACTGCACTACGACAGTGTGAACACAGTTATGAAGTGCTTTTACCGTTGGGTCAAAATATGCAAATATTTTGGAGCACAAGAACTGGACACAGGTTCTCTTAAAAGGATAGCTGTACTTTTATACATTTATTCCTATGGAGAAGCTCAGGGCTGTCTTAATGACAGGGCACACCTGGGCAATGCCCAGGGGCCCCAGCTGCATGGGGGGCCCCTGTTTTTCCTTGAGCCCATGCTGCCCTGAAATTGGGGGCCCCATGATGGCACTGAGAGTGATAGATACACAGGGGAGGCCATCTGCCTCCTACCTACTTGTCTGTTTACCTGCACTGTCATTATTGTAGGGGCCCCAGAGCATTACTTTGCCCAGGGGCCCATGATGCCATTAAGATGGCCCTGGAGAAGCTGTCTATCACTGGTTCAAACGATAGGTGCCCTCTTCATAGGAATGGTTTTATTTTGTCGGCGCAGAAGTTGGCTACGTCTAAAAAATTTGTTAGAAGCATAGAAAGCCAAGTATAAACTTTGGTTGGGCGCTGGAGGTCAAATTATATACAATTATCCTTTGATGTCTAATGATAACTAATAATTTAATAATTAGTCCCCTACCTTACCAATTTTTCAGTGCTGAAGTGTGCATTCTAAAGCACACAAGGCATGTTAGTAAATTCAGTACCTGTATGCTGTAGCCTGTGCACACATGTCCTCAAACATTGTACGTTCGTAGTAAATGCTGTGTTAATAAGATGTAGTTGGCTGCTTCATAGACTCATAGTAAATAGATTGAGAGTATGATCTGGTTGCCCATGCACAATTACTGAACTGGCATGAGTGCATATCTATCCTTCAGTAAATCAGCCCCATTGCATCACCAAATGTGCTAAAAGCAGAAACTCATACACTCATTACAGAATGATGCCAATTACAAGTGCAGTTTGGATATATCACAATAGCTCCCATTAGAGCCTGTGATCATGATACTAGGCCTGTCTAGTTAGGCCTCTGTCCTGGGCCCAGTAATATCTTAAAGTGGCCCTGTTTGACCAAAATGGATCCATTCTAGAGTATATAACAGTTTTCAAATGAAGCCTAGTCACACAGATGAGTATTTCTGAGAGGTCGCATTTATTTATTTAGCACATAATGATTTTTTTGTTTTTGACCACAATTGCTTCCATATATGGAGCATGCCACAAATCGTATGCAGACATAATTGTGTGTGTGTGGTATTTAGACTGAAGCAGTGATGCTGGAAGCCTGTTATTGGAACAATAGGTGTCCTAGCTTTAGTGGTTAAATTTAAGCTTTGCAGAAAAGGGTCGTTATTTAATGTACATATAAACTTTATGTGCTGTAAAAAGCATTTAACCTTTGTGACCTGCTGCTAGCAGGTTACTAATTATGTAGAGGGAACACATCACTATACTAATCTTCATAGCTTACCCTTCTACGCCAGTCAGCTTGCTGAGTGCAGCCCATGGATACTGGATCAAAGTACGGTAATATGTCTTGTTCATTTTATAAAGATAGGAGCAACTAGAAACCTGATTTTCATTGGGGGTCAAAATGAATGATAAATATTATTTAAAAATGATTTTAGCAATCTGTTCTAAAATGTCATATATACTAGACACATGTATATAAATATGTATCTGATAACCGTGCATTCCTATTAGGCTAACCATTATACACCTCATACTTGTGTAGCGATACCCCCTCGGGAGCCGCTGGTTGATTTGGGATCGGCGTATTAAGTTACCTTTTAGCTTTTGTCTAAGAGTGAGATCAGTGAACAGAGCAGTAAGCCATTGTCCAGCCAGTAAATAAGGTTTTCCAAATGCTTTATTTCTTGGGTCCAACACGACCAACATCAACAGGAGGTATATAGGACAGGCTGATGAATTGAGGAAACCTTGCAGTATCAGGCTTGGATGAACAGGAGAGCAAGCCTGCTCTCAGTAACAATATATCTCGTCACCACTCTAGCCAGAGTGGGAGAAGTGATCCCCGGACAGACTTCTGCCACAAGCCTGGCAGCCAGAGTTCTACTTTAAGGTTGCTGAAAGGAACAGGTCCTTGCCATGGACCTGGCTCTGATTAAATTTAAGATGCCAGATGAGGCCTCTGCCACAGGCTCTATGCTGACAATGTGAACAGCAGAGCAAATCCTTCCAGTCAATTACAATTGGGTGACCGATTGACAGTAGAAATGTACCTGTCAGTGTGTCGGTCACCAGATCCCCGATGGTTCGTTCAAGTCTCTCAGATAACCTGCCTCCGGGTTCTCCTTGAGCCGAATCCCCACCGTACAGCCAGCGACCTAGGATCTCTCTTAGTGGTGAGGGGACCCAGCAAGCCACCGGGGCCCCTCGACAGCATCCGCCAGGAACTCTGCGTAACTTTCAACCCCTGGTAGGCCATATCGCTGGGGTCTGTTGGATGCGCACACCCTGAAGGTGGGTGCCGCACCTGGAACCAGGAACCCCCGAAGAACCAAATGGCGTCTGCCACAGATATACCCTCCCCCAGCATGCCCCGCGAGGGAAAAACTCCTACAATTGGCTGCTGGGGAAAAGTGGCTCTGTTAGAACCCCTCTGGCGCCATCTGTCGTCCGGGGGTGAGAACGACACCCCCAAAGCGCAGACTGACCCACAGGACAGTTCTAAAATGACAGCAGCCCAAATCTAACAAAATCAAGAGTGAGAGCAACATAACTCTCTCACTCCCCCACTAACTTTAGTGTAGTGCCCATACTGAAAGTAAGGGGGCGCTACACTTGTCAACAATAGTGGAGCCACACATGAGGTGTGAAATGTTGTAGCCCCTTTTTCTCCAGCAATGTACTACACCTGATTGGCGATTGATGAGTGATACCTCATACTTATAAGTCTGAGGAGCATTGGCAGGTTTCACTGTTAAATGCCAGTGTCTAATATATGTGCTATGTACACAGCTGTCTCAGGCATTTTGATTTTGAGGTTTGCTGCTTATGAAATAGAGCAATATGGCCCTGCATTATAAATTAATTTGTAAAACCAAATGATAGTGCAGATGTGGCACCACTATGAAATCTGTTACCAAGAAAAGAACCCTTGGACATGCACAGCTCACTGATTTTATAAAAGAACACATTTTCTCTTTCTTAAATCATTGAATTCATGATAAAATGTAATATTAAATGTACTCTTTTTGTAATTATTTACACCAATCTGACCCTGTTGCTATAATTTATTTTTTAAAGTGGCGTGACTGCAGAGGTCCAACATGTCTCCCTGAGTCGGACATATAGTTCTGCTGTCAGCAAAGCTCATACTCCCTCCTGATTGGAAAGCTTTGGAAGAGTATCCTACTCCAGTCCTCTGGCTTTGTAGAAAAATATTATCCACATGATTAAATTGCAATTTTGTTAATGTAACATTTGTACTTAGGAAACAAATGACACTAAAGTATTCCATGAAAAGATTGCCTGCCGCACTATCGCAGTACAAGTATAACTATAGTTACATCATTTACTTCATGTGCTTCTTTTTTTAGTATCCTACTCCCCAATTGGTTCCTCATTTATATACCATTGTTAAAGTGTAAAGTATATCTATACCCAATTTTGTATGTCTTGGATTGAATGGGGAAAGGTTAGAACATGCTCTTAGGTTTTATTGCTCCCCTTGACTTCAAGATATTTCACCAAATTTTCCACTCTGAAGACTTATTTTTACCAGACCAGAGAAAATGTGCAATAAAACAGGGAGACAGAAAGACAAAAAAAAAGCAAAAGCAAAATGCAAATAATTTCTCTATTTGCTTCATATTAATAGTTTAGATTATTTAATAGAAAAAATTACATTATGCAGACTTATCCTTCATTTATAACAAACTCATTAAAACTCCCATTGCTGTCTTTTTTCCTAAAGTAGTAGTAAAGGTTTCTAAAATACGGTAATAAACATGGTTTAATTACCTGCTCTGTGCAATAGTATTCCACAGAGTTGTCACAAACCTCCTCGTCTGAGGTCCCTCGCTGGTGCCTTTGGCCCCTCCACTTCTGTTTGAGCCCCCATAGCAAGCTGCCTGCTACCGGGGCACACCTGCCGACTCTTTCCCGAGCCAATCCATAGACACACACAGCATGATTTAGCCCTGTCCCCTTATTCCTCCCCAGAGAATTTGATTGACAGCAGCAAAAGTCAATGGTTCCCAATGCTGCTTCTGTGTCCTGTGAGGAGAGAAACAGAGACAAAGGGCAACAATGCTGCATATGGGCACAGCGCTGGATTGAAGTAGGACTTGGGTAAATATATTGGGAGGTGGGGAGATACAACTACTGTGAATTTTTTTAGCTTAAAGGAGTTGTAAAGGAAAAAAAATGTTTGCTGAAATGACTGTTTACAGGGTATAGAGACATAATAGTTAACTGATTTATTTTAAAAATGATTAAAAATAGATACAAAACAATCATATAATGTGCCTGCAGTTTCAGTTTCGTTTTTCATCTAGTTTCATGCTTCTGTGAAGTACAGAGACACAGAGCCAATACAGGGCAGTGTTTGTTTTTAAAATGAAACTGGTTCTGAGGGGTTTTAGACACACAGTAATTACACCTCCTTGATTAGAGACCACAGAGAGAAGCTCCCATTACTTTTTTCATCAGGAAACAGACAACCAGGAAGTGTCCAGAACAGAGAAGGATTACAGGAAAAAACGAACAATGAGGACATGAAATCAGCTAAATAGCTAATAAAAAAAAAAAATTCCTTTAGTGACCCTTTAATACAGGTAATGCCTTACGCTATTTTTTTTTTATAATCTCTTTTTATTTATTTATTTAAAAACATAAAAAAAAAAAAATGTAACAAGGTACTAGGCCTAGCACCTTGTTGCCTAGCAGAGATTGGAATAAAAAAGGTATACAGTAATACAGTACAAAAATATACCATTAATTGACACTACCATATAAGCCATGCAGGGCCAGATATAACTACACTCCACTAAATCACGTTGGGTTTATCTTATCGTTGTTACTCCTAATAAAACATTTTTATACTTACATCTACTGGACACTGGGCACTCCTTTACACCCACTTTTCTTGATCACATATGGAATCAACCATCAGGCCGTACCCCAAGTTAGCAACCCAGGCCCCTAACAGGGCCCACCGCCCTCCCCAAAAGCCAGGCATTAATATCTGTAAGAATAACCTTTCCCACCTGCCCACACTTCCTCATATCTAAAAGCAGTAATTGACCGAGTCAGTCCAGCGTGATCTCTACCCTTAAAGAGCACTCCATTGAGAAATGGCCTTGCATAGCTCAATATAAATGTGCAAACAAAAAGGATACAACAAGTGCCAATATATAAAGAGGAAAAAGCTAATTTTTACAAAACCAAAGTGCAAAAAGATACCCATTCAACCCATCAGTCCACCCCTTTACTTCCAAGCTGCACCAACTGGCGAGAAATCATTTAAAGCCAACTTCACAGTAGTAGAACCGGATCAGGGCTCTCTAAATCTGAAGGACCAGTGTATCAGTATCCCAGAACCCTTCAACATTACCACCATGTCCATGCATGAGGAGGGGTCATGACAGGTATGGTGGAGGGGCTAGCAAACTAAGGCTGCCAGAACTTGTCAAATTGTTTGGGACATCCTCTACTTAAATATGTAGCTTTGTAGAATGGTATCATTTTATTTTTCAACCCCTTCCCATAAGCTAGGGAGAGTACTGTTGGTTTCTTCCAATGAAGGATAATAGCTTTACGAGCATAGAACAGGGGAATGCTTAGCAAAGTCTGTTATGTTCTAGTGTGAGCAAATGTCTTATCTTTATAACCAATCTGCTGGTTCTGTCATCCCAATCTTGATTTCACTACATACCACTCTGTCACCAATTGTAGTACAGAGACAACCGTCCGTTTCAAAAGATCAAGAACGTGTTCTCATCTAAGAGATTTACAAAATAGGTGCTGGCTCAAATGGGTTATTGCTGGTTGTGCTTGATAACACATCATATGTGATGCGCTGAAATGAGTAAGGGCACACTGTTTAGCAAGCTCTGCACTAAGAAGCAAAGCCAAAATCAGTATGAAAAACCCATATTTGAAAAAAAGTGACCAATATCTGCCCTCATATTTCATCTTCTATCCATCCAAATTAAGAAATGGACTGTTAGTTTGATTTGCTGAATGGTGAAAATAGTTTGGCTACAAAACAGCTATGGTTTAGAAACCTAATAATATAAAAATAAAATATTCCTAGTATTAAAATAAAAACTTTTTGCATTGGTATTTTTTTTAAGTGATTTGTAGACAAGCTATAATTTGATGACATTTACAATACACCTATTTCAACTTCAATGCTTGAAAGAAGTTGTAGTAATATAACAAGTTTTTTTTTTCTCAGCCTACTGGCGTCTATAAGTAACATTGATTTATTTTCTGTTCTCAATTTTTGGAGTAAAGCTTAGGACAGCATAAAGGGAGACTATGAGACGCTAAGGTTTAGTCTCAAGTCTATATGTTGTGAAGTTTTGTAACACTCTACAGTACTACTGAAAAAAACATTTATACTACTCTGTGGTCCATCTCTGCCTGAAGTTGTGACAAAAGAGTTAATTTGCTGATCCTGCCACTGGACAAAAACTCAAAGTCATGGAAGGGTATCATTCATCATCTGTCCTTCCAGGCTGCACATGAGACCCAGCATATACAAACTATTAATCTTCATCGCCTGGCATGACATGTTCTCTTGTGGCTTATTTACTTCCCTGGAGTGGCTTTACCTTCTGTCTGAGCAAATATCAGAAAAAGGAGACTATTGCAAACATGGGCGCCTTAACATTTGTACAAGCTGAGGTTTCAGAATACATGCTTGGCTGTTTGCTTTGGAGTCCACACAATGCTAGATAAACATTGTATTACATGAGCCTTTCCTGTTGGAGTTGGAGCCGTATTGTAGTATGTGGCTTTGGTTGGTATACTCCCGCACTACTTGCACACAGGCAGAGGTGGCTCAAGCTACAAGCAAACCAAGTGGATATCCATTTGTTTGATATGTATCTTAACCATGCGCCTGCTTGTTATAAAGCTATATTGCCAGTAGGCATATACACTTATCTACTGTACATCCCATAATGTCTCAACAGTTAGTAATACAGATACATTTTCCTTATCCTAGTGGTGTCTATTCTAGCTGAGGCTATGTTTAAACAGCTTATATTACTAATCAGCAGATGTTAAATGTGAAGGTGATCAACCGGTGTTATCGCAACAGTATAAAAACACACACCCTTATTTTTGAAAAAAATTTAAAAAATGTAGATTAAATCGTTTTACATTTCATTTAAACTTATTTGTAATACAAATGCCTTACTGACCAATCAGAAAATGTTTTAGCCGGAAATATATTATGTGCAATCTCACTTGACCTGATCATGTGGGGAGACAATCTGAAACATGATCATTGTGCACGCGGAGAAAAGAGTAGAGGAGTTGAAGTTGATGTCACCTAGTTTGGAGGAGGTATCGGCTGATCGTGAACATTTCAAAGAAGATGCTTAGTGAAAACTGGCTGTGGGCAATAGAGGGAAGAAAGAGGAAGCAAATAGGTCTTAACGAGAATGGAAATGGAGGAAAGAAAGAGAAGGCAAAGAGATCTCAGAGAGAATGGAAATGGGAAGGAGAAGGGGATGTTGTTGGGGAGGCAAAATCACAACTCAATGTTAACCAGGAGTGGAGGGGAGAGATGAATGGAAATTAACAAACGAACTCCAGGAGAGCTGGCAGAACAGAAGTTGAGCATGAGACCAGAAAGAAAGCCGGGGAGAATCAGAGCTGATCAGGGTTCTGTGGGTAAACAGGATAAATATTTTCTGATTGTGGACAGGGGACCAAAGAGGCTGAACAAAAGCTGATTGTGGACCATTAGGAGAATGATTGCTAAGTGTTTTTACAGGGCAAGGATAGTCAGCGAGTGAGCTAACTGTTGCAGAGAAGAACTGTAGACTAGAATGGATGCTCATGATGTTCAGCTAAGACAAAATGCAGAGCAAGAGCTGGATGTGGACCCAGGGGAAAGCAAAGTGGAGGCAGATTGGAAATTGCTTTCAGAAAAGATATAACCAAGACAAGAGGGAGCTGTTTGTGGCTGTAATGGACTAGTGGAAAGTTATGGGGCTTATTTGACCAGAGAAGTATGCATAAAAAAATATCAAAATACATTTCACATGTGCTTGGTAATCTCTACTAGGGCAGCCAGAGGACAGTGGGTACAGTGTTCAAAAACTAAACAGTGAGGAAAGGACAACATTGTAATGTAACTAGACATGTGCATTCGTTTTCGTTAGAATGCATTTTCGTCCGAAAATCGGGTATTTTCGTTATCGTATTAACAAACGATAACGAAAGTGCAAGAAACGAAAACCGAAGGATCCGACATAAAAAATGCTTTATTTTCGTTTTCGTTAAAATTCGATATAGAGAGATTCGACATTATAGGGAAAAGATTTGACATCATAGAGAAAAGATTTGACACTATAGAAATAATAGATTTCGATTTATGAGGCGTAAAGATTCGACGTTCCGTCAAATATTCTTTGATCATTTACCATCGGCCAAAAAGATTCGACGGAACGTCGAATATTTTTTAATTTTTTTTTTTTTTTTTTTGCCCAGTCGACAGAAACCAAGTATTATTGGATTTTCGGATGAAAGCTATTCCCCAACGAAAAACTAAATAAATCAAAACGATTTTCGGGAGTAACTAAATAAATTTATTTTCCAAACGAAAACGAAAAAAACAAAACGAAATATTCCAGTCTGCACATGTCTAAATGTAACCACATTACAAAGCAAAGGGGATTAGAGAGTGGGCAGCTCTATCTATGTAGTAAGTTTGGGGTGGAGCGTGGTGTGAAAAGGGGCAGACATGATCAGGCTGTACTTTGGACAATGGGAGCTACTGTAGAGAGTGTGGAGAAAGCTGACAAGAAAATACTGTGGACAGCAGTGGAAGATCTGCTGAAGAGGTTTCCAAAGACTGAAAAAGTCAGGGGAAGGGGGAGCTGTGAGGGAGGCTAGTGACACAGATGTGATGGACACTGGAAAAGAAAGATACAAGAAAAAACAAAAAAACTTTTATATATTGGGGACCTGTCAAAGTTGTAGTGCAAAATTCTATAAGATATAGAGAAGGGGAACTCTCATAGTGTAGTATTCAAAGTATTACATTTAATGATTAAGAATATATTGCACTTAAAAAAAGAAGAGTAATTAATGGGCGATACATCGATATGTCTCAAATGGAGGTTGCGGCGTCTCTACACGCTTCTTTCTGCTTCCTGTCAGTGTTTCCCATCAACGTAATGACTTCACAGTCACAGGCTCCGCCCAACGTGTTTCGTCACGATAGGACATCGTCTGGGATTTGCATCCGGCCAATCCCCAGACGACATCCTATCGTGACGAAACGTGTGGGGTGGAGCCCGTGATGGTGACATCATTACGTTGATGGGAAACACTGACAGGAAGCAGAAAGAAGCTTGTAGAGACGCCGCAACCTCCATTTGAGACATATCGATGTATCGCCCATGATTACTCTTTGTTTTGTAAGTGCAATATATTCTTAATCATTAAATTTGATACTTTGAATACTACACTATGAGAGTCCCCCTTCTCTATATGTTTTATTTGTCCCGAGTCTAGCAACAGTTCTAGGCATCATTTGAGGTTTTGGGGAGACTACCTTTATGGCAGTAATGGAAAACTGGTAAGGAGACTTTTTACTCACTGGGTGTGAATCAGCCTCGGATGGAGGAATTATTTTCACAAGTTTTATATTGGAACTTTTATTTTTATATTCAATTTTTTATTTATTTTTCACTTTTTTGTTTTGTCTTTTTCCTAATTTCACTATTTGGATTTCTTGATTGTTTATTATATTTTTAATGCATATATTATTGCTAATTTCAAGTTTTAGATGTATCAATTTTCATACATTGAGACCTTGCTTTAGTTTTCTGGTTCAGCTTTTTTTATCCTTTAATCTGACACAGTTTGATATCATTTAAATATTTGGTATTATTCAGTTTTTATTCATTCAGCTATTAATTTTCTAGTGCTGCACCCATTCCATTTTTCCATTCTATTAAGTTTTTTGTATTTTAAACTTTTGGTGCTAGCAGCTTTTTTTCACATACTATATTCATTTATAGTCTCTTTGCCTATATTTCGAGCGCAGCGCCAACCCTTTTGTTATTTTTTTTTACAAAATTCTATAAGGTGTCAAAGCTAGAGGTGATGCATGTGCTTCTCTGCTACATTTGATAGTAGCAGAATGTTCCAGTGATGAATGTGGAAGTCATAATCTCTCTTTTAGCCCACAAGCTGAGATTTACATGTGCTTTGAGTAGATGGTAGTTTGTCCCCTCAATCGCAGGCAGTCTGTCCCCCCAATTGCAGCCAGTTTGTCCCCCCAAATGCAGCCAATTTGTCCTCAAAATGCAGCCAGTTTGTCCCCCCAATTGCTGCCAGTTTGTGCCCCCAATTGCCGCTAGTTTGTGCCCCCATCTGCCATCAGTTTGTCCCCCCAATTGCAGCCAGCTTGTCCCCCCAATTACCGCCAGTTTGTGCCCCGAATTGCCGACTTTTTGTGCCCCCGAATTCCGTCAGTTTGTGCCCCCAAATGCAGTCAGTTTTCCCCCAGCCCAACACTTACCTTCTTCGGGTCAGTGCCATCCTCTGCACATTTCCTCGATGTCTTCTACTGCCCTCGATGTCGCTTCAGTCAATCAGGTGACTGGTAACCAGACCCAGTGCACCTGATTGGCTGAGAGGCAAGGCATTGTTACGGAAGCAATTTCCTAACACACCACTGTTTAACCAGGGAACGCACAGCCTGTGCGCCCTCTGGTTAACCAATTGGAAGCAGATTAGAGCCTGTATTAGAGCATCTCGCTCTAATCAGGCACTTCCAAAACACACCCACCACTGTTATTCAGATGGTCGGCGCTCAACAGGGGGCAGGAACACCTGAATAGTGGGAGGCAGTGGCGACAATACATAGCTTCATGCAATGCATGAAGCTATGTATTGTTGATAGATGGGTGCAGGAGGAGAGAGGGGGCGGTGGTGCTCCTGCGCCAACTATGGACGCACCGCCACTGCTGGTCTCCCAAAGTACAAATAGCATGGAAATGCAATTATTTTAGTAAATATATACTGCTAAATATCATTTCTCATCAGCAGTTAGAGTAGTCTTGTGACTTCCATCACTATCCAGCAGAACACTGGTTAAAGCTTGTAGGAGGAGTTGTCATTCTCCCCTGATCACCTGTAAGGCTGCGGGACCCCTGGCCCTCTGCCTGGACAGTGCTGATTGGCTGAACACATGTACTCTCTCTCAAAAACAAACAAACTCTCTAGCAATACCCACGAAACTGAGCATGTGCAGCTTGCCCCCAAGTCTCTGTTCTATCAGCAGATAGATTGGGTACAGTGGAAGAAGGGGAGGATCAGAGAACATAGGTTTAAACAGAATGCAGAATATTAACCCCTTAGGTTCCATAGTGAGTATAAAAAGCATGCTTTACTGCATATACAGACTGATTTTACTGTTTAGTAACACTTTAATAGTATATATGATGTTTTGTCCCTTAAGTTGTTCACTTTATGTATTTTGTTATTGTTTATTTAAATATTTTTTTTCATATTTCATCCTTTATTTGATATTAAAGAAAATAAATGACAGCAGAGGAAGTAAAAATTTCATTACAAGTATCCGCAGGTATTCATTCTCTGCCATTCTTATGTCATATATCCTTCTCTGCCTTTATCTGTTTGCCTCTGCTTGTCCCACCCCCCCAACACAACAAAACAAAAAGAAAATTAGATTTTTTTCCGAAGGACTTCTGTACACACGATCGGATAATTCAACAAAACACATTTGTTGACAGAAAATTTTAAAGAATGCTATTCCACATTTGTTGGTGGAAAATCCGACAACAATTGCCTGATGGAGTGTAAAAACGTTTGGATTTTCCGACAACAGCCTGCCATCACACAATTCCCGTCGGAAAATTGGTTCGTGTGTACGGGCCTTATAGCGTGGAAAGTCTTCATTACTTAGCTAGTAGTAAATAGTCACATTCTTCTGGACTTATTCTATGATATTGAAGTTGTTTTGCATCCTATCCTATAAGTTACTTCTTCAATTCTAATGAGTGCCAGTATTTCTTTGCAAATAAGAAACTCACATTAATGCATTTACCACAGAATATGTCAAGGTCAATGTAGATTGTCCAAGAACAGAATGGAAGATGTAAATGTTTGTGGAAACACAATGTTCTAATTACACAGTACAATCCCCCAGGAAGTCTGCCACAGATAATAATCCTTTCACCTTCATTACCCAGCTCTGATGTTCCACACACATGCAGTCTCAGGACCATTTTTAAAGATTACAGTTCTCAGGATTAAAAAAAAAAGAAAAATCCACACACTTCAATAACAACCCAGTCCTTAGTCATAAGGAATCATTGCAGCAGATAAATCACAGAAATGTTCTAATCAAAACAAAGATCATAATGCTAAATTCCTACACTTGTGATGGGCAAAGTTAGACACTTTTATTTCCTGTAAATACAAAATAAATAGCAACGGTCTCTGTATAAAGCATACAATGTGTAACGCACATCGTACACTGAGTAAAACTGAATGGTAGGCTAATATAACAATATTTTTTTGCAATGTAATATGACCGGCTCAGCTACTCTGCCTTTTTTTTTTTTTTTCTCGACAATCTGTGTGCATGTTAGCTTTGAAAATGCCCAGAATATACAGTATTTTCAAGATTTAAAAGGGCGAGTGCATGGGACAAGGAAATAAAACAGAACTAAAATAAACAGATACGCACCTTTGCTCAAGAGATGCAATGCCCATGAGCTCTGTTTCTTCAACCAATCTTTTTGGGGGAGTACATACTCATTAGTTCCAAGTGAATAACAGAGTGTAATGAAATATACAGTGCCTTGCGAAAGTATTCGGCCCCCTTTGAACTTTGCAACCTTTTGCCACATTTCAGGCTTCAGACATAGAGATATAAAACTAATTTTTTGTGAAGAATCAACAACAAGTGGGACACAATCATGAAGTGGAACAAATTTATTGGATATTTTAAACTTTTTTAACAAATAAAAAACTGAAAAATTGGGCGTGCAAAATTATTCAGCCCCTTTACTTTCAGTGCAGCAAACTCTCTCCAGAAGTTCAGTGAGGATCTCTGAATGATCCAATGTTGACCTAAATGACTAATGATGATAAATAGAATCCACCTGTGTGTAATCAAGTCTCCCTATAAATGCACCTGCACTGTGTGTCTCAGCGGTCCGTTTAATGCGCAGAGAGCATCATAAAGAACAAGGAACACACCAGGCAGGTCCGAGATACTATTGTGGAGAAGTTTAAAGCCGGATTTGGATACAAAAAGATTTCCCAAGCTTTAAACATTCCAAGAAGCACTGTGCAAGCGATAATATTGAAATGGAAGGAGTATCAGACCACTGCAAATCTACGAAGACCTGGCCGTCCCTCTAAACTTTCAGCTCATACAAGGAGAAGACTGATCACAGATGCAGCCAAGAGGCCCATGATCACTCTGGATGAACTGCAGAGATCTACAGCTGAGGTGGGAGACTCTGTCCATAGGACAACAATCAGTCGTATACTGCACAAATCAAGGAAGCTGCCATCTTTGCCTCTGTTTAATCCACAACTGCCATGATCCTGCACATGTGATCAGCTATGACACTAGCCATTGGATGGCTTGACAGTTTGATTGAGAGCACAATGAATGGGAGTATTACATTTCCGGCACATGCCGTACATGGAACTGTTTTATGGATGGGTTTACTTCCACTTTAACTTGCTGTACATTTTCACTGGCAAGTTGTAGACTTGCAGAGCACACTTCTTTTCCAATTTGTAGCAAATTTGCATGGCAAGTCTCTAGCAAGAGCAAAGTTGCAGTGGTGAGTCTACAGCAAGAGCTCTGCAAGTCTATAGCATGAAAATTCAGGCACAGTGACCCCTGTAGTGGGATGACTATCGCACAACATAACTAAACCAGAACTTGCAGCCAACTCGCAGAATGTTTGCAAAGAAAGCTGACCTAGAGTCATGCAATGTGAACTTGCTGCAATTGTGCAACAAACTTGTGAAGCCTGGCAAGTCCAGCCATAGCTTAGCAAGTCATTTTTAAACTTGCAGCTTAATTGCTTGCTATCTGGGTTCCAGCTTGCCAATCATTGGATGTATTTCATGCATTCGCTTTTTTTAGGTTTCTTTCCCTCTGTTTTCACCTTGTGATCTGGCCAATAACACACCTGTATTAAAGTGTCTCCACGCTGGATGAAACAGTACAGTGGTATCTTTGGAGAGCAGCATTGGTTATTGGGGAGGGGGATTTAAGATGGACTAGCAGATTTAGATACAATAACAAATAGAAGCCAAACTCTAGTTTACACTGCAGTCACGCAAGTAGTTGCAGGAAAAAAAAAATATTTTGGGATAAAGGTTTTACATGAATAAATAAAAGCTGATCATTGTAAGCACCCCTGTCAGTGGTAAATGTTTTCTCTAAATGCTCTAAGCTGATACATTTGCAGGGCAGCTTGCTCTGTTTAAAAACAAAAGTCTTTAGCTTATGGATTAGAGTATATAACTTGATCAATTCAGTGCTGCAAATTATTGTGTGTACAGATAATGGGAAGCTCTTCTCCACAGATTATAAATGGACATCCCGCTGCAGAGTCATACCCTTATCACACATTTTTTTATAGGCACTAAACAAACCATTGCATGTGCATGGGGGTCTTCTTCTCTCAATTTTGAGGAGGTAAAGTCTAGAGTTCAAGGAACATTTGTGAATGAAAAGTTGACTGCGGTCCTGGAAGACACGCATGACCAGTTACTCTTAAAATGGCAGCCTTTGCTAGATTATTTGCCCCCTTTACCACACACGTCACGCTTGGTCCAACTTTAAACACTCGGGGGGTGTTTCCCCTTTCCTCACACCTCTAATTTTAGGTGTTTCTCCTGAATGACATCTGTGGTTTCTTCCTTCATTCTTATTTTTCTCCCCCTCTTTTTTTTTCTATTTTCTTTTCTTTCTCTCTTTCTCCCAGTCTGGCCTTCTTATTACTTCCTTGTTTCTTTCTTTTCCTTTCCAGTTTTGTACCATCAAAGCATTGGTAATCATTCAAATCAAGCACACCCTATCAGGGGAGGGCTGGCAGCCTTAGGCCTGGGGGGCAAGTCCAGTCAAGTGGTATTGAACCGTCGATTGAGTTCACCATCCATGGCCCACCTGTTTTTTCAATGCAAAATTACCAGTGGCCATCAGTGCAGCCAACTCCAGTGCCCATCAATGCAGCCTGATCACTGGGGCAACTTACATGGGGTGTATGGTGCAGGGGGAGATGGGGGTTAGGTAGGGGCGTCAGGGTCTCTCACCTCAGTGATCTCAGCCCAGCAGATCCTTGCATGGCACGGCCTCCTGGGGGGGGGGATGCTCCTGGTCCTGGGGTCAAGTTGCAGCCAGCGCCCAGCCCTGCGTCCCGACTGGCAAGCACTGCCTCTTCCAAGAATCCGGTCCCAGGGAGTTGTAGTTTCCTCTGCACTCCTCTGTTTTCCACCCACCGGGAGCTTGAGCGTGGACTACAAATCCTGGCCGACTTCCTAGTGCAGAATAAAAAAATATGGTAAAGGGCAAAGGCTGCCGACCATTTTTAACATAAGTTAGATCGGCCTGGGAGGCAATTGCCACCCTGCCCCCCGGTCCAGCCCTCCCCTGCACCCTATTCACCTATTCATTTTTATAAGGTAACCCCACGAGATTATCTGGCTATAACCTATATGTGAAATTTTGTATAACTTTTGATTATGTTGCTTATTGAACATCATGGTGCACCTTTGCCCTAGTAGTAGTCTATTATTTTTAATACTCTCAGGAATCGGTACGCTTCAAATGCATACTGAATCACCCTTGCATAACTTGTGTAAAGCTGGCCATACACCTATAGATTATCTGCAGATTTTCTATGGTTACATGGAAAAAGTGCAACAGATGTCTCCATGTATGCTAAACCGTGTGGGTGGAAGAATCTCCCACTGGGCCAAGCTTCAGTATCTTGCTAGTTGGCCCCGCTGGCGCTCACCTAAACAATGCCTGAACCCAATCAGGAGGTTCTGGTATTGTCAGAACCAGCGGGGCCGACTAGCATTCTTCTATCCACACAGTTCAGCGTAGATGGAGGAATCTGTTCCACTTTTTCCATCTGACCATAGAAAATCGGCAGATAATCTATAGGTGTATGTCCAGCTTTAATGTGTGATTGTTTGTTGCATTATGCCCTGTATCTCGTGTTTGTTAACTCTGTGATTGCCTAATCCTATACATAAACCTTTTTGTAAAAAGCACAAACTTATTGGCTGGGTTCATCAGATGAAAATTTAGGAAAGAAAGCCTAAAAAAGCTGAATGCAGCCATCACATCTAAGAATTGGTAAGCTGCAATATAATAAATGTTTGATTTTGAGTTTTTGGGCTCTTTTACACGGGCGGACCGTTCAGGTCCACCTGACAGTTTTTTAGGCGGACCAGAACGGACGCTCCGTGCTCCTCTATGGAGCCACGGATGTCAGTGGTGACATGCCCGCTGACATCCAACCCGCTCCGATCAGCCAAAGTGTGAGAGAGGAAAACCCTATTTTCCATCCGTCTGGCGGATCGGATCAGGTGACAACAGACTCTACGGTCCGTCGTCATCCGATCCCCCATAGGGGAGAGCGGTGCTCTGACAGGTCGGTCCATGCACAGTGTGCAGAGATAAACCTGTCATCTGCTGGCTCAGCGGGGATCGATGGAGCGATCCCCGCTGAGCAAATCGGAGCCCGCACGTGGACACGGACCGTGTGAAAGAGCTCTAATACTGCTTTAATATACAGAAGTAACCTTTAGACTGAAGTAATACTAAACCATTAGTTACCTTATTAAGGGCAGTTTCTTTAGAGTAATGGGAGTGACAGCCATAACAGTTCCTTGCGTTTTTTTTTTATTTATTTTTTACATGTACAGGAGAATAAAAATAGAGAGACCTGGTAATTATTAGAATATGAATTTGCCCAACAAAGGTTGGCTGCAACCTCAGCATGAAATGGCGGGATTCCAGAGTGAACAATAGAGTGCTCACTTCCTGTAGGAGAGATACCAAAGCTAATGTTTCCAGGGCTTATGGAGGACTTGAAGTCCAGCACACAGTTGTCTGCATACCAGAGTATGGGAGAGTGGCAGAATGGGGGAAAATAGTTCATACTTTATCAGGCAGGAGAGTAAACAGATAAAACGGAAACCACAATATAATTTTCTGGAACTTTAATAATGGGCCCTATAATCTCATATACTTGCACACTTCCTGCAATTCAAACTGGCCAAAATTCTCATCTTTTGCCTGGTCAGAAACTCATTTTTTATTTTTGTTGCCTGTTCATTCATTATTTTTACACCTGTTGATTTACATGTATGATATACATATACAGTATATTCCATTAGCATGAATCACCTCCCTGACATTCAGTCCCATTATGACTGGAAGACATTCACTGAAGTTATTATTTATTATAGTATAGTAATAAAAGTAATTAATTAATTTTAACGCAAATTTGTCATACAGGAACAAGGATGTTGCAGTGCAGACTGAAATACTTCAGAAATGACTTTTTCTTTTTAAATTATTTTTCAAATTAATCAGCAGCAAATTATAAACCTTGATCCATTTTATTTAATAATGAACTGGATGTAAAACTTTACAGATCAGTAAGAAAATCTCTTCAAATCTCTAAATTAGGAAATGTTGATTTTTTTCTGAGGCCACATGATGTGTAATTATGCTCTTGATTATAGCGTAACATATTCTGTTTTCATCTTGACTTATATTTTTGCAATATATATTCCTAGGCATATTGCATTCCAACTTGATAGATGAATCAGTTGGAATGTTATTGAGCCATGCTGCCACACCCTAAGGCCTTGTACACACGATCAGACCGGTCTGATGAGACTGGTCTGATGGACCGTTTTCATCAGACAACTCTGAACTTGTCTGATGGTCTGATGTGCGTACACACCATTGGACCAAAATCTGATCAGACCAGAACGTGGTGACGTAGAATACAACAACTTGCTGAAAACACAAAGTTTAATGCTTCAAAGCATGCGTCGACTTGATTCTGAGCATGCGCGGGTTTTTGGTCCGATGCTTTTGTGTACTAACCATCGAACCTGTCCGACGGACAGGTGTCCATCAGACAGGTTTTAGAGCATGTTTTAAAACTTTGGTTTGACGGACAACGGTCTGATGGGCCGTACACACCATCGAACTGGTCCGATGAAACTGGTCTGCAGACCAGTTTCATCAGACCGGTCTGATCGTGTGTACAGGGCCTCAGTGAGTCCAAAAATGTGCATAATTTAGTAGTCAGTCCGAGTTTTCAGGACTCATAATATAAGCCAATTTGTTTGCATGGCATTTAAGATGTACAGTAAGAAACTGAATATAATGCATAGCTTGATGCCTAGGTCAGGACTCAGGAATTATAGCTAGCAAGTTTTTCTTCTAGCAGGCCTATCAGTATTTGGTTGCCTCCAGGTCTTAGTACATGCTATAGTTCCTGGCCAAATAACTCAGTGACTGAGTGAAGATAACAGAAAAAGGGTACATGTAGTCATGAGGCAGGTGAGCAAAGCCTGTGCACCATTGGAAAGCGTCTATGTGGCAGTCCAAGTTCATGGTGGGCTGCAGACAAGCGTGACCCAGTAAACAGAAGATGCTTGTGAGGTTAGGGCAGATGGCAGATAGGTGTTAGAGGTCAAGGCATGCAGCAATCTGAAAGAATAATCAGTAATCTGATATTTTATGGTCAGCAACAAGAAATCCACAGCAGGTAGAAAGGTCAGGTACTAGCAAAAATGTAGGAAGGGAGCCAGCCAGGAAGAGGGAATGTTATTAAAAGCACCATAGCCCTGTGCTTCTGTTGTTTAAATAAAGTGGCATACAAGTTCAGCCAATCAGTGTAGGGCAGCCAGAGGCAGGGTTGTGTGGCTTCTAGCTAATCAAAGTGAAAGGGTAAGCTAGGCAAAAGGAGTGACCCAATGCCTAGCAAGAGGACACAAGCGTCACTGAGCTGAGTGACAGGGATTGAAGGAAGGAGCGTGAGACTGACTCCCTGTCCTAACACTACCCCCCCCCCCCCCAAGAGGGGTCTTAGGTTCCTCTGGGGCAGGCTTGTCAGGGTGAAAGTGGTGGAAATTGTTTACAGGGTCATGTGTATGGGTGTATGGACTTAGGTAGCAAAAAGCCAAGAGTTTTCTTGAAATGACAGTATCTCAGTAAAAACATGTTTTAGAAAGCAGACATGAAAGACAGTAGGATTTCTCATCAAAGTATAAAGTTGTAATCTGAAGAAAAATGGGTTAACCTGTTGAATGACGCATAAGGACTGATAAACATAGGGGCTAGGTTTTGGGTGGGAGCCTTGAGGGTTAGGTTCCTTGTGCAAAGTCAGACCTGATACCTGAACTTAATATGAGGGACATGGGGACAAAGGCAATCTGCCAAGTGTTTCTGAAAGACAGATCTGGAGGACAGACTGGCCTGCATTTTAATCCAGATTTGCAAGGATGTTAAATCCATATTGTTAAATCCACTGTCTGTGTTGATTCCCCCATCAACACAGACAGTGTTGATGCAGTAATGCCTCCTGCCAGGCAAGTGTCTTCTCCTGGTGGGAAGCTTTGACAATTAGGGCACAGAGCGCCATCAGAGCCCCGATTGGACAAAGTAATGATGACTTTGTCCACTCATTGCTTAGTACTTATATTCCCACCCCACACTACAAAAGGTTCCTTCCCATAGGAACCTTTTTCAGTGTTGCTGGAGTGGAGATAAATAGAGCAGGGCTCAGTGAGATAGCATGGTTACTTATTGTGACTCTGAGTGCAGACTGTTAGTGTAGTGTTAGTATAGTGTGAGTGTAGTTTGAATAAGTATAATGTAGTGTGAGTATAGTGTGTCAGTATAATGTAGTTTCAGTGTAATGTGTTAGTGTAGTGTTTAACACAGCATTACATAACATTTAGTGCTGTATACAGTGCTGTAAACCCCCTTTTTTTTGGTTGCTGTGTGTGTGTTTTTTTTTTTTGTCTTTTTTTTTTTGTCCCCTGCTCGTCCCTTTCTAAATAAAATTGTCAGCCACAGTTTTACTGACTGTGACGTTTGTGTTCCCTTTTTTTATTTTTAAATTCGTTTTTATAGAATTTACATTTCTGTCAGTGTCAGTCCTCAAATTAAAGCGCACCAAACACCACTTTCCATTCAATAAAGTGCATCCAATCACACATTAGCCAGTTTCTATTAAATGTGGGTAATAATCCCCCCTTATCATGTCTTCCTCACACAGAATGGCTCCCAAAATCGTTTTTTAAAAAATAAAGAAAGCTTGGAGGGAAAATCTTTATATATGTCAGTTTTGCTGCAGCAGGTTCTATACACAGTACGGATGTGCCACTTTACAGGCAGACTAAGATGACCCCCCCCCCTCCCCCCAGATACTATATTTAAAGGAATTTAATCATTTTTATTGTTTCATTTTAAGCATCATTATAATCACTGCTCCTTTAAAAACAATCTTTGTTAATAAAAGTTTGCATTGATACATGTCCCCCAGGGTAGTACCCAGGCCCCTATATCCTTTTTATGGCCAATAACTTGCATATAAGCCTTCAAAATGGGCACTTTTGATGTTTCAAGTTCGGGTCCCATAGACTTTAATAGGGTTCATGTTTCGGGTCCAAACTTTTGTGATGTTCTACAGTTCTGGTGCAAACTGAACCAGGGGGTAATTGGCCCGACTCTATTAACCAACAGAAGTTCATTCCTATGACCCAGAATGACCAAAACAACTTTAACCATACTTCTCTTTTAATGTTCCCTTTTATATCAGTACTGCCCTTTTCCTTGCTCTGTCCAGCTGCTGGGAGCAAAGAAAGTGTTGAGCGCTTCCAAGTATGGAAGAACTTATGACTTACTCCACCTCATCTCATGTGACACAGATACCTGGTAAATGGTCCCATGCTATCCTGTGAGGGTAGGGAGAAGTCCACCTAATGTAAGATTTGAATACAGTGACTTGTTATTAACACATGAAGAGTAGGTAGAAATGGTATTACCTTAAGGCTGTACCCAGAGGTAGCAGCCCAGGCCCCAAAAAAGGCTAATCATCACCCTCTTCCAAGTTATGCACAAATCATTGGAAGTGAAACCTTCTCACTCACCCATTCCATCATCCACCCATGACCAATGGCTGGTTGAGTCAGTCCAGCATGGTGTCCAACCCTAATAAGTTGTTACTAACACAAGCTTCCTTTATTTTTTTCCCATTGGCTCAATGGAGTGGTTGGGGAGCTAAAAAAAACATGAGTATGTGTGGCTAGGGAGGGTGAAAATAAAACAAGGTCAAAGCACAGGTTTGCTTTAAATATTCACTTTAGTTGTACAGTATATATATGTATAAGGTAAGGAGTTTCCAGCTGTATGTGTGCCTGTACTTTGGCCCTTGAAAACTAGGCTCTATAGCTGACTAAATGATTATTTTACTATGCTCTGTTAACGTAGATTTACCAGCATGTATCCCAAAATAATTCTCTCTTAATTTACAAGATTTGGCAGGAAGCAGTAATATTTAGGCAGCACAGTAATTTATCTCTATGATTGCTTGTATATTCTTTGTCAAAAACCTGCCTGGGGGTAAACATCATTTTTTGTGTGTCTGTACAAGGTTTGGGCCTCTGCCAAAAGCACAATTTATGAAGCAGTGGGTGCTTGTTGTTCCTTTTACCTGTTGAAAATTGCCACATCAGGACAAATTACCCACTTTGCTCTGGAAAAAGTATTTTGTTTCCAGGGGCAATTTTTACGTTTGTGAACAGTTTTCATTAAAGAGAATGTAGTCAATTTTATTTTAGGTATTTTTTTAGGTTTGCGAGTTTATACGTAACTAGTATTACATTTTTTTCATTATGTGTGTAACATCTGTATCTCAAAATTACATGCCTAAAACAAAGTGCCTCCAGTTTTGCAAGGCCTTCTGGGCATTTCAAAGGCTTATATTTCATCTTACACCAACACCAAATTTGGTCGGTCAAGTTCCCTAACTTCCCACCCTTTAAACCACCCTAAAACACCACCCCCCCCCCCTTTCTCCCTGAAACAACCTACTGTACTTGAGGTTCAAAATCAACAAGGCTGTGCATGGCTTCACCCAGACTTAATTACAGGAATCCGTGAATAGTAAGACTGCAAGCCCCAACTGTACCATAGCAGAGGTACTCATAGCTCTCAATGGAACACTAGTGAGTGACATCTCTGCACTTGTTGCCCATTGTTTAATTCCTCCAGCTCAATAACAATAGGTCCATACAAAACGTGGGCCTGGGATGTAAACAATGCAGGAACCAGTGCATTTGTGATGCATTAACAATGGTTGCATTGTTCTGCAGGCCTCAAAGCAATATTAAATGCTCATGTTTTCTTTTAACAATGTGGATGTGATTTTTTAAGGCAAAACTCTATATACAATATTTCATACTTGACCACAAAGGGAAAAAATGATCTAACGTAACCAATATACAGTGCATGGAAAAAGTGTTCATACCCCTTGAAATTTTCAAAATGTTGTCATGTTACAACCAAAAATATAAATTTATTGTTTTGGTATTTTATGTGATAGACAAAGTGGTGCATAATTGTGAAGTGGAAGCAAAATAATAAATTATTTCCAATTTTTTTTTACAAATAAATATGTGAAAAGTGTGGTGTGCATTTGTATTCAGCCCCCCTGAGTCAATACTTTGTAGAACCGCCTTTCACTGCAATTACAGCTGCAATTTGGGCATGTCTCTACCATCTTTGCACATATAGAGAGTGACATTTTTGACCATTCTTGCAAAATAGCTCAAGCTTTGTCAGATTGGATGGAGAGTGTCTGTGAACAGCAGTTTTCAAGTCTTGCTACAGATTCTCAATTGGATTTAGGCCTGGACTCTGACTGGGCCATTCTAACACATGGATATGCTTTGATCCACACCATTCCATTGTAGCGCTGGCTGTATGTTTAGGGTCGTTGTCCTGCTGGAAGGCCGCGTAGGCCACGTACACACGATCAAATTTATCTGCTGAAAACGGTCCGACGGACCGTTTCAGCAGACAAATTCGATCGTGTGTACGGGCGAGCAGACAGGTTTTTCCAGCAGACAAATTTTAAAGCATGCTTTAAAATCTGTCTGCTGGGAACCCGTCCGCCTGACATGTCTGCTGGTTAGTACACTAACCAGCGGACATATCTGCCCGCACATGCGTCGAATGGATTCGACGCATGCGTGGAAGTATTTTACTTCCTGGTTCTGTGTACACGATCAAACCAATATATCCCAGCAGACAAATCCGATCAAAACGGTCTGTCAGACCGATTTGATCGGATTTATTTAGTGGTGTGTACGTGGCCTAACAGGTTTTCTTCTAAGATTGCCCTGTATTTGGCTCCATCCATCTTCCCATCAACTCTGACCAGCTTCCCTGCCCCGCTGAAGAAAAGCATCCCCACAACATGATGTTGCCACCACCATGTTTTACGGTGGGGATGGTGTGTTCAGGGTGATGTGCAGTGTTAGTTTTCCACCACACATCGCGTTTTGCTTTTAGTCCAAAATGTTAACTTTTGGTTTCATCTGACCAGAGCATCTTCTTCCACCTGTTTGCTGTGTCCCCCACATGGCTTCTCACAAATGGCAAAACTGGACTTCTTTTGGCTTTCTTTTAACAATGGCTTTCTTCTTGCCAGATTTGTAGAGTGCATGACTAATGATTGTCCTGTGGACAGATTCTCCCACCTGAGCTGTGAATCTCTGCAGCTCCTCCAGAGTTACCATGGGCCTCTTGACTGCTTCTCTGATTAATGCTTTCCTTGCCCGATCTGTCAGTTTAGGTGGATGGCCATGTCTTGGTAGATTTCCATTGTTGGTTGTAACATGACAAAATGTGGAAAATTTCAAGGGCTATAAATACTTTTTCAAGGCACTGTATAGAAAACATTTTCATTCCCATTAAGCAATTAAAGCCTATAACACACCAGATGGCTTTATGCAAGGTTTGTGTTGCAGTAATAAACCACAAAAAAATTACAAACATAAATAAGAAGGCTTTAAAATGTTACTAAACCCACATCTGTAAAATCAGTCTGTATTTGCAGTAATGCATGCTTGTTATACTCGCTGTGGAACCTAAGGGGTTAATCCTTTGCATTGTGTATGAAGGCTGTTTGATCCTGTCTCTCTGATCCTCCTCTTCTTCCACTGCCTCCAAAAAAAAAACCTGATATTTACAGAGCCATAGGACAGCCTGCACATGCTCAGTTTAGTGTGTATTTCTTTTTTTTTCCAGATCTGGGGAGAATGAAAACTTCTCCTACAAAACTAGGAACTGAAATAGGTCAGTCTGCTTTATCCTGCTGATGAGAAAAGGTATTTATTGGTTTATATTTACTAAAACAATTGCCTTTTCATGTTCTGTGTATTGTGGGAGACCAGATACAGTAAATGCAGGTTCTGGGTTTAGTAACACTTTTAGTTTTAGCTCAATCAGATTTCCTCGGTTCTACCTTGATGCTATAGAACTACAAACTATAACATTAGCCATCATATCACATCACCTAACCTTTATCTCATAGATTACTAGGGGTGCAACGGTTCAAAAAACTTACGGTTTGGATCGTTTCTCGAATCAGAGTCACGGATCGGAAGTTTTTTCGGATCAGTGAAAAAAAGTGTTGTAACGTGGCTCAAGCATTTTCAGCATGTGTTTAACCACTTCAATACCCAGCCATATACAATTGACGGCCTGGGATGGGATTTACCATCCTAAGTGGCCGTCAATTGACGGCCTGGGTATTGCAGGCGAATATCTGGATGATGCCTGCAGCCAGAGGCATCATCCAGATATCCTCTTCTTCAGCCGGCGATTCTGCACAATGTAAGAACGATCATAGCGGCGGTTCCGCCGCTTGATCGTTCTTACAGGCCGCGGGAGGGGACATCCCCCCCCTCCCGCCGCCATCCGGTGCTTCTCCGGGCTTACCTGTACCTTCGGGGGCCCGGAGAACGAATCGTCGGCGGCGGCAGGAAGCATAGAGATGACTGGTGACCAGATGGTCACCAGTCATCTCTATGACCGTCGGAGGACCCGGGCGCGATCTGATGACGTCACGCCCGGGTCCCCGTATGTAAACAAAGCCGCAATTGCGGCTGTAAGTCACCATTCATGAGATCGGTGAATTTTTTTTCACCAATCTCATGGTTTCCAGCCTGGAGGTGAGATGTGAGGTCTTATTGACCCCACATCTCTCCATAAAGAGGACCTGTCACACACATTTCCTATTACAAGGGATGTTTACATTCCTTGTAATAGGAATAAAAGTGGAAAAAAAAAAATGAAAAAAAGTGTAAAAATAAATAAAATATAAGTAAAAAAAAAAATAAAAGATAAAAAAAAAATTAAAACGCCCCTGTCCCCGATAGCTCGCGTGCAGAAGCGAACGCACACGCAAGTCCCGCCGACATATGTAAACGCCGTTTAAACCACACATGTGAGGTATCGCCGCGTGCGTTAGAGTGCCAGCAACTAATCTAGCACTAGATCTCCTCTGTAAATCTAAACTGTAACCTGTAAAAAATAAATAAAGCGTTGCCTATGGAGATTTTTAAGTACCGAAGTTTGGCGCCATTCCATGAGTGTGCGCATAATTAAAGCGTGACATGTTGGGTCTCTATTTACTCGGTGTAACATAATCTTTCACATAATACAAAAAAATTGGGCTAACTTTAGTGTTTTGTTATTTTTTTAATTCATAAAACAATTTTTTTTACAAAAAAAAGGCGTTTGAAAAATAATTGCGTAAATACCGTGCAAGATAAAACTTTGGAATGATCGTCATTTTATTCCCTAGGGTGTCTGCTAAAAAAAACATATATAATGTTTGGGGGTACTGTGTAATTTTCTAGCAAAAGAATGATGATGGTTACATGTAGGAGAGAAGTGTCAGAATAGGCCCGGTATGGAGGTGGTATAAAAGCCTGGTATTGAAGCGGTTAAAGCCCTTGTTTTTCACAACCGAATATGACCTCATGTCTGCACCTATAAACACATCAATAGCGTTTGTGATGGCTTTAGCCCGGTCTGATTGTGCAACAAGGGGCTGCTTAAATGCTGCAGTGATAAGTGGTTGTTGAGCAGCTTTCATTTTCATTTTCACTCCTGTCAGTGAAACACCAGGGTGATGTCGCTTCAAATGTGTGGCCATGCTTGATGTGTTTCCACTGTCTTATGGCTTTTTTGTGCCACAGTGCCTGCTCCTTTACGATTTTATCCACTAACCTCTTTCCTTCATCATTATATTTGACAGGGAAGCCAAAATACTCTCATACAGTGTGGACTGAACATATACGCACAACTATTTTTTTTATTTTTTTTCAGAAATCAATCCACGGATCACGTGTGTGCGGTTCGAATCAAGATCTTCGGTTCGGATCACGGATCAATGATGATCCTTTGCAACACTATAGATTACTGTTGGTTATACAGTAAGGGGTGGCTTTAGACAGGTTGATGTCTGTCCACAGTACTGTCGGGACCTATTGTTGTCTCTTGTGTTTAATGGTAAAATATAGTGATTAAATGTGTATTTTCTTACTGAAAAGGTAAAAATTTAATATTGCATATTAGTATTTTGTATTCTACATTTTTGCCAGCAGGTGACTCCTTTTCACATGCTTTCCAGGCCCTTCTTCCCACCTGTTGAAAAAGTCTCAATAGCTTAAGCTGAAATTTACACATGCAAGTAAATAAAGTAAACAATAAGAGCAGTGACTCCTCCCCCTCAAATCCTCTTCCTCTGAACACCTCCATTCAGTGTTTCAATCAAAGAGAACATGCTTGAAAGGAAATTGCTGTGCTATATATAGATACATTTGTATACCATATTTATAAACTTCTTATCTTAAAATAATTAAAAAATTAAAATATCTGTCTCCCTCTTCTTGTTGCGAACTGGTAAGGATCAGCCCCCTCACACCAGCTAATATTATCCCTTTCAAGCCTAAGCCTATTTCTGACATTTGTTGCTTAAAAGTTAAAATCTGTATTTTTTCCAAAAAATTACTTAGAACCCCAAACATTATATATATATTTTTAACAGAGACCCTAGAAAATAAAATGGTGCTCATTGCAATATTTTTTTGTCACGCGGTATTTGCGCAGCAGTCTTTCAAACACATTTTTTTTTTGGAAAAAAGACACTTTCATGAATAATAAAAACGAAACAGTAAAGTTAGCCCGATTTTTTTGTATAATGTGAAAGATGATGTTACGCCGAGTAAATAGATACTTAACATGTCATGCTTTGAAATTGCGGCCACTCGTGAAATGGCGACAAACTACGGTACCTAAAAATCTCCATAGGTGTCGCTTTACATTTTTTTAATGGTTACCAGGTTAGAGTTTTAGTGTAGGTCTTTTGCTAGAAGTATTGCTCTCACTCTAACGATTGCGGCGATATCTCACATGTGTGATTTGAACATTGTTTACATATGTGGGCGTGACTTACATATACATTTTCTTTGGTGCTCGACGGGGTGCTTTAAATTTTTTTTTTTTTTACAAAAATTCTGATCACTTTTATTGCTGTCACAAGGAATGTAAACATCCCTTGTGACAGTAATAGGTGGTGACAGGTACTCTTTATGGAGAGACCGGGGGTCTAAAATACCCCAAATCTCTCTTTTGTACTTCAAAGTATTCCAAAAAACAGCGATTCTGAATACTGTCATTTTAAAAAAATCTGCGCCATTGGCAGCCGAGTAAACCGAAAGTAATGTCATGACGTTGGTTCCATGTGTTTACATAGAAGACTGTAAAAAAAACAGTTTCTGGCTTTGTATCAGTCTTATTCTAGCCGGCGGAAGTGCCGGATCAGGGATCGGGTCTCCGGGTAGGACAGTAGGCCAAGAGAGAGCGGTGGAAGGGGGCGGGAGGGGGGGCGCCCCTTCCCATTAGTTTAGGATAACAACTGAGCGGCTTTTAGCTGCACCGGTTGTTATCCCTAAAGAGCCGGCCGCCCGCTCTAAACAACGGTACCGGGGTAATGCGTGCAGCTATAGGCATCATCCCGGTATAAACCCTAAAAGCCGTGAACGCAAATGTGCGTACGGTCCACGCTAAGGGGTTAAGGTCCCATATTTTCAAAAAGCACAATTCTTGCTTGACAACTTTGAACCGTTTCTGTCTATCTCTAAAGATTATCAAATCATTCTGTATTGTAATCAGGGCACGTGAATAGTTTAAGTAGGAGATTACATGCACGCTTCGGCCTCACGGTAGTTTTTCTTTTTCATTCGAATACTGTATGGAAGAGCAGAGCAGTGTTTAGGTGAATGCTTGTATATACAAATCTGCAGGGTGTTGAAAGATAATTTCTAAGTCCACTTATGAGTTTTTGTGTCTCTAAATATTTGCTTTTATGTGCAATTCTTTGCTTTGTTTAGACTGTTTTCATATTTCTGTTCTCACTGCGTCTTACCGACAGACACACATCCTGGAGAAATGCCCTCTCTAAACTGTCACAATATTTCTACAATGCTGAAAACAGGCCCAGCCTTATTGTTCCAAATAAAAGTGCAAGAACTGATCAATGAAACCCATGTCATCATTGTTCATTTGTATAAAGTCAGAGTGTTATTCATAAGTTCCAGCTTTTAGAAATGGAAAAGATGAACACCTATCATGGAAAGAGTTTAGAGGACCCACACTTGCCACACCTCCAGTCATAGTTCCTATCAGTTCTGAAAAATACAATACTTGCAAACGTTTACAGCAGGGGTGCCGAACACATGTGGCCCGTGGAGCCCTCTGATGTGGCCCACGACATCCTGCTCTGGGATGGAATACAATAGACTACTGTTATTATAGGCATGTTTATTACTAAAATCACAGGGGTAGATTCATATTGAGATACAACGGCGTATCTACTGATACGCCGTCGTATATCTGAGATGCGACGGTCGGATCTATGCGGCTGATTCATCGAATCAGGTTCTGCATAGATCTCCCTTAGATCCGACAGGTGTAAGTGACTTACACCTTCGGATCTTAGGCTGCAATCTCCCACTGGCTGCTAGGTGGCGCTTCCGTTTATATACGCAACAAATATGCAAATGAGGAGAACCGCCGATTCAGAAACTAATGCCCGGCCGTCGCTTTTTTTTTACATCGTTTGCGTTCGGCTTTTTCCGGCAGATAGTTACCCCTGCTATATGAGGGGTAATTGCGGCGTATCCTATGTTAAGTATGGCCGTCGTTCCCGCGCCGAGTTTTGAATTTTTTACGTTGTTTACGTAAGTCATTAGCGAATACGGCCATATGTAATTTGCGTTAACGTAAAAACCAATGATGTCCATGCGACGTTATTTGGAGCACTGCACGCTGGGAATTTTAGCCGGCGGCGCATGCGCAGTTAAATCAGCGTGGGGACGCGCCTGATTTAAATAATACACTCCCCCTAGCTGCGGAATTTGAATTCCGCCGGGGGATTTACGAGCCGCTGGCGCCACTTTAGAGGCAAGTGCTTTGTGAATACAGCACTTGCCTCAAAAACTGGTGCTGGCGGATCGTAAATAGGATAGATTACGTAGATCTAAAGATCCGCTGATCTATGTGAATCTACCTATCTAAATCTAAGGGGGACATGGCTATATATTGTGTCTCACTATAGCAGTCGGTCAGCACCCCAGATGATGATCGTTTGATCGAAACGCGTCGGGTCTTCTGCTGACTTTACTGCTAGATGTTTTAACATGCCCTTTGTATGTCTGCTGAAATGTGAGTGCAACCAACTGTATTTTGTGTATTACAGTAAAAGTACCATACGTTATTACACTATGTTTGCATCCATTTCTTTCCTCCCTAAATGTTGCATCTGAGTATTTTGGATCCCTGGTAAAGAACCTACGAGTCCTATATATCAGTCCTGGTGTTGTTACATCCCTCTTGGCCTCTCACCTACCCTATGAGGAGTTGATTTACACTCAAAACTCATCCCTGTTCCCTGATGGAAGGTTGATGTCCGGACATCATCATTATAAGCCTGATTGACTCATTAAGTGTATACTTAGTTGAGTCCAAGCTTTCTGGTAAGCCTCCTATTCTCTCTGGTGGTGGATCTGCTATCATCGGTGAGGGAATCAGGAAGTGAAGCTTTGCAGCTTCACTGACCGGTTCCCTACTGCGCATGCGCGAGCGGCGTGGCCCGTCGTCACTGGTCCCGCTCTCTCCTGGGACCAGTGTGTTTCCCAGGAGACAGCGAGGGGGGGGGGGAGTGGCAGGGAGTTTATGCCCTTAAGTGGGTGCAAAATGTGACACTGGAGGGTGGAATTACGCTTTAAGATCAATTCTGGCCATATTCAAGGCTATGGATTGTCAAAGCGAATGGTAAGCTGGGTGTCACAAAGAGGGACATGGGAAATTCTTGAAAATACTATTTAGCAGGAGAGAATCTTTTCATGATGCTTAATGCGTAACTCCACTTTTGTTGAGAGAAAAAAACATTCCCCCCGGGTGATCTATGTACACTGCAATGATTATAACAACCTTTATTGCAGATTCCTACCTTTTATTATTCTGAAGAAATCCCTGTGTGTATGTGTCTGTGTCCATGTTGGTCTAATGGTAGTGGGTTCATAATTATCAGTCAGCTGTGGCAGGTGAAGAGCACTAATGAGGAAAGCTGCATCCCTTTAGAAATGATCCTATTGGAAATATCTTACAAAAAATGACATTTTTGTTGCAGGGGATGCCTGAAATCTGACGTGTATCTTAGACAGACTTCTGGGAAAATTAGTGAGCCAATCACACAAGCAGAAAATGATTTTTCTGGGGAATAGTCAGTACACATTCTGTGTACAGAACAACTTGATGTAGCCATGTTGCATTGCATTTAGGCTACTTTCACAGTGTAGCTACTCCGCATTAGCAGTAAATCACTGCTAATTTTAGCAGCGCTTTAACGTTGTTTTAGCATTGCTTTTCGGCCTCTAGTGGGCCACTTTTAACCCCCGCTAGCAGCCGAAAAAGGGTTAAAAGCACCCGTGTTGCGGCACTTTGTAGGCGCTTCAGCAGCACTGCTAATTCATTTCAATGGGCAGGGCATTTTGGGAGCACTGTATACACCGCTCCCAAACTGCCCCCAAGATGCTGCTTGCAGGACTTTTCAGAACGTTCCGCAAGCGCACCACCCCAGTGTAAAAAGTCACACTGAAATGAATCGGGAGGCGGTTCTCAGATGTTAGTTAGAGGCTATTTTAAGTGCTAAAATGCCTGAAAACTGCCTCACTGTGAAATCAGCCTAATAGAAAATTACAGCGGCTGCAGATTAAAGGAAAGTTAATTTTAACCACTTAAGCCCCGGACCAATATGCTGCTAAATGCCCAAAGGCGTTTTTACAATTCGGCACTGCGTCGCTTTAACAGACAATTGCGCGGTCGTGCGACGTGGCTCCCAAACAAAATTTTTTCCCCACAAATAGAGCTTTCTTTTGGTGGTATTTGATCACCTCTGCGGTTTTTATTTGTTGCGCTATAAACAAAAATAGAGCGACAATTTTGAAAAAAATCAATATTTTTAACTTTTTGCTATAATAAATATTCCCCAGTTTATGCCGATACGTATTCTTCTACCTATTTTTGGTAAAAAAAATCGCAATAAGCGTTTATCGATTGGTTTGCGCAAAATTTATAGCGTTTACAAAATAGGGGATAGTTTTATTGCATTTTTTTTTTCGTGACTGCGACATTATGGCGGACACTTCGGACAATTTTGACACGTTTTTGGGACCATTGTCATTTTTACAGCAAAAAATGCATTTAAATTGCATTGTTTATTGTGAAAATGACAGTTTGGGAGTTAACCACAGGGGGCGCTGTAGGATTTGTGTGTTCCCTAACGTGTGTTTACAACTGTAGGGGGTGTAGCTGTAGGTCTGACGTCACCGATCGAGTCTCCCTATAAAAGGAATCACTCGATCGATGCAGCCGCCACAGTGATGCACGGGGAAGCCGTGTTTTTATACGGCTCTCCCCGTTCTTCAGCTCTGGGGAGCGATCGCGAGCGGGCGGCTAGAAACGAATAGCCGCGCCCTCGTCCCGGATCACTCACCGCGGGTTTCCGACGGCCGCATGTAGCGGGGGGGGGGTCCTGATCGGACCCCCGACCCGCGCAAAGGCAGGGACGTATATATATACGCCCATCTGCCTTAACGTTTCCTTCTGTGGACGTATATCTACATGCGGCGGTCGGGTTAAATAACATTCACTTACAATATGACTTGTATCGCAATTGTAAACGATATATTATTTTTTATTTTCTTTATTTGCTATTTTTTTTTCCCACGAAAGTGAGGTTACCCTTTAACGACTTCAGCCCCGGAGGATTTGGCTGCCCAATGACCGGTCATCTTTTTGAGATTCGGCACTGCGTCGCTTTAACTGACAATTGTGTGCTACGTGACTTTCAAACAAAATCCTTTTTTTCCCACAAATAGAGCTTTCTTTTGGTGGTATTTGATCACCTCTGCGGTTTTTATTTTTTGGGCTATAAACAAAAAAAGAACGACAAAAAAAGTACTAACCAGCGGACATGTCCGACGGACAGGTTTGCAGCGGACAAATTTCAAAGCATGCTTTGAAATTTATCCGCTGGACAAACCTGTCCGCTAGGTCTTACACACGATCAGATATGTCTGCTGAAACTGGTCGGCGGACCAGTTTCAGCAGACAAATTCGATCGTGTGTACGCGGCCTAAGAAGGTATATACAGGCATCTCCCCGTTCTGCAGCTCCGTGACATGATTGTGGGACACCTGAGGACATTGAGTCCACGGGTCCCGCAGGCACGGTCACGGAGCTTGCGCGCATGCGCCCGCACAATGGTAAATTCTAAGGGACATACAGGTACGTCCCTTTGCGCAGCCATGCCATTCTGCTGACGTAAATGTTTGTGCGGCAGTCGGCAAGTGGTTAAAGGAGAAGTACAGCCAAAGCTCGTTGTTCCTTTTGCACTCCTGTAACCACGTTTTCAGCAGAAAGCGGGCTGAAGTCCGCTCTCTGATGATATCACAGAAGTCAGTCCAGGCACTGTGTCATCGTGCCCACTCCACAGCTCAGCGCTCCAATGAGGGGGTAGAGCAGAGCAGGGCTGTCTTAATGAGAGGGCACATCTGGGCACTGCCCAGGGACCCCAGCTGCATGGGGGGCCCCTGCACTTTCCCCAAAGCAGCTAGTACTTGAGCCCACGCTGCCCCATGGTGGCACTGAGAGTGACGGATACACGGGGGAGGCAAGCAGGTACCAGTGCAGAGGGGCCATAGTGATGGGGAGGCATCAATCTAGCAGATATATTATATACACAGGACAGCTTTGTTACTTTATATACTGTATGTAGTATTTTTCCCACTGTTTCTTTGCTGTACAGAATGATTGTTTATATACTGTAGTTAATGCAGAGAACCACGCAAAAGGGGAAGCTCAGCTTGTCTGCCTGTCTACCTGCACTGTCTCCAATACTTTGCCCAGGGGCCCATGATGCTATTAAGACGGCCCTGGAGCAGAGAGCTGTGACTGACAGTCTACAGCTCTCTACTCGGCGAGCTCTGAAAACTGAGCAATCGGTGGTGTTCGATCATTTGGTTCTCAGTGCAGAGACGCCAGGGGACAGATGCAGCATCAAACAAAGGTAAGTATGATTCCAAAAATAAATAAAAAAATGTACTTCTCTTTTAAAAATAAAAAGCCTTTGTAAAGCAGTTTTTGCAACTTTTTTTTAACTGGCAGTAATAGGCCAGAACTGAGCAGTGAATGTAGCATACACAGTAGGCCAAAAAACTATTAGGCCGCCTACACACGATCAAACTTATCCGATGAAAACGGTCCGACGGACCGTTTTCATCGGATATGTCTGCTGGGCTGTTTTGGTCTGATGGTTGTACACACCATCAAACCAAAATCCCCGCGGACAGACAGCGCGGTGACGTGGCAGTGACGTTGACGCCGCCACGTCACCAATCCAGGAAGTAAAATACTTCCACGCATGCGTCGAATCCATTCAGCGCATGCAGGGGATTTCTGTGCGCTGGTTAGGCGTACTAACCAGGGGACATGTCCGATGGACAGGTTTGCAGCGGACAAACCTGTCCGCTAGGTCGTACACACGATCAGGTATGTTCGCTGAAACTGGTCGGCGGACCAGTTTCAGCAGATAAATTCGATTGTGTGTACGCGGTCTAAGAAGGTATATATTTGTAAGAAAAATAAAGCTATCTATTTCCTAAAAATTGCCATTTTTGGTAAAACAAGTTTCATAGCATTGATTGTGATCTTCTTTTCAGTGACACACTGGGGCTGATTTACTAATGAATCTGCGCTGCGCCGGTACATGCCTTAATTAGTGCGCTGGATGAATCCCTAATTAGGCGCATGAACCGGAGGCAGCAGCAGCGCGATGTGATTGATAAGTAAAGCCGCCGCCGAACTCCCTGTATAAGTCTATGGGGGGAAATCTTAATAGTGAATTTTAAAGGCTAATCTGCAAGTTTTGTCCTAAAAAGTGTTTGGGAACCTCAGTCCTGCCCCAGGGGACATGTACCAATGCTTTTTTTATTTTTTAAAACGGCCGGTTTTTCGGGAGCAGTGATTTTAATAATGCTAAAAGTGCAATAATAAAAGTGTAATTTTCCTTTAAATTTCGTACCATGGGGGTCTCTAATGTCAGCATGTGAAAAAGCGCATGTTTCCCGTGGTTAGAAATGTCTCTGCACAAAATGTCATTTTTCAAAGTAAAAAAGCCATTTAAAACTGACTCGCGGCTATAATGAATTGTCGGCTCCCGGCAATTGCAGGAGAATTCATTCATTAAAAAAAGTAAAAAAAAAGCGTGGGGGTCCCCCCAAATTCAATAACCAGACCCTTTAGGTCTGGTATGGATATTAAGGGGAACCCCGCCGTCAATTTAAAAAAAAAATGACGTGGGGTTCCCCCCAAATATCCATAACCAGACCCTTCGGGTCTGGTGTGGAATTTAAGGGGAACTCCACTCCAAATTAAAAAAAAAATGGCGTGGAGTCCCCCCTAAAATCCACACCAGACCCCTTATCCGAGCACGTTGACCTGGCCGGCCGCAGAAAAGAGGGGGGGACAGAGCGCGGCCCCCCCCCTCTCCTGAACCGCACCAGGCCACATGCCCTCAACATTGGGAGGGTGTTTTGGGGTGCCCCCCAAAACACCTTGTCCCCATGTTGATGAGGACAAGGGTCTCTTCCCCACAACCCTTGCCCGGTGGTTGTGGGGGTCTGCGGGCAGGAGGCTTATCAAAATCTGGAAGACCCCTTTAACAAAGGGGCCCCCCAGATCCCGGCCCCCCCCCTGTGTGAAATGGTAATGGGGTACCTTGTACCTCTACCATTTCACGAGTAAAAAAAATGTAAAGGGTTAAAAACGACAAGAGCCGGTTTTGGACAAGTCCTTTATTATCTTCTTTCTTCTTTTCTTCGGGCTTCTTCCTCCTCCTTCTTCTTCCTCTGCTTCTGTCTTGGGTCTTCTATGCCCGCATCTTGCCCGGCGTGTTCTTCCATCTTCTGTTCCTCCCGCTGTTCTTCTCGTCCGCATCTTCTTCTCCTTGGTTTTCGCCGGAGGCGCCGCTTCCAATTGAAATCCCCGCTGTCTGCCGGACCACGCCCCCCCCCTCTGACGCCACGGGCAAGCTCTTAGGAGTGTGCTGCAAGTGCGTCAGAGGGGGGCGTGGTCACAAGTGAGAGGGCGGGCAATTCAATTTGAAGCTCGTGCGCGGCTTTTTCTTTGCCAGAGTCGCCGCTTCCAATTGAATTGCCCGCTTTCTGGAACATGTGACCACGCCCCCCTCTGACGCACAGGCACCACACGGGGACTTTCCTAAGAGCTTGCCCGTGGCGTCAGAGGGGGGGGCGTGGTCCGGCAGACAGCGGGGATTTCAATTGGAAGCGGCGCCTCCGGCGAAGAAGAACAAGAAGAAGATGCGGACGAGAAGGACAGCGGAAGAAGATGGAAGAACACGCCGGGCAAGATGCGGGAATAGAAGACCCAAGACAGAAGCAGAGGAAGAAGAAGGAGGAGGAAGAAGAAACCCAAAGGAAAGAAGAAAGAAGATAATAAAGGACTTGTCAAAAACCGGCTCTTGTCGTTTTTAACCCTTTACATTTTTTTTACTCGTGAAATGGTAGAGGTACAAGGTACCCCATTACCATTTCACACAGGGGGGGGGGGCGGGATCTGGGGGGCCCCTTTGTTAAAGGGGTCTTCTAGATTTTGATAAGCCTCCTGCCCGCAGACCCCCACAACCACCGGGCAAGGGTTGTGGGGAAGAGACCCTTGTCCTCATCAACATGGGGACAAGGTGTTTTGGGGGGCACCCCAAAACACCCTCCCAATGTTGAGGGCATGTGGCCTGGTGCGGTTCAGGAGAGGGGGGGGCCGCGCTCTGTCCCCCCCTCTTTTCTGCGGCCGGCCAGGTCAACGTGCTCGGATAAGGGGTCTGGTTATGGATATTTGGGGGGAACCCCACGTCATTTTTTTTTTTTAATTGACGGCGGGGTTCCCCTTAATATCCATATCAGACCTGAAGGGCCTGTAATGGAATTTGGGGGGACCCCCACGTCATTTGAATAATTATTTTAAAATTCGTACCATGGGGGGGGGGGGGGGGGGGGAGGGGGGGGAATGTCAGCAGGTGAATAAAGTGCACTTTTCATGTGGTTAGAAATATGTCTTTGCACAAAATGACATTCTGGAAAAAAAAAAAAAAAGCCATTTAAAACTGACTCGCGGCAATAATGAATTGTCGGCTCCCGGAAATTGCAGGAGAATTCATTCATTAAAAAAAGGGAAAAAAAAGCGTGGGGGTCCCCCCAAATTCTATAACCAGACCCTTTAGGTCTGGTATGGATATTAAGGGGAACCCCGCCGTCAATTTAAAAAAAAAATGACGTGGGGTTCCCCCCAAATATCCATAACCAGACCCTTCGGGTCTGGTGTGGAATTTAAGGGGAACTCCACCCCAAATTTATAAAAAAATGGCGTGGAGTCCCCCCTAAAATCCACACCAGACCCCTTATCCGAGCACGTTGACCTGGCCGGCCGCAGAAAAGAGGGGGGGACAGAGCGCGCCCCCCCCCTCTCCTGAACCGCACCAGGCCACATGCCCTCAACATTGGGAGGGTGTTTTGGGGTGCCCCCCAAAACACCTTGTCCCCATGTTGATGAGGACAAGGGTCTCTTCCCCACAACCCTTGCCCGGTGGTTGTGGGGGTCTGCGGGCAGGAGGCTTATCGAAATCTGGAAGACCCCTTTAACAAAGGGGCTCCCCAGATCCCGACCCCCCCCTGTGTGAAATGGTAATGGGGTACATTGTACCTCTACCATTTCACGAGAAAAAAAAAGTGTCAGTGTAAAAAAAGACAAGAGCCGGTTTTTGACAAGTCCTTTATTATCTTCTTTCTTCTTTCCTTCGGGTTTCTTCTTCCTCCATCTTCTTCTTCCTCTGCTTCTGTCTTGGGTCTTCTATTCCCGCATCTTGCCCGGCGTGTTCTTCCATCTTCTTCTCCTTCCGCTGTCCTTCTCGTCCGCATCTTCTTCTCCTTCTTCTTCTTCGCCGGAGCGGCCGCTTCCAATTGAAATCCCCGCTGTCTGCCGGACCACGCCCCCCCCTCTGACGCCACGGGCAAGCTCTTAGGAAAGTCCCCGTGTGGTGCCTGTGCGTCAGAGGGGGGCGTGGTCACATGTTCCAGAAAGCGGGCAATTCAATTGGAAGCGGCGACTCTGGCAAAGAAAAAGCCGCGCACAAGCTTCAAATTGAATTGCCCGCCCTCTGACTTGTGACCACGCCCCCCTCTGACGCACTTGCAGCACACTCCTAAGAGCTTGCCCGTGGCGTCAGAGGGGGGGGGGCGTGGTCCGGCAGACAGCGGGGATTTCAATTGGAAGCGGCGCCTCCGGCGAAGAAGAAGGAGAAGAAGATGCGGACGAGAAGGACAGCGGAAGAAGATGGAAGAACACGCCGGGCAAGATGCGGGAATAGAAGACCCAAGACAGAAGCAGAGGAAGAAGAAGGAGGAGGAAGAAGAAACCCGAAGGAAAGAAGATAATAAAGGACTTGTCAAAAACCGGCTCTTGTCTTTTTTTACACTGACACTTTTTTTTTCTCGTGAAATGGTAGAGGTACAAGGTACCCCATTACCATTTCACACAGGGGGGGGGCCGGGATCTGGGGGGCCCCTTTGTTAAAGGGGTCTTCCAGATTTCGATAAGCCTCCTGCCCGCAGACCCCCACAACCACCGGGCAAGGGTTGTGGGGAAGAGACCCTTGTCCTCATCAACATGGGGACAAGGTGTTTTGGGGGGCACCCCAAAACACCCTCCCAATGTTGAGGGCATGTGGCCTGGTGCGGTTCAGGAGAGGGGGGGGGCCGCGCTCTGTCCCCCCCTCTTTTCTGCGGCCGGCCAGGTCAACGTGCTCGGATAAGGGGTCTGGTGTGGATTTTAGGGGGGACTCCACGCCATTTTTTTTTTATTTGGGGTGGAGTTCCCCTTAAATTCCACACCAGACCCGAAGGGTCTGGTTATGGATATTTGGGGGGAACCCCACGTCATTTTTTTTTTAAATTGATGGCGGGGTTCCCCTTAATATCCATACCAGACCTAAAGGGTCTGGTTATTGAATTTGGGGGGACCCCCACGCTTTTTTATTGGTGTTTTTAATGAATGAATTCTCCTGCAATTTCCAGGAGCTGACAATTCATTATAGCCGCGAGTCAGTTTTAAATGGCTTTTTTCCTTCAGAATGTCATTTTTCACATGCTGACATTACACCCAGGGCCGCCATCAGGGGGGTACAGGCAGTACACCTGCAGGGCCGCCATTAGGGGGGTACAGGGATTACACCGCCCGGGGGTCCCCAGGGGCCCCCAGGGGCCCGGATGGGAACCACCCTAAAACAAAAAAAAACTTTTTTTTTAGTTTTATTTTTTTAAGGGCTCCGAAGGTCCCCAGGGGCCCGGAGGCCACTAAGGGCCCCAGATGGCAAGCCCTTTTTTTTAAATAAAATATATATATTTAAAAAAAATATATATTTTTTTTTAATATATTTGTTTTTTTTTTTTTTATGAAAGGGCCCAGAGGTCCCCAGGGCCCTGGAAGGCAACCCCCTTGTTTTTTTAATTTGTTTCGATAAATGTTATATTTAAAAAATATATATATATGTATTTTCTCTCTTTTTTATTTTTATTTTATAAAGAACACAGAGGTCCCCAGGGCCCTGGATGGCTACCCCCCTTTTTTATATATATTTTTCTTTATTTCTTATTTCTGTCAAAATTTTTGTAAAGGGCCCCCCCGCTCCTCAATTTGCGGCACCACCCCCCCCCCCCCGCTTCTCAATTTCATGCGGCAGCACCCCCCCCCCCCCCCCCCCGGTTCTCTGCTCCAGGGGGCCCATGCCTGAAGCTGTGTAAGGGGCCCCAAAATTCCTGATGGCGGCCCTGTACACCTGTAAGGGGCCGGGGGTCCGGAGGTGCCCAGATGCCTGGAGGCCCCCCAGCTCCCCAGATGGTAACCCCCCTCTTTTTTTTTTTGTATATATATTTGGTAGTTGGTTTTTGTAGGATTTTTTATTAAAGGGCCAATTTTTGGAATTTAATATTTTTTAGCAGTCTGGAGGTCCCCAGGGGCCCGGGTGGCAACCCCCCATATTTTTTGTTATTAAAGGGCCAATGTTTTGTTTTAGGGGTCTGGAGGTCCCCAGTGGCCCGGAGATCCCCAGGGCTCCAGATGACAACCCCCCACCTTTAAAAAAAAAGAAAAACAAAAAAAATTATATATTTTTTGGTTATTTTTTTAACATATATATATATATATAATATAATTATGAAAGCTCCCAGAGGGCCCCAGATGACAACCTTTTTGCTTCTAAAAATGTTATAAACATTTTCCCCAGGTTTGTTCTTTTTACTTTAATTTCTTTTTTAAAGTGTATTTTGTGCGTGAAGTCGAGAGAGAGGAGCTGGACTTGCAATCGCCATCCTTCTCCATGCCCCCGGTGGCAATGGTGGGTGTGAGGGGGGCCTCCCACTCACCCCACCTGCTACACTTGGGAGCCCAATGGGACAGAGGGACTCCCCCTATGAGGGAGTGTAGCCCACCCAGCCAGCCCTGTAGGTCCTTCGCCTCCCTTTATTTTAGGAGACCTCATGGCCAAAGTGCGTGCAAGTGTGGTGTTTTTTGTGGGGGGGGGGGGTGGGCGTACTAAGCACAGGCGTACCTTGCATAGCACACCCACCGGGAGCCGGGCTGACACCACCAAACTCAATTCACATGTAGCCGAGACCGGGATCCGAACCCTTGGCTGCAGAGGTGAATGGCTTGTCAGCGCAGTGCCATTCACGTTGAGCCACCGCAGCTCCCACCCAATGTTTTTTTTTTTTTTTAGATTTGTGGTAGTTATTTTTTATTAAAGGGCCCAGAGCTCCCAAGGCAACCCCCTTTTTTATTATTTTATATATATATATATATATATATATATATATATATATAGATATTGTAATTTATTTTTCATTAAAGAGCCCAGAAGTTTATTTTTATTAAAGGGCCCAGTGGTCCCCAGGGCCCCCGGATGGCTACCACCCTTTTTAATATATATTTTTCTATATGTCTTATCAAATTGTCTATATGCACCCCCCCCCCTATTCTCTGCTCCAGGGGGCCCATGCCTGAAGCTGTGTAAGGGGCCCCATAATTCCTGATGGCGGCCCTAATTGCCCCCCCCCCATGGTACGAAATTTCAAGGAATTTTTCACTTTTATTGTTGCACTTTAACCACTTCCATACCGCGCCTATTCTGGCACTTCTCTCCTTCATGTAACAATTATATTTTCTTCCTTGAAACTTACTCAGGACCCCCAAACATTATATATATTTTATTAACAAACACCCTAGGGAATAAAGTGGCGGCCATTTTTTCGGACACATTTCCAACAGTATTTGTGCCAAAAATTTGCAAACGTTTTTTTTTTTTTTTGGCTTTCAAAAAAAAAAACTGTTTCATGAATGACAAAATAAGAAAGCAGTAAAGCTAGCCCAATTTTTAGGGATAAGGTAAAAGATGATGTTACACCGAGTAAATAGATACCTAACTTGTCACGCTTTCATATTGCGCACACTCATGGAATGGCGCTAAACTTCGTTATTAAAAATCTCCATAGGCAACGCTTGACTTTTTTTCTCAGGTTACCACTTTTGAGTTACAGAGGAGGTCTAGTGCTAAAATTATTGCTCTCGCTCTAACGCACGCTATGATACCTCACATGTGGGGTTTGAAGGATGTTTACATATGTGGGTGGGACTTGCATGCGTGTTCGCTTCTGAGTGCGAGCTACTAGGGACACGAGCATTTAAATTCCTTTTTTATTTTATTTTTTTAACTTAATATTTTCATTTTTGCACTTGTTTGTCCCTTTTTTTGTATTATTTTTCACTTTTCTTCCTATTACAAGGAATGTAAACATCCCTTGTAATAGGACTAGTGTGTGACAGGTCCTCTTTATAGAGAAAGGCGGGGTCAATTAGACCCCACATCTGTCCTCCAGGCTGGAAAGCATGGAATTGTTAAAAAAAAAAACATCTCATGCTTTCAGCTGCGATCATGTTCGTTCAGCACAGTAGTGTAGTGTGTAGCATGGTTCACCTAGCAGCAAAAGGGTTGCTGGTTCGAATCCCGCCCGTGACACTATCTGCCTGGAGTTTGCATGTTCTCCCTGTGCGGGTTTCCTCCCACAATCTAAAAACATGCTGTAAATTGGATCCTGTCTAAATAAGCCCTAATATGCAGTAGGATATTTAGGTTTTGTGCTGCCCTAGGCCTGACCAAATTTTGGCACCCCCCTAATAGAAAAATGACCCACCCTTCCTGTCAAGGCCACACCCTGTTTTTTTATGACCCACCCAGGAATTTTCAGGGGACACACACAAGTTCTGTGGGGGGGGGGGGGGGCACAGGAGACCCTTAATTTGCCTAGTTTTTCGATCACTTCCTGTTTGGCTATGGGGCAGGAAGTGAAGGCCAATCTCCCCAAACGGACAGGGATAATACAAAATAAACTGACAGAGCTTCTAACCCCCCCCCCCCAACTCTATCCAAAATGAAAGAAATCCAAAAAATAAAAGTGATGATTATTGTTCCAGTTTAACCCCAAATTTCAGATCATTTTATTGAGAGGCTTAAGAAAATATAACCATGCCAATAGGCCAGGATCCAGCGTTGCTAATATGTATGAATGTGTGTTAGGGACCCCCACAAACACCACCCAATGTTAAATCAACTATTTTCTTGTTTGTTTTGGGGATGCCTGCACCCCTGATAGGGTAAAGACACCTCACAAATGTTGTCACTTTCTACTTAATTCATTCACTTCCTGCCACACAGCCAAACAGGAAGTGAGGGAAACACCTGAGTAATGTTTTGTTGGGGACACACAGATCAATATAAATAGTTTCCCATTTTGGAAATGGCATTTTGCTGTGTACACCCCAAATTAGTAGGAATCTTGGACTTTGGGGTCCATTTACTAAAGGCAAATCCACTTTGCACTACAAGTGGACAAGCAAGGAAGAAAACTCAAAACTTGGCGGGATTGGAAGTAAAAACCATCAGTGCTTCCCTTCTGATTTTCATTGCCTACGCTTCTACTGCAGAGCGGCTTTGCCTTTACTAAACCCCAAAATAACTAATCATTTGGGGTGTACACTGCAGTGCAATTTGCTTAATGGTGACACTAGTTAGATTGACCTGTGTCCCAAAGAAAAGACCATTGGTAGGGTTTTAACCTCACTTCCTGTTCAGCTGTGTGACAGGAAGTGAAGCCAATTTTAGGAAAAGGGACACAAAGCCCAGCCTAAAAACACTAGCAGGGGTTCTAACACTCAATTGGCTTCCCTCAAACAACCCACAATTAGAATAGGATTGTCTTGTGCTAGTTTCAAGCACAGCGCTGTAAATCAGCACTTCAAGCCTGTCCACCAATACACCACCCCCCCCCCCCCCCCTCCAACAGGCCCTGTTTGCAGCTTTTCCTACATCTTGCACATGTGCTTTAAAAAGTCAGTCTGGACATCAGTTCTAGGAAACAATACTTACCGCTTTGTCCTTCCTTTTCTGGTGACTAAACATTTCATGCATACACACCAGGAAAGAGCTTAGAGACAAATCACACTTGATGGTTTAGGCCCAAACTAGTTCAGCTGCAGCGGTTGAAATCCATAGCAGGAAAAAAATATCACAAAACAAACTTCAAAATTTGAAAGTAATTTTATTGGTCCACAAAACAAGGAAAGCAAAACAAAAAATTACAAATAAACACACCAAAAATATATAAAAACACCTAAAAACAAAAAAGACCAACGTTTATTTCACAGTCATTGGAAAATAAATCATGCTTTTGAAATAACAGGATAGACCCACAGGATTAAAACATTAGTCATTAACATCTTGAGAAACATTTAGCAAAATTATGTAGCAGAGAAAACATCAAAAAATACAAAACTTGCTCCAAAACATCTCTGTTTCACTCCGCCATTCCTTCCAGCCAGCAAATCTGCCCCCTCTGAGGGGCAGCTGACACGTGCAGTATCCACGCTTTTTATAACATGTGTGCTAATGAACCAATTGGAAACACATGAAGAAATGTCAGCCTCTAGTTTGTGTGCACTTGTAACTGCTTACACCTGTTAAGGATGTCCTTAAATTACTAAGCCAAAAAAACAGCTTTCTGAGCATGCTCAGAAAGATGCAAGTCATTTTCAGGATGAAACTTCCAACTTCTTTTTCTAACTGTTCGAGCATGCCCAGTTCACTCGAAATGCAGTACCAGAATCAAATCTGCAATGGCGGATGAAAGCATTAGAGGTGTTTAATTTTTTTTTGGTCCCCATGAAGTGATGCTTTACAAGCTGAACGGGAGGTCTTATAGAATTTTTACGTAACAAACCTAAATAGTAATAATTTAAAAGCCCCTGTCCCTAGTAGCTCGCAGTCAGAAGCGAACAAGCAGCATTTTTATTGTTTCCGGTTACCAGTTTAGATTTACAGATGAGGTCTAGTGCTATAAATATTCCTCTTGCTGTTACGCACGCTATGATACCTCACATGTGTGGTTTGAAGAATGTTTCCATATGTGGGCGGGCCTTAAATGTGTAAGCCCCGCCCACATATTGAACCCCCGTTCAAACCCCACATGTGAGGTATCATAGCGTACGTTAGAGCGAGAGCAATACTTTTAGCACTAGACCTCCTCTGTAAATCTAAACTGGTAACCTGAAACACATAAAAAAGCGTTGCCTATGGGTATTTTCAAGTACTGAAGTTTGGCGCCATTCCATGAGTGTGTGCAATATTAAAGTGTAACATGTTGGGTATCTATTTACTCGGTGTAACATCATCTTTCACATTATGGCCATAAATTGGGCTAACTTTAGTGTATTCTTAATTTGTAACCACTTGAGCCCCAGAGCATATTACTGGTCACTGACGGGGCCATTTTTTGCATTTCAACACTGCGTCATTTTGACTGACAATTGCGTGGTTGTGCGACGTGGCCCCCAAAAAAATTTGGCGTCCTCATCCTCCCCCCCCCCCCCTAAAAAATTTTTTTTTTTTTTTTTGTTGGTGGTATTTGATCACCTCTGCGTTTTTTCTTATTTTTGCTTGACCCAAAAATATAGCGACAATTTGGTAACTAAAAAAACATCTTTTTTACTGTTTGCTATAATAAATCTCCCCCAAAATATATTCAAAAAATGTTTGCCCTCAGTTTAGGCCGATAAGTATTCTTGGACATCTTTTTGGTTGCAAAAAATCACAATAAGCGTTTGATTGGTTTGGGCAAAAGTTCTAAGTAGGGGTTGGTCTTATGGGTTTTTTTTGGAATAATTTTTTGTTTTACTAGTAATGGTGGCTATCATTGTTTTTTCTGGCTAATGCGACATTGTGGCGGACACATTTTTGTGAGATTTGGCATTTTTGTAGCGAGCAATGGTATAGAAATGCATTGCTTACTATAAAAATGACACTGGCAGGGAAGGGGTTAACACTAGGGGCGCGGAAGGGGTTGAATATGTTACCTGGGTGTGTTCTAACTGTAAAGGGGGTGGGACTGTGTAGGGGAAATGACAGATCGCTGTTCATACATTGTAGGGACAGACGAGCAGGCATTCCCCCCCCCCCTGACAGGACCGGGATAAAGGGGAACTCCACCCCAAATTATAAAAAAAAACGGCGTGGGGGTCCCCCTTCAGGTGCACAACAGGCTCTTAGATTTGATCTGGAACATAAGGGGTTAAACCCACGCCAAAAAACGGCGTGGGGTTCCCCCTCAGATCCAGACCAAACCCTTCTCCCAGGCACGCAGTCTGGCCGGACAGGAATGGGGGTGGGGACGAGCGAGCGCCCCCCCCCCCTCCTGAGCCGTACCAGACCACATGCCCTCGACATGGGGGAGTGTGTGCTGTGGGGGAGGGGGGCACTGCCCCCCCACCCCAAAGCACTCTTGTCCCCATGTCGATAGGGACAAGAGCCTCTTCCCGACAACCCTGGCCGTTGGTTGTCGGGGTATGCGGGCGGGGGGCTTATCAGAATCTGAGAGCCCCCTATATTAAGGGGGCCCCCAGATTCTGGCCCCCCACCCTATGTGAATGAGTATGGGGTACATCGTACCCCTACCCATTCACCGGGTGGAAAAGTGTAAACACCAAAAAAAACACACAGAAAAAAATAATTTATTAGTCAGCTCCGGGGGTCTTCTGCCGGGACCCCCCACCACCAGCCCATTGGGCCCCGGGCTTCGCCGTCTTCTGCCGGGGGGGGACACCCACCGATGCTCTCCGCCATGTCCAGCCAGGCCCCCACCCCAAAATAAGCTCTTTCACATCGGGGGGGGCCGGCCGAAAAAAGCAGAGAACAACGGGGGCGGAGCCCCTCGGTCTTCCAGACGTTTTCTGCCGGGGGGGCTCCAGCCCCGCACCGGTCTTCGCCGCCGCCTTCCGCCGGGGGGGACACCCACCGATGCTCTCGGCCATGTTCGGCCAGGCCCCCTACCCCAAATCAAGCTCTTTTACATCCGGGGGGGGCCGGCGGAAATGGCGGAGAACAACGGGGGCGAAACCCCTCCTCGGTCTCAGTGCAGCTCCTCCCACTGGCAGTAGTTCCGGCTCCTCCCACAGAGCTCATTCTGCTTCCTGCTGGAGAGGAGAGAAGACCTGTCTTCCAGAGCTCCTGTGTTCCAGCCTACCAGGACCAGCCTCCAGCCCCCAGCCCCCTGCCCCGGAAGAGGGGTGGGATGGCCTCCCTCAGCCCCGGAGGTGGACCGGCTTCCGGCCTCCGGAGGAGTCAACAGCACCTGCCCTCCAGCCAGACCACTGCCACCACCATCAGCAGGGAGGACCGTCTCTTCCTGGAGACCCAGGTGGGTCTCTCAGACTGGACAGCCCCTCAGCCAGGTGAAAATGAAGCAAGAACCAGGAAGAGGCGGGATAAAATCAAATCCCTGCTGGTGAGGATATCTCAGGCCTGCGTGGAAAAGATGACTACTCTCGCAGGCCTGAGGGAAAAGAGGGACAGGTGCTCCAGTAATAAGAGATCTGAATTCAAGGGGGCCATCACCACCCTAGGACTAGAAGTAAAAGAAATATGGGAATACCTGGGGGGCTTTTGCCAACGTGGGGCTGGAGAGGTGAACTTCCTAGAGGAGCTCCGGAGGACCCTCCAGCAGGCCAACCGGGAAGGGAGCCAGGCAGCGAGGAGGAGCGGGCGGTCTAAGAAGGGGTCCCAACCCCCCAAACAGCCAGGAGAGTCAGGGGAGCCTGGGTGCAGTGGGGGGGGGGCGAGTGCCGGTGGTGCAGGGCCCAGTATGGCCATAAAACCTGGGGAGGGTTCCCGGGAGCCGATCCCTCGGTCCGTGGAAGGGACTGGGGGGTTGGCGAAGTCCGGGGAGTCCAGTGATCCAGGAGGTCGCCGGGCCCAGGTGCCGCCGGCGGTACCCCCCCGCCATCTTCAGGTCAGCATACCCAGGCTCCCCCAGGATGGTCGCACTGCCACAGCTGAAGCCCGCCATGTGTCGGCTTCCATGACCCCTCAGCTTGCAGAGGAGCGGGAGGATCTGGCCATGGAAAGGCCAGGGACTGCTCCTGCGGCTGCTATGTCATCGGGAGAGAGGCAGACACATGGTGGAGGCATTGTGCTGCGGTCATCTGGAGGTAAACAGCTTGTGTGCAGTGTGGCCAAGATGGCGCCGGCTGTTGGGGGTGGAGTAGACCGGGACCCGGAAGTGACCGCCCAAGAACCGGAAGTGCCCCAGCCGGAACCGGAAGTGACCATACCGAAACCGGAAGTGCCCGTCCCGCGACCGGAAGTGCCCCCCCGCGAGTTTGCGGTGGTCGGTGGGGGCTCAGGGGACCTGGGGGATGAGAGGCCGGGGGTACAGGGGTGCCCAGCCCCGGACGCTGCAGCAGGCACCTCCAGGCACCCCCGGCAGGAGATGGACAGAGACGTTGAGGACGGTAAATTGGACGGTAAGCTGCCACCCCCCCAGGTCCCCATGGACACTGCCACAGGCCCCGAGGGGCTCCCTGCAGCACAGGCGGGGTGGGGGGAAAGTCAGGTGGGACCCCTCCCAGTGGACTGTATAGCATACGATTATATCCGGCAGTTGGAGGGGTCCCAGGGGGGCTCCCCCCCAGTACAGGTGGAGTCCCAAGGGGCTGGTGTGGTCGCGGAGGGGTCTGGGTGGGGGAGTTTGGTGGGGGTGGTACCCCCCTCTGCTGTGGTCCCGGGGGGGGGGGAGCCTGTAGTCAGGCCAAAGGTGGTGGGTCAGGGTGGTCAGGGTATATCAGCGGGGGTGGGTGCAACACCACCGGCAGGGATGGGGGCCCCCCCGTCCCCCCCCACTTCTGGGGGTGCTGAGGGGGGTGCCCCACTTCCGGAGAACATCTTTCGGGGGTCTCCGGAGGCCAACTTATTGTCTGCCCTAAAGGGGGGTCGCTCTTTCGCCCAGGTGTTGGGCTCTCGTGCCCCTCTGGACCACCTGTACAGCCGGTTTGGCGCCCAGAATTTCCGCGCCCCCCCTGCTGACCAGGAGAGGACGCAGGGGTCGGCGTGGACGAGGGGTACAGGTGGTCCAGAGAGGAGGCGTAGGAATGTTGTCCAGCTTCGGTACGAGGGTCCGGACCCCTGCCCCGCTCGAGGTGAGGTGGTGGGCCTGGTACTCTCCTTGGGTTTTGGGGTGGATGACCTTTTTGCTGTCATCCATCCCACCAACACACGGGAGTTTGATATAAGTTTTGTCACTCCCGTGTGTATGGAACGCTTTATCACCGGCTTTGGGTTGGTGAGGGGCGTTGACCCTTGGAAGAGGTACAGGCTCATTCCCATCTCCAGGCAGGAGGAGGTTAAGAACATCACCATCCTGGTGAGGAATGAGTCGCTCCCTCCGGAGGACATTGCCACCTGGCTCGGGAGGTACGGGCAGTTGCAGACCCCCCTGAGGAAGAACCTTGATGAGCGCGGGGTCTGGACCGGGGCTTGGCTGACCAGGATCCGGCTCAAGAGGGAGGGCAACAGTGTTGCCCACCTCCCTGGCAGCGCCTTTCTAGGCAGAGACCGGATCCTGGCGTTCTACCCGGGACAGCCCCGTCGTTGCTTCAAGTGCGGCAGCCCGACCCACATGAGCTCGGACTGCACGGTGGTCAGATGTGGCCGGTGCCACGAGTTTGGCCACCAGTCCGAGTCATGTGGGAAGATATGCTGCAACTTGTGTGGTGAGATGGGGCACCCATTTAGCAGGTGTCCCAAAGCATATCGGGGTTCTTCCTCAGGGGGGGGACCTCCCGGGCCGGGAGCGGCCGAAGCCCCCCCGGCGAGTGATGGCCGGGGGGGTGGGGATCCTGGAGCCCCTAGTACTACTCCGGAGGGACCAACAGGCCCATTGCCTCAAAGAAGGCGGAGCAGGGCGTGGGCGTGGGGCTCCCCCCCCGGGGGACACGGGCTCGGTTGGCCAGGAGGCTCCCGATCCTCCGGAGGGCGGAGCCGGTGGGGAGGAGTCGGGGAGGCCTGGGGGTCCCGGGCCTGAGGGTCCGGGGCCAGGGCCTTCCTCTCCTAATGTTGCAGGGCCGATCCCCATCCCCCTTCCCTTTCCCCCTCCTCACCATTGCCCCTCCCCTCCACCTGGCCCTCCATCTGTTTCCCCATGCCCTCCTCCCTCATCTTCCCCTCCTCGTACCCCCCCCCCCTCGCCCCCCCCCTCCCAAGTCCCGTCCCCCCCCTTCCCCTTCTTCTTCCCGTCCAGCTAAGTCTGGTCCCCCCCCTGTCCTCTCCCCTGTCTCTGGCCCCCCTCCTGCCTCTTCCATTCCCCCCCCTTCTGGACCCAGAGTCTCCTCTGGCCCTGTGGCCATGGAGATGGAAGCTGCTCGAGCCTCATCCAAGAGGGAAATCTCGAGCAGCGGGTCCGAGGAGGGGGGTGGTGTAGTCATCTCGGAGAGGTGGCAGGAGTGGGAGCAGGTGAGACGCAAAAAGAAGAAGGGGAAGGCTGCCAGATCTGGGGGCGGGAAGTCCCCAGTGAAGGGTGGGGTTCCCCCAGGGGCACGAAGTGGGGTGTCCCTGGGGAACCCGTTTGGTATCTTCTCCTCCTCCTCGGGCTCAGAGGAGGAGGAAGTGTAGATATGTAAATATGTTTTTGTGTTTGTAGTATGAAGGAGAACATGACCACTTTCAATCATTCTGATGGCGGTACCCTCTCCAATACGGCTTGCGACCATTAATGTCGCAAGTATTCGTTCTGCGGGAGCTCGTTTTATGGCCTTCGATTTTCTCAGCCGTGTTGAAGCTGACATTTTGTTTTTGCAGGAGACCTGGCTGGCATCTGTGGCAGAGATGCATCTAGCAAAGAGGGAGTGGAGATGTGGGCCCTCCCTCTGGTCTCTTGCGGCCGAGCCCTGCAGTGGGGTTGCGGTCCTTTTTAAGACTGGTCCGGTGGCTTGCCGGCGAGTGATTGAAGTGGAGATCGGTAGATGTCTGGTGGTGGACGCTGTCGTGAGGGGGCAATTCCTCCGGCTCATAAATTTTTATGGGCCTCAAACTAGGAGGGAGAGGAGGAGCCTCCTTACGGCGGTTAAGCCTTATCTTTTTACGTCCCAGCAGGTGATTTTTGGTGGCGATTTCAATATGATCACTAGGCCCAAAGACCGGGCAGGTGCCGCCAACCCTCTGGGATATGATAGTATTTTTTTGAATAACGTAGTGAGGGAGGCCAGGTTGGTGGATGTGCACGTTCGTCACCTCCCCAACCTCACTGGTTTCACATTTTCCCGAGGTAGTAGTAAGAGTAGATTAGATAGGTTTTTTTTTAAAGGAGGACTCTGTCTGCTCGGCTCCTGAGCTGCAGTCGGTAGAGTTCTCCGATCACTGTATGGTATCTGTGGCCCTGAATGTCGCTGACACTCCTCAGAAAGGGAGGGGTTTGTGGCGCCTGAATGGGTCGCTACTGGAGGATCCTGAGGTTAGGGAAGCCTATGAGGTTTTCTTCCTGGGCCAGACCTCGCTCCTTGAGGGCAACTGCTCCCGCCTTGAGTGGTGGGAAGTAGTTAAAAAGAGGTCTGGCGACTTTTTCCGGGAAATCTCTGGGTACAGGGCAGCTTCCAAGTACCAGGCTTACCAGAGACTACGCAGGCAGCTTGACCGCCTGGTGTCCTCTGGGGGCTCTCAGGAACAGATATCCGGTCTGAAGGCGCAGATGAAGGAGTGTCAGTACGACCGTCTCGCCTCCCTGGTTTTTGAGAGGGATTATGGGAAGTTTATCTCTCCTGATCCCTACAGGAGCTGTGGTGAGGTGGCGAGGTCGAAGGTCGTACATGGCCTGAAGGATGCCTCAGGATCTCTGGTCCGGTCCAGATCGGGGATCCTGGGTGTCGTCAGAGACCACTTTTCGGACCTCCTGAAGAAGCGGCCTCTAGACATGGAGAAAGTCAGGGAATTCCTTGATGAGACCCCGCTGGAAGTGGGGTCTGACCTTCCTGACTCTCTGACAGAAGAGATCTCGGTAGCTGAAGTTGAGCAGGCTATTAGCTCTTTAGCTTCTAAAAAGTCACCTGGGCCCGATGGGCTCACGGCCGAGTTCTACAAAACCTTTAAGAGCCTCTTGGCTCCTCATCTGAGGGACGTGTTTAGTGAATGTTTGGCCTATGGCCTGCTGCCTCCCTCAATGAGAAGGTCAGCTCTGATCCTACTGTCAAAGGGGAAAGATCCGTCTGTGGTGGAGAATTGGCGTCCGATCGCCCTTCTTACCACAGATAGGAAGATACTGGCAAAGATCTTGTTTACACGTCTGTCTGCTTTGGCGGGCAGGATGCTGTCTCCCTCTCAGCACTGCACAATTCCTGGCCGGGGCACTTTTAGTGCCGTCCTGAGCGTCCGGGAGGCTGTGGAAAGGTGCAGGGCTGATGGCAGCGAGCGGTATCTGCTTGCATTGGATCAGGCTAAGGCGTTTGATCGGGTGAACCACGAGTACCTTTGGCTGCTTCTGAGGAGATACGGTCTGCCTGATCAATTCGTTGATTGGCTGCAGGTATTGTATAGGGGAGCTGAGAGCTTCCCTCTTGTCAACGGTTGGGTGGGCCGGGCCTTTGCCGTGGACTCTGGCGTCCGGCAGGGGTGCCCGCTGAGCCCCCTCCTGTACATCTTTGCGGTCGACCCCTTCGTAAGGAGGCTAGACTGCGGGCGTCTGGGGGGGTTTCCGGTGGGACCTGTCGGGGGTCCGGTTTCGGCGGTGAGGGTTGTGGCCTATGCGGACGACGTCTCGGTGGTGGTATCTGGTCGTGAGGAGGCCCATTATGTGGAGTCCCAGATCGGGTGCTACTCTGAGGCGTCAGGCTCGCTGGTCAATTGGGACAAGAGTGAAGTTTTCTGGTTGGGGAAGGAGGGGGAGCAGTTCCCCCTTCCGGACGTGTTCCCCACGCCCGTACCAGAGATTCGAGTTCTTGGCATTCATTTCGGCCCGGGTGATTATCCCAAGCTAAACTGGGAGCGCAGGCTGGTGAGTGCCACTCGGAAGGTGAAGGCCTGGAAAGGTTGGAAACTTTCCCTGAGGGAAAGGGTAAGCTTGGTCAAGACGTACTTATTGCCTGAGTTTCTCTTTGTAAGCTATGTGTGTCTTTTGCCAGCATCTCTCTATGCTCGGGTCTATGGTCTGTTCTTCCTGCTGTTGTGGGGAAGCAGACTGAACCTGATCAAGAGGGAGGTCACATACCGCCAGCGACGGCAAGGTGGGTTGGACATGGTCAACCCGGTGGTGTTCTTTGTCACCATCTTTGTTAAATACAATTTGCAGTCCATATTTGTGGACGAGCCTTCCTGGTGGGAGTGTTCATGCAAGGACTGGCTCTTGCTGTTCTTGAGGCAGTGGGGGGAGGGGGGGAGGCCCGGCGATCTGAGGAGATCGCATGGGTATCTCCCTTCCTATGTCCCCCTGGCATTAAAGGTACTGAGGCAGTGGCGGATAACTGCCCTGGAGGTGGGCTCTTTGGGTCGGCGGGAGCTGTACCTGAGGGTCATGGCCTCGGACATTTTGAAGCCCCTGTCTTTGAGGGACTGCCCTGAGAGGGTCCTCACGGAGGGGCTAGCCCTCTTGAATTCTTCTAGAATTCCAAGTAAGTTTTGGGATCTCGCATGGAGGTCGTTCCATGGACGACTCTATGTCCGTGCGAATCTCAAATACAGGAACCTGGGGGACAGGGACTGCCCCCGTCAGGAATGTGGTGGGACATTGGAGACCATGGACCATTTTCTGGTCCAATGTCCCTTCAACATGGAGGTTCTTACGAAGGTAGGGGGTGCCATTGGCTACCCCCGCCTTCCGGCCCTGACCTATGCTGAGCGAGTGTATGGTGATTTTGGGGTCCGCAGGGGATTTGAGTTATCGTCACTTTATTTAGTCAGCCTAGTTGTGCTTTATTACACTTGGCACGCTCGGTGTTTGGTGTCCACTAGGGACAAAATCCTGCCTGTGCATGAGGTGGTGGGCGGTATCTTTCGGGAGTTGGTGAAGGTGCGGGATCTGGAAAGGAGCAGGGTCGGGCCTGAGAGGTGTGCCCATTTATGGAGGGGGTTCCTCTTCCAGCCCCCTTAGGTCACGGCTCTGCCCCTCTCCATGGGTAGGGGCATCTATCCTTTTTCACCCCCTTAGATTTTGTTTATGGTATTTTTTTTGAAATAAGGCTACAGACATGTCTGACTATCATGTTCTTGCTCATACGTGGGTTGCAGGTATTCGTTGTTGTGATGGTGGGGTGTGTTGTGGGTTGGCGATGATCTGGACAGTAGTGGTTTCTATGGACTTTAATATCTCCCTACTGTACCAGTGAGCCGTTTTAAGTGTTTTTTTTTTTTTTTTTGGCAATGATCTGGGCAAGCTTTTCTGATGGACTATAAAGACTTTCTCTTGTACCAGTGAGCCTGTTGTAAATACCTGTTCTGGTGCTATTTTTTTTTTTTTTTTTTTTTTTTCTTTATAGTTATTTCTTGGTGGGTGGAGGTCGGTGATTTGATGGTTTGTGTTTTGTTGTTTGTTTTTGTGTTATTTGGTTTATTTAGTTATTTTGTTTATTTTATATATTTGTTAACCTTTTGGTCGTAGTTTTATAAATAAAAAATTACCCCTCCTCGGTCTCAGTGCAGCTCCTCCCACTGGCAGTAGTTCCGGCTCCTCCCACAGAGCTCATTCTGCTTCCTGCTGGAGAGGAGAGAAGACCTGTCTTCCAGAGCTCCTGTGTTCCAGCCTACCAGGACCAGCCTCCAGCCCCCAGCCCCCTGCCCCGGAAGAGGGGTGGGATGGCCTCCCTCAGCCCCGGAGGTGGACCGGCTTCCGGCCTCCGGAGGAGTCAACAGCACCTGCCCTCCAGCCAGACCACTGCCACCACCATCAGCAGGGAGGACCGTCTCTTCCTGGAGACCCAGGAGGGTCTCTCAGACTGGACAGCCCCTCAGCCAGGTGAGAAATGAAGCAAGAACCAGGAAGAGGCGGGATAAAATCAAATCCCTGCTGGTGAGGATATCTCAGGCCTGCGTGGAAAAGATGACTACTCTCGCAGGCCTGAGGGAAAAGAGGGACAGGTGCTCCAGTAATAAGAGATCTGAATTCAAGGGGGCCATCACCACCCTAGGACTAGAAGTAAAAGAAATATGGGAATACCTGGGGGGCTTTTGCCAACGTGGGGCTGGAGAGAGTGAACTTCCTAGAGGAGCTCCGGAGGACCCTCCAGCAGGCCAACCGGGAAGGGAGCCAGGCAGCGAGGAGGAGCGGGCGGTCTAAGAAGGGGTCCCAACCCCCCAAACAGCCAGGAGAGTCAGGGGAGCCTGGGTGCAGTGGGGGGGGGGCGAGTGCCGGTGGTGCAGGGCCCAGTATGGCCATAAAACCTGGGGAGGGTTCCCGGGAGCCGATCCCTCGGTCCGTGGAAGGGACTGGGGGGTTGGCGAAGTCCGGGGAGTCCAGTGATCCAGGAGGTCGCCGGGCCCAGGTGCCGCCGGCGGTACCCCCCCGCCATCTTCAGGTCAGCATACCCAGGCTCCCCCAGGATGGTCGCACTGCCACAGCTGAAGCCCGCCATGTGTCGGCTTCCATGACCCCTCAGCTTGCAGTGGAGCGGGAGGATCTGGCCATGGAAAGGCCAGGGACTGCTCCTGCGGCTGCTATGTCATCGGGAGAGAGGCAGACACATGGTGGAGGCATTGTGCTGCGGTCATCTGGAGGTAAACAGCTTGTGTGCAGTGTGGCCAAGATGGCGCCGGCTGTTGGGGGTGGAGTAGACCGGGACCCGGAAGGACCCGGAAGTGACCGCCCAAGAACCGGAAGTGCCCCAGCCGGAACCGGAAGTGCCCCAGCCGGAACCGGAAGTGACCAGACCGAAACCGGAAGTGACCATACCGAAACCGGAAGTGCCCGTCCCGCGACCGGAAGTGCCCCCCCGCGAGTTTGCGGTGGTCGGTGGGGGCTCAGGGGACCTGGGGGATGAGAGGCCGGGGGTGCAGGGGTGCCCAGCCCCGGACGCTGCAGCAGGCACCTCCAGGCACCCCCGGCAGGAGATGGACAGAGACGTTGAGGACGGTAAATTGGACGGTAAGCTGCCACCCCCCCAGGTCCCCATGGACACTGCCACAGGCCCCGAGGGGCTCCCTGCAGCACAGGCGGGGTGGGGGGAAAGTCAGGTGGGACCCCTCCCAGTGGACTGTATAGCATATGATTATATCCGGCAGTTGGAGGGGTCCCAGGGGGGCTCCCCCCCAGTACAGGTGGAGTCCCAAGGGGCTGGTGTGGTCGCGGAGGGGTCTGGGTGGGGGAGTTTGGTGGGGGTGGTACCCCCCTCTGCTGTGGTCCCGGGGGGGGGGGAGCCTGTAGTCAGGCCAAAGGTGGTGGGTCAGGGTGGTCAGGGTATATCAGCGGGGGTGGGTGCAACACCACCGGCAGGGATGGGGGCCCCCCCGTCCCCCCCCCACTTCTGGGGGTGCTGAGGGGGGTGCCCCACTTCCGGAGAACATCTTTCGGGGGTCTCCGGAGGCCAACTTATTGTCTGCCCTAAAGGGGGGTCGCTCTTTCGCCCAGGTGTTGGGCTCTCGTGCCCCTCTGGACCACCTGTACAGCCGGTTTGGCGCCCAGAATTTCCGCGCCCCCCCTGCTGACCAGGAGAGGACGCAGGGGTCGGCGTGGACGAGGGGTACAGGTGGTCCAGAGAGGAGGCGTAGGAATGTTGTCCAGCTTCGGTACGAGGGTCCGGACCCCTGCCCCGCTCGAGGTGAGGTGGTGGGCCTGGTACTCTCCTTGGGTTTTGGGGTGGATGACCTTTTTGCTGTCATCCATCCCACCAACACACGGGAGTTTGATATAAGTTTTGTCACTCCCGTGTGTATGGAACGCTTTATCACCGGCTTTGGGTTGGTGAGGGGCGTTGACCCTTGGAAGAGGTACAGGCTCATTCCCATCTCCAGGCAGGAGGAGGTTAAGAACATCACCATCCTGGTGAGGAATGAGTCGCTCCCTCCGGAGGACATTGCCACCTGGCTCGGGAGGTACGGGCAGTTGCAGACCCCCCTGAGGAAGAACCTTGATGAGCGCGGGGTCTGGACCGGGGCTTGGTTGACCAGGATCCGGCTCAAGAGGGAGGGCAACAGTGTTGCCCACCTCCCTGGCAGCGCCTTTCTAGGCAGAGACCGGATCCTGGCGTTCTACCCGGGACAGCCCCGTCGTTGCTTCAAGTGCGGCAGCCCGACCCACATGAGCTCGGACTGCACGGTGGTCAGATGTGGCGGTGCCACGAGTTTGGCCACCAGTCCGAGTCATGTGGGAAGATATGCTGCAACTTGTGTGGTGAGATGGGGCACCCATTTAGCAGGTGTCCCAAAGCATATCGGGGTTCTTCCTCAGGGGGGGGACCTCCCGGGCCGGGAGCGGCCGAAGCCCCCCCGGCGAGTGATGGCCGGGGGGGTGGGGATCCTGGAGCCCCTAGTACTACTCCGGAGGGACCAACAGGCCCATTGCCTCAAAGAAGGCGGAGCAGGCGTGGGCGTGGGGCTCCCCCCCCGGGGGACACGGGCTCGGTTGGCCAGGAGGCTCCCGATCCTCCGGAGGGCGGAGCCGGTGGGGAGGAGTCGGGGAGGCCTGGGGGTCCCGGGCCTGAGGGTCCGGGGCCAGGGCCTTCCTCTCCTAATGTTGCAGGGCCGATCCCCATCCCCCTTCCCTTTCCCCCTCCTCACCATTGCCCCCCCCCTCCACCTGGCCCTCCATCTGTTTCCCCATGCCCTCCTCCCTCATCTTCCCCTCCTCGTACCCCCCCCCCTCGTCCCCCCCCCTCCCAAGTCCCGTCCCCCCCCTTCCCCTTCTTCTTCCGTCCAGCTAAGTCTGGTCCCCCCCCTGTCCTCTCCCCTGTCTCTGGCCCCCTCCTGCCTCTTCCATTCCCCCCCCTTCTGGACCCAGAGTCTCCTCTGGCCCTGTGGCCATGGAGATGGAAGCTGCTCGAGCCTCATCCAAGAGGGAAATCTCGAGCAGCGGGTCCGAGGAGGGGGGTGGTGTAGTCATCTCGGAGAGGTGGCAGGAGTGGGAGCAGGTGAGACGCAAAAAGAAGAAGGGGAAGGCTGCCAGATCTGGGGGCGGGAAGTCCCCAGTGAAGGGTGGGGTTCCCCCAGGGGCACGAAGTGGGGTGTCCCTGGGGAACCCGTTTGGTATCTTCTCCTCCTCCTCGGGCTCAGAGGAGGAGGAAGTGTAGATATGTAAATATGTTTTTGTGTTTGTAGTATGAAGGAGAACATGACCACTTTCAATCATTCTGATGGCGGTACCCTCTCCAATACGGCTTGCGACCATTAATGTCGCAAGTATTCGTTCTGCGGGAGCTCGTTTTATGGCCTTCGATTTTCTCAGCCGTGTTGAAGCTGACATTTTGTTTTTGCAGGAGACCTGGCTGGCATCTGTGGCAGAGATGCATCTAGCAAAGAGGGAGTGGAGATGTGGGCCCTCCCTCTGGTCTCTTGCGGCCGAGGCCTGCAGTGGGGGTTGCGGTCCTTTTTAAGACTGGTCCGGTGGCTTGCCGGCGAGTGATTGAAGTGGAGATCGGTAGATGTCTGGTGGTGGACGCTGTCGTGAGGGGGCAATTCCTCCGGCTCATAAATTTTTATGGGCCTCAAACTAGGAGGGAGAGGAGGAGCCTCCTTACGGCGGTTAAGCCTTATCTTTTTACGTCCCAGCAGGTGATTTTTGGTGGCGATTTCAATATGATCACTAGGCCCAAAGACCGGGCAGGTGCCGCCAACCCTCTGGGATATGATAGTATTTTTTTGAATAATAACGTAGTGAGGGAGGCCAGGTTGGTGGATGTGCACGTTCGTCACCTCCCCAACCTCACTGGTTTCACATTTTCCCGAGGTAGTAGTAAGAGTAGATTAGATAGGTTTTTTTTAAAGGAGGACTCTGTCTGCTCGGCTCCTGAGCTGCAGTCGGTAGAGTTCTCCGATCACTGTATGGTATCTGTGGCCCTGAATGTCGCTGACACTCCTCAGAAAGGGAGGGGTTTGTGGCGCCTGAATGGGTCGCTACTGGAGGATCCTGAGGTTAGGGAAGCCTATGAGGTTTTCTTCCTGGGCCAGACCTCGCTCCTTGAGGGCAACTGCTCCCCGCCTTGAGTGGTGGGAAGTAGTTAAAAAAGAGGTCTGGCGACTTTTTCCGGGAAATCTCTGGGTACAGGGCAGCTTCCAAGTACCAGGCTTACCAGAGACTACGCAGGCAGCTTGCTTGACCGACCTGGTGTCCTCTGGGGGCTCTCAGGAACAGATATCCGGTCTGAAGGCGCAGATGAAGGAGTGTCAGTACGACCGTCTCGCCTCCCTGGTTTTTGAGAGGGATTATGGGAAGTTTATCTCTCCTGATCCCTACAGGAGCTGTGGTGAGGTGGCAAAGTCGAAGGTCGTACATGGCCTGAAGGATGCCTCAGGATCTCTGGTCCGGTCCAGATCGGGGATCCTGGGTGTCGTCAGAGACCACTTTTCGGACCTCCTGAAGAAGCGGCCTCTAGACATGGAGAAAGTCAGGGAATTCCTTGATGAGGACCCCGCTGGAAGTGGGGTCTGACCTTCCTGACTCTCTGACAGAAGAGATCTCGGTAGCTGAAGTTGAGCAGGCTATTAGCTCTTTAGCTTCTAAAAAGTCACCTGGGCCCGATGGGCTCACGGCCGAGTTCTACAAAACCTTTAAGAGCCTCTTGGCTCCTCATCTGAGGGACGTGTTTAGTGAATGTTTGGCCTATGGCCTGCTGCCTCCCTCAATGAGAAGGTCAGCTCTGATCCTACTGTCAAAGGGGAAAGATCCGTCTGTGGTGGAGAATTGGGCGTCCGATCGCCCTTCTTACCACAGATAGGAAGATACTGGCAAAGATCTTGTTTACACGTCTGTCTGCTTTGGCGGGCAGGCTGGGCAGATGCTGTCTCCCTCTTGTCAACGGTTGGGTGGGCCGGGCCTTTGCCGTGGACTCTGGCGTCCGGCAGGGGTGCCCGCTGAGCCCCCTCCTGTACATCTTTGCGGTCGACCCCTTCGTAAGGAGGCTAGACTGCGGGCGTCTGGGGGGTTCCGGTGGGACCTGTCGGGGTCCGGTTTTCGGCGGTGAGGGTTGTGGCCTATGCGGACGACTCTCGGTGGTGGTATCTGGTCGTGAGGAGGCCCATTATGTGGAGTCCCAGATCGGGTGCTACTCTGAGGCGTCAGGCTCGCTGGTCAATTGGGACAAGAGTTAAGTTTTCTGGTTGGGGAAGGAGGGGGAGCAGTTCCCCCTTCCGGACCGTGTTCCCCACGCCCGTACCAGAGATTCGAGTTCTTGGCATTCATTTCGGCTCGGGTGATTATCCCAAGCTAAACTGGGAGCGCAGGCTGGTGAGTGCCACTCGGAAGGTGAAGGCCTGGAAAGGTTGGAAACTTTCCCTGAGGAAAGGGTAAGCTTGGTCAAGACGTACTTATTGCCTGAGTTTCTCTTTGTAAGCTATGTGTGTCTTTTGCCAGCATCTCTCTATGCTCGGGTCTATGGTCTTTCTTCCTGCTGTTGTGGGGAAGCAGACTGAACCTGATCAAGAGGGAGGTCACATACCGCCAGCGACGGCCAAGGTGGGTTGGACATGGTCAACCCGGTGGTGTTCTTTGTCACCATCTTTGTTAAATACAATTTGCAGTCCATATTTGTGGACGAGCCTTCCTGGTGGGAGTGTTCATGCAAGGACTGGCTTCTTGCTGTTCTTGAGGCAGTGGGGGGAGGGGGGGAGGCCCGGCGATCTGAGGAGATCGCATGGGTACCTCCCTTCCTATGTCCCCCTGGCATTAAAGGTACTGAGGCAGTGGCGATAACTGCCCTGGAGGTGGGCTCTTTGGGTCGGCGGGAGCTGTACCTGAGGGTCATGGCCTCGGACATTTTGAAGCCCCTGTCTTTGAGGGACTGCCCTGAGAGGGTCCTCACGGAGGGGCTAGCCCTCTTGAATTTCTTCTAGAATTCCAAGTAAGTTTTGGGATCTCGCATGGAGGTCGTTCCATGGACGACTCTATGTCCGTGCGAATCTCAAATACAGGAACCTGGGGGACAGGGACTGCCCCCGTCAGGAATGTGGTGGACATTGGAGACCATGGACCATTTTCTGGTCCAATGTCCCTTCAACATGGAGGTTCTTACGAAGGTAGGGGGTGCCATTGGCTACCCCCGCCTTCCGGCCCTGACCTATGCTGAGCGAGTGTATGGTGATTTTGGGGTCCGCAGGGGATTTGAGTTATCGTCACTTTATTTAGTCAGCCTAGTTGTGCTTTATTACACTTGGCACGCTCGGTGTTTGGTGTCCACTAGGGGACAAAATCCTGCCTGTGCATGAGGTGGTGGGCGGTATCTTTCGGGAGTTGGTGAAAGGGCGGGATCTGGAAAGGAGCAGGGTCGGGCCTGAGAGGTGTGCCCATTTATGGAGGGGGTTCCTCTTCCAGCCCCCTTAGGTCACGGCTCTGCCCCTCCTCCATGGGTAGGGCATCTATCCTTTTTCACCCCCTTAGATTTTGTTTATGGTATTTTTTTGAAATAAGGCTACAGACATGTCTGACTATCATGTTGTCTTGCTCATACGTGGGTTGTAGGTATTTGTTGTTGTGATGGGGGGTGTGTGTTGTGGTTTGGCGATGATCTGGACAGTAGTGGTTTCTATGGACTTTAATATCTCCCTACTGTACCAGTGAGCCGTTTTAAGTGTTTTTTATTTTTTTTGTTTTTTTTTTGGCAATGATCTGGGCAAGCTTTTCTGATGGACTATAAAGACTTTCTCTTGTACCAGTGAGCCTGTTGTAAATACCTGTTCTGGTGCTATTTTTTTTTTTCTTTATAGTTATTTCTTGGTGGGTGGAGGTCGGTGATTTGATGGTTTGTGTGTTGGCCGTGGGGGTGGTTATGCCAACATTGTGACCTTAACCCACATCACATCACTGTCACATGGTTAAGGTCACGTGTTGGCATAACCACGCCCACGCCCAATGCCAATATAAGTCCTTGCCCGCCCGCTCAGAAGGCATTTCAGCGCCGGACCTCGCCGTGTCAACATCGAATGGAAGAAGAAGCCCGCGAGTGTCACCCCGCGGCGGAAGACTGCGACGAGAAGCCCTGGCTCCTCTCTGGAGCCAGGCAGAAGCCGGCGACGAAATCCGGGTGGGATGTACGACCCTCGCCCCGGAGAAGACGACGGAAGCCCGCTGCCCTCATCAAACAAGCACGGAGCTTCGTGGTGAAGGGGGCAGCGGCAGAAGACGGCGACGAGAAGCCCCGCCACGTCCAAGTCCTGGATGGGATGTGCGACCCCCATCCAGGCCGAAAAATTCGAAGGGGGCGGCAAAGAAGAAGGCCTGGCCCCCGCGCGGAAGACAACGACGAGAAGCCCGGAGAGTGGCGCCCTCCGCGAAGACGGCAAAAGAAGCCCTGGCCCCTAGTAGGAGCCAGGCAGAAGCCGGCGACGAAATCCGGGGTGGGATGTACGACCCTCGCCCGGAGAAGACGACGGAAGCCCGCTGCCCTCATCAAACAAGCACGGAGCTTCGTGGTGAAGGGGGCAGCGGCAGAAGAGGAGCGACGAGAAGCCCGCCACGTCCAAGTCCTGGATGGGATGTGCGACCCCCGTCCGGCCGAAAAAATTCGAAGGGGGCGGCGGCAGAAGACCCTCAAAGTTAAAACCCCGTTCACCAAGGTGAATGGGTAGGGGTACGATGTACCCCATACTCATTCACATAGGGTGGGGGCCCGAAAATCTGGGGGCCACCTTATTAAATGGGGCTCCCAGATTCCTGATTGGCTCCCGCCCGCATACCCCGACAACCAATGGCTAGGGTTGTCGGGAAGAGGCTCTTGTCCCGATCGACATGGGGACAAGAGTGCTTTGGGGTGTGGGGGGCAGCGCCCCCCCTACCCCAAAGCACACACTCCCCCATGTCGAGGGCATGTGGTCTGGTACGGCTCAGGAGGGGGGGGGGGCGCTCGCTCGTGCCCCACCCCCATTCCTGTCCGGCCAGACTGCATGCCTGGGATGAGGGCTTGGTACGGATCTGGGGGGGAACCCCACGCCGATTTTGGCGTGGGTTAACCCCTCACGTTCCGGACCAAGCCGGAGAGCCTATTGTACCCCTGGGGGGGAAGCCGCGCCGGTTTCACATTGAAATTTGGCGCGGAGTTCCCCTTCAGTGTCAGCGCAGCCCGAGAACAGCTCGGAGCTTGCCGTGCGCCGCTCCAGGCAGTGCAAACACTGCTACGCCGCCTGGTATTTACCAAGGATTTTCCCGAGTACTGAAGAGGCGCGCGGTAAGCTCCGATTTTTCCCTCTGCGCATGCCCAGTATGCAAGTGAACCTTCCGAGGTTCTAGCGTACTTTGCAAGGGCACGGGGATCGGGTCCCAAAAGTCACTTTTCCCTTTCAAATCGGCCCGCCACACAAGTTTAAACACATGTCACTACACTTCCCCTGCATCACCCCCCTCCCTCCCCTCATAAACTCCCCCCGAATCCCCGATGTTTACATTACTAAATGCCGCACGCACAGCTCTGTACTGGCGTGCTGTGCGCCCTCTCCTGGGCGCATTAGGCACTTTAGTAAATGAGGAAACACGCTGCACTGGCAGCGTGTTTTCTTTTGTAAATCTCAAAAACAGGTTTACTCCTGCTTGTGCACCATGAGTCTTGGCGCACAGGCTTGGTAAATCAGCCCCAATGTTTCCTGCTAAGAACTTGGCAGACTGCCTGCCCGGATATTTTCTTTACACACAGAAGTTTATCCCTTTGATCTAAGAAGAAAGCGTTAGTTACAATGGCCCAGATTCACAGAGCAATTACGCCTGTCTAACTGGTGTTAGACAGGAGTAATTTCAAATTTCGAGCGCCGTATCACTAGTTGAATCCTCAAAACCATGATACGGCGGGCTTCGGGCTTCGATCCGAGAGGCTTACGTCCTCGTAAGCCTTCGGATCTACGCTGTGATATTTTTGCGGCCGCTGGGAGGAGTTTGCGTCGTTTTCCTTCCTTCGGGATATGCAAATGACTTTTTACGGCGATCCACAAAGGTACGAGTGTCCCTCGCAATCGCCTACGTCATTTTTTATTTAAAAATTGTTTATTTGTATCAGGAAGCCAGTCCAATGGACCGCAAAAACAGGGTAAAAGTACAATACAGCTTATTATAGGACATTGGCATATATATGTTCCAAACAACTGTGTTACACACAGGGCAATCATCTCCGACTCCGCCACAACAACAATGCAGAACATACACGACCGTGGGTGCGAAATCAAGGTGCCTGAGAAAATACCATGTTACTGCCCCTGCTGCACTTCCCGCAGGGGCCACCTCGCATGTCCTTACCCGTAAAAAGGTCCCTGCCTTCCCACCCAATAAGGCAGGACGGAGCCATCCAGGGGGTCCGGCCACCGTGTTTTCCTCTTTTAGGTGAAAGGAGAGTAGAGAACAGAAACAAAGCAGGAACGAAACATCAGAGATAGATATAAGGCACTTCCAGGAGTGCTTGGGGGGTTAGTAAGTAGAGCCGACCAAGTCGGAGTTACAAGAAGAAAGGGCAGGGGGTAAGGGGGGATCGGGAGGGGGGAAGGAGCAAGATGTGGGGGGGGGGGACCCGCGAGCATCGACATAGCCCGCTTCAAGCCAATGGTGAGCCGTGCCCTCCCAGTACAGGAGAGGGGAATATCCCCGTCTACCCAACCATTCATTCTAAGTTGGTTTTCAAACAGCCCCTCTAAGGGTCTGTCCTTCCGCAGAGTACTTAAAGAAGTTCCAGAGTTGCCAAGTCTCCCGAGTAGGTCTCCCCTCTGTCCTGACCTGTGAGAACAAGATCCTCCATCAGGCTGATCTCGTCAACCTTTTTCACAGCCACATAGGGATAGTCGGGGGGCACTGCGATTTCCACAGTAGTGGGACACAGGTCTTAGCTGCGTCTAGCAGGTGTCTGACTACCGATCTTTTGTAGGCCTGTGCCGGGATATCAGTGGAGTGTAGTAGGAAATAGGCTGGTGTGTCCGGGACCTGGCGGTCAGTGAATTTTTGCACTATCTGCGCGGACCTCTCTCCAGTACGTCTGTATCTCAGGGCACGACCAGAAAATGTGCAGCAACGTGCCCTTTTCCTTTTGGCATCTCCAACACCTGTCCGTCGTGTTAGGGAAGAACTTGTGTAGAAGGACTGGGGTTCTGTACCAGCGCATGAGGATTTTATAATTGGTCTCTTGTAGTTTAGAGCACAGGGATGACCTATACGTAAATGTGAGAATGTGTCGACGTTGGCTGGCAGAGAGGTGGCAGTTCATGTCTCTTTCCCATTTGGCAAAGCAGGGGAGCTGGAAGTCGGCGTTCGGTGTAATGAGTATACCAAAAAACTTGTGAAGCGCGTGTGCAGGACCTCCGTGCCTCCGCACAAGTCCTCTAGCTGGGTCATGGGTTGGGAACCTGAGGTCGGGGGCGTCTGGTGTTTGAGAAAGTGCCCGAGCTGTATGCCCGAAGAAAGTCTAGTCGGTACTGGTCCGTCAGGGTCCGTCAGTTCCCCAGTTGTCTTCCACTTGCCCCCGCCACCAAAATGAAGGGCCTGACCAAGTCCTGCTCTCCGAGCTCCTGGAATTTTTTGTCGGTAACGCCTGGTTCGAATTGGGATTTCCCAGGATTGGGGCGCAGGGCCGAATGTCGGGAGAAGAGGGACGGATTGGACGCTAGGTGAGCGCAGATCTTTGCCGTGGTCCCTATCAAAGGAGGCCTTTTAAGGTCAGGGTGGAGGTTTTGCGTAACACCAGGGGGTCCCTGTAGGAGATTTCTGTCTGCGCCTGTTCCAAGTTTGTCCATAACTTGGTGCCTTTGTGTCTGCACCAGTCTAGGAGCCTGTTCAGGTGGACCGAGTAGTGATAGGAACGTATTCTTGGCATTGCCAAGCCGCCGCAGTCCTTTGGTAGCGAAAGAATTTTCTTTGTATGCGGGGTCTTTTCCCTGCCCACAGGAACCCGTATAAAGGTCGAGTGTATCTGTCTGAAATAGTCTGCCGGTATCTGGACAGGGAGGGCCTGAAGCACGTATAGGAATTTGGGCAGAACCGACATTTTGAGAATGTTGCAGCGGCCGAACCAGGAGTGTAGGCCGCTGCCCCATTGGTCCAGAAGTTTTTGTACCTCCTTCAGGAGGGGTGGGAAATTAAGTCGGTAAAGGTGACTGAATTTGGGAGGGATCAGTGTTCCTAGATACTTCAGGGGCCGTGTCTGTTCCATTTTAGGCCAAGTCTGTCTCGCATGTGGGTGAGCTGTGGTTGCGGTACGCCCACCCCCATAGCCACGGATTTTAGTAACGTTGATCTTAAAGTTGGACATGGTGCCATAGGTTTCAAATTCCCGCATCAGGGCAGGGAGAGACACGGTGGGGTTGTAAGAGAGAACATGAGGTCATCAGCGTACCGGACACCTTATGCTGTATCCCTCCGACTGTCACACCTGAGATATCCGGATTTCGCCTAACGTGACACAAGAAGGGCTCCAGGGACAGCGCAAAAAGTAGCGCGCGATAGCGGGCAGCCCTGTCTGGTGCCATTAGTAATCAGGAACGGGTCGGAAAAGTACACCATTCACCCTGACTCTTCCCGAGGGTGTATGGTAGGCAGCTGTTATCCAACGTATCATGTTGCGGCCCACCCCTATATGGCCTAGAGTCGCAAACATGAATTCCAATACACTCGGTCGAACGCTTTTTCGGCGTCCGTTTCCGAGGAACACGCAGGGCGTTTTGTTTCTGTCAGCCACGTGGAGGAGGTTCAACCACCTTAATGGTGTTGTCCCTGGCCTCCCTGGTTGGGACAAACCCCACCTGGTCCCAATGGACCAAGTGCGGCAAGTGTGTTTGCAGTCTGGTGGCAAGTATTTTGGTAAAGATCTTGAGGTCAGTATTCAAGAGGGAAATTGGGCGTTAACTCCCGCACTGGGAGGGGTCTTTGTCCTCTTTCGGAATAAACCGAGATGTGTGCTTGAGTGGTGGAGGAATGAAAGGTCGCCCCTGTGCTGAGACTGTTGAACAGTTTGGCCATGTGTTGCCCCAGGTCTGGTAACAGGTTCTGTAGTAGGTAACAGTCAGACCATCCGTCCCGGAGCTTTCCCCGGCTTAGAATGGCCAAGGGCCCGAAGATTTCCTGGACTGTAATAGGTTCTTCAAGAGCCTCTGTGATTTCAGAAGAGAGGTAGGGCAATAGAGGCCGCGGCAATGTATTCCGACATATCCCTACGATCGAGCTGTGATGCTGGCAAATTATACAGGGATTCATAGAATTTTTTGAATTCCCCGGGTAATTTGTTGAGGGAGGAAAGCCGCTGTCCCTTGCGGGGAGGTAATGTGTGGTAGTACGAAGCGAGTCTTTGCGTTTTCAGCGTTTGGGCTAACCACCTCCCTCATTTATTCCCCGATTCGTAGACCTTCTTGCGACATACTTGCAAGGCTGCCTTGGCCCTGAAGTGTAACAACTCCGTCACCTGTGAGCAGACCGCGTCCAGTTCGGTTCCTATCTGTCTAGTGGGTGTCAGCTTGTGAGCCATTTCCAATGTCTGCAATTTTTGCAGGCACCGGTTCAGCCGTTCCGTTCTGAGTTCTTCAACAGGGATCCGTGCTTAATCAGCACCCCCCCGGATTACCGCCTTATGGGCTTCCCAAACCACCCAGGGTCGCTTTCCGGGGCGTCATTGGAGATGAAGTAGTGTCCTATCTCCCTAGTCACGTCTGTAAGAATCTCCGGGTCCTGGAGCAGGCTTTCATTTAGCCTCCACAGGGGTCTTGGCGCTGAGTGAATGTCTGAGAGCGCATAGCGTAAAGTAATCGGGGCATGGTCCCGACCACGTTATGGGGCCGATGTAGTGTCTTTAACTGCCTGTAGGTGTTTGTT